>CAMZMU010000117.1:111903032-112215747 GCA_947311845.1 Poa pratensis
TCCTGACACCCTGCCGGAGGAGAAGATCATCGCCGGAGGGCTCTATATCACCATGTCCCCTCCGGACAGATGCGTGAGTATTTCATTCTTGGACTATACGGGTCCATAGCAGTACTAAATGTTGTCTCTCGATTTTGTGCTATCATTTTTAGATCTTGTGAGCTGCCTAACTGATCAAGATCATCTTTATGTAATGCTACATGTTGTGTTTGCTGGATCGATGAATTGTGAAGTTATGATTAAGTTTTCATCTATTTATCTACTGTTTTTATTTTATGTTCTTGCATGCTCTCCGATGCTAGTAGATGATTTGGCCAAATATATGCTAGTATCTACAAGAGGGAGTATTTATGCTAGGTAGTGGGTTCATGCCTCCAGTAATCTGGGCTCGAATGACAGAAACGACTAAAGTTGTGGATGTGATGTTGCCATTAGGGGAAAAAACTTTGCTATGTCTATATGCATTGCTTATATGTCATTTGCATTGTTTAACGTTACACACTTTGCTTAATGCAATTATCCGTTGCTTGCAAATTAATACTCGCGAGAACACGGATGTTATCTCGGGAGTGGATTATTAGTCATTAGATGCAGCTAGTAAGCGGTCTATGTAATATGTTGTAATGCCCAATAAATACTACACTGAACATTGTCTTATCATAATATGCATTGTCATGTGTTTTGCCATTTGTCAATTGCCAGCTGTAAATTTGTTTACCCAACATGCTTGTTATCTTTTTATGAAGAGACACTCTAGTGAACTATGGACCCGGTCCATTCTTTTACACTGATAAAAACACCGTTTCCACCACTCTCTACAATCACTTGCTCGCTATTTCTTTTTGGCATTTATATTTATTCTCCACACCATACGTTTAAATCCTTTGTATTAGCAAGCCTGTCCGCTGTACGGAGGGCGGTAGAGACGAGGGCTCGGAGTTGGGGTGGCGACGGAGACAAGCTCGCCGAGCCACAACTAACCCGTGGAGAGCAGGCTGCTGCTCCCGCCTGGTCTCTGGCGGTGGAGACGAGCTCGCCGAATAGACGACAAATCCACCATAGCGTACACGGCTACACGCGCAGACGGCACAGCCGGCCATCGAGGAGGCCCTCTCGTCTCGCAGCCAGTCTAATCCCCACCCAGATGCGTAGCTACTAGTCTGCTCCAGTCCCGATGACGTAGCTACTAGTCTTCTCCAGGCCCTCTCGTCTCGCAGCCAGCCTAATCCCCACCCAGATGCGTAACTACTAGTCTACAGCGCACATGACTTAGCTGCGCCGCCGGCCGGCCGCCGCGCCACATCTCCAACCACGGCCGCCTGCAGCGGCGCACAGCTGTGAAGCCGGCGGCCGCTGCCCCCCGCCCTCCCGTACAGCGGTACAGGCACCTGCTTGAGCTGCTTGAGGTAGAAGACAAGCCCGCCGGGTGGGCCCCACCTGTCAGGTGTATAATTTTGCAATTTGGCACTCCTAATATTAGTCCAGGGGGTTTTCTGAAAAATGACAGTCCAAAACGGGATGACGTGGCCCGTTATGACCAAAGTGCACCCACTTTTTAGTTGTGTGACAAAAAAATTCAGTTCTCCAGTTGTGTGAATTAAGTGCACATACGCGACGAGTTGTGTGACCGCCGTGCAATTAACTCTAACCTAGGCCACATTTTTTGTTGCAACCCTTCCAAATCAATGGAAATAGCAAGCCATTCGAGGCCTCCCACTCCAGGCAGCAGGCTCCTCACCATGCATGTCTTAGGGCATCTCCAGTCGTTGTGCCGCCCCAGGGCCCAAAACGGCGCTATTTTGGGCCGCGGCGGCGCGAAACGGCGCTAATCTGGATCCTGTGGGGCGCGTTTTCCAGCCGCGAACCCAACCCAAGTTTCGGCCCAAAAATTCAAAAACGCCGGAACAAATAGACTAATTTCTTAAAGGCGATTTTCATTCTTATTTGGCGGAAAAATCGCCGATTACATAGCAGAATTTGAAACTAACAACGTAAAAACATTTTATTCGGCGATCTACAGGGCAAGTTGATGCCCAGGCTGGCTTGGATCGCCTTGCTGTAGTCGCCGTCGTCGTCGTCGTCGAAGCCGTCTCCGGGAGGCTTGCTCGGGCCTTCGCCATCGCCGTGCTGGAATTTGCTCAACAGCAGGGCCTGCCTGAAGCCGGCGTCCTCGTCGCTGTCGCTCGGTCGAGCACGAAGTAGGGGATCTCCGGCGCCACCGGACGAGGAGGAATGCGGTGGCGGCGGCCCGCATTGGCGTGCTGGCGCTCCTCCGCCCGCCTGCGCTCCAGCTCGGCGAGTGCTTGGCGATGCGTTCCACCTCGGCCTCCGTGAACTGGCGGAGGCTCCAGTCGGCGGCGAATTCCTCCGTCGCCGGCTGGATTGTGTTTGAAGAAGGCCTCCTCCGCCTCCTTCAGGCCGGGCCACTCCACCTCCTGCTCCGGCTCCTGCTTGGGCTCCTTCTTGGCCTTGACGAGGCGCTGTAAGAAGGAGCGAGGAGAGAAGCCGCGCGGCGCATAGGGACGTGGCGGCCGGAGTTGAGAGTGGGGGGGTCACAGAGGGGGGCGCGGCGCGGCCGGAGGAAGACGAAGTGGCGGAGGAGGAGGACGCGGCTCCCATCTGCCGCGGCGTCCATGACGCGATCCTCGGCGGCATGGTCAGCCGGGGCTCGTTGCCGGCGGCGATGTAGTCCAGGACCCACTGGAGGCGGCGGTGTGGGCCGCCCCACCACCGCTTCCGTCCCTTGGAGTTGTGGCGGCCCTCCACCTGGTCGTTGTTGCCGCGGTCGGCGATGTCCTGGTCGTGCCGGCGCTGGAAATAGGCCTGCCAGAAGGCGTCGTTGTCCTCCGCCCTCCAGCGCGGGTCCGTGATACGTCTCCAACGTATCCATAATTTCTGCTGTTCCATGCTTATATTATACCATTTGCTACATGTTTTATATACACTTCATATCACTTTTATGCATTTTCTGGGACTAACCTATTAACAAGATGCCACAGTGCCAGTTCCCTGTTTTCTGCTGTTTTTGGTTTCAGAAAGTTACTTCTGGAAATATTCTCGGAATTGCACGAAACAAAAGGCCAAGTCCCTATTTTTCCACACGTACACGGAGTCCGAAGGAGAGACGAAGAGCCACGAGGTGGCCAAACCACCTGGCGGCGCGGCCCACCGCGCGCCAGCCTGTGGTTTGGGCCCCTCGGGGGTCCGCCGACATCGCCCCTTCGCCTATTTATTCCCCGAGACGTGAAAACCCTAAAACACCGAGCCTTTCATCCAGAACATATTCGCTGCCGCCGCCGTCGTCAACCCTAACTCGGGGGGTTCTGAAGCTCTTCCCGGCACCCTGCCGGAGAGGGGAATCATCACCGGAGGGCTCTACATCGCCATGCCCGCCTCCGGAGTGATGCGTGAGTAGTTCATCCTTGGACTATGGGTCCATAGCAGTAGCTAGATGGTTGTCTTCTCCACTTGTGCCATCATGTTTAGATCTTGTGAGCTGCCTATCATGATCAAGATCATCTTATTGTAATGCTACATGTTGTGTTTGCTGGGATCTGACTTATATTGATACCTATGTGGAGCTGAATATTATATTATCATGTCTATGTCATTTGTGATCTTGCATGCTCTCCGTTACTTGTTGAAGCCTTGGCCAAGTGAATACTTGTACTCCAAGAGGGGGTATTTATGCATGATAGTTGGGTTCAACCTCTATTTAACCTGGGATAGTGACAGCAAGTTCTAAGGTTGTAGATGTGTTGTTGCCACTAGGGGTAAAACAGCAATGCTTTATTCAAGGATGAATGTATTGTTTACATTACGCACATTACTTAATGCAATTGTCTGTTGCTTGCAACTTAATACTGGAAGGGGTACGGATGTTAACCGGAAAGTGGACTATTTAGGCATAGATGCATGCTGGATAGCGGTCTATGTACTTTGTCGTAATGCCCAAATGAATCTCATAGTAGACACCACACTCACACATGCATGTTATATGCACTTATCAATTGTCAATTGCCCAGCTGTAATTTGTTTACCCAGCATGTTAGTTATCTTATTGGAGAGACACCACTAGTGAACTGTGGACCCCGGTCCATTCTTTTACATCTGAAATACAATCTACTGCAATCATTGTTCTCTACTGTTTTATGCAAACAAACATCATTTCCATTCGATACGTTTAACCCTTTGTTTTCAGCAAGCCGGTGAGATTGACAACCTCACTGTTAAGTTGGGGCAAAGTAATTTGATTGTGTTGTGCAGGTTCCACGTTGGCACCGGAATCCCTGGTGTTGCGCCGCACTACACTCCTTCACCAACACCTTCGAAGCAAACCTCGTTTTCCTACTGGTTCGATTAAACCTTGGTTTCATACTGAGGGAAAACTTGCTGCACTCATCATACCTTCCTCTTGGGGTTCCCAACTGACGTGTGACGTACAAGCATTGTTTCTGGCTTTGCCGGGGAGATATTCCCTCGTCAACTTAGCGCAGCAACACGTTTTCTGGCGCCGTTGCCGGGGAAAACCGAATTGCTTCTGCAAGGGGAGTCTCTCACACCCAATCTCTTTACTTTGTTATTTGTCTTGCTTAGTTTATTTTTATTTAGTCTTGTTTGCTCTCTTTATCAAAAACACAAAAAAATTAGTTACTTGTTTAATTCAGTTTGATTTTGTTTTTCAAAATGAGTACTCCTGAGAACACTAAGTTGTGTGACTTCACTAGCACAAACAACAATGATTTCATATGCACTCCTATTGCTCCACCTGCTTCTAAGCAGAATTTTATGAAATTAAACCTGCTCTATTAAATCTTGTTATGAAAGAGCAATTTTCTGGTGTTAGTACTGATGATGCTGCTGCCCATCTTAATAACTTTGTTGAACTTTGTGAAATGCAAAAGTATAAGGATATGGATGGGGATATTATAAAACTGAAACTTTTTCCTTTCTCCTTGAGAGGAAGAGCTAAAGAATGGTTGCTTTCTTTGCCTAGAAATAGTATTGATTCTTGGACAAAATGCAAAGATGCTTTCATAGGGAAATATTATCCTCCTGCTAAGATTATATCCTTGAGAAGTAGCATTATGAATTTTAAACAACTTGATAATGAACATGTTGCTCAAGCTTGGGAAAGAATGAAATCTTTGGTGAAGAATTGTCCCACTCATGGACTGACTACTTGGATGATCATCCAAACCTTTTATGCAGGATTAAATTTTTCCTCAAGGAACTTATTGGATTCAGCCTCTGGAGGAACCTTTATGTCCATCACTTTAGGTGCAGCAACAAAGCTACTTGATGATATGATGATCAACTATTCCGAATGGCACACCGAAAGAGCTCCTCAAGGTAAGAAGGTAAATTCTGTTGAAGAAACCTCCTCTTTGAGTGATAAGATTGATGCTATTATGTCTATGCTTGTGAATGGTAGATCTCATGTTGATCCTAATAATGTTCCTTTAGCTTCATTGGTTGCTCAAGAAGAGCATGTTGATGTAAACTTCATTAAAAACAACAACTTCAACAACAATGCTTATAGGAATAATTTTGGTAGCAACAACTATAAGCCTTATCCTTCAAATGGTTATGGCAATTCTTATGGTAATTCCTACAGCAACAATAGAAGTGTGTCCTCTGATCTTGAAGCTATGCTTAAAGAATTTATTAGCACACAAAAAGCTTTCAATAAAACTGTTGAGGAAAAGTTTGAAAAAATTGATGATCTTGCTCTAAAGTTGATAGTCTTGCTCATGATGTTGAAATTCTAAAACTGAAAGTTATGCCTAATGAAGTTAAAGATACTAAGTCATTTGCTACAGCAAATGCCATCCAAGTTCGAATTGATAATAATATTAGGATGTTGGCTGAATTGCATGCTAGGTGGGAAAAAGAGGAAGAACTTGAAAAAGAGAATAGTATAGTTAGAGTTTGTACTATCACCACCACTAGTAATGCTAATGTTTCACATGCTAGTAAGCCTCCTACTATTGATGGTAATGTTATTGGTGTTGGTAATGTCTCTACTACTTCTGCAAAGCGTTTGAAATTGCCTAAAACTGCTGAAACTTTTTCTGATAAAAGTGCTGAAATTTTTCAAACTATTGGAGACAATGGTTCCACCACCATTGACAATAATGATTTTGATTTTGATGATTGTAACATCTCTGAAGTTATTATGTTCTTGCAAAAATTAGCTAGAAGTCCCAATGCTAGCACTATTAATTTGGCTTTTACAAAGCATATTACAAATGCTCTTTTGCAAGCTAGGGAGGAGAAGTTGAAACTTAAAGCTTCTATTCCTAGGAAATTAGAAGATGGTTGGGAACCCATCATTAAGGTAAAGGTGAATGATTTTGATTGCAATGCCTTGTGTGATCTTGGTGCAAGTATTTCGGTTTTGCCCAAGAAGCTTTATGATATTCTTGATTTGCCACCTTTGGAACATTGTTATTTGGATGTTTTTCTCGCTGATAATGCTATGAAGAAACCTTTGGGGCGAGTTAATGATGTTTTTATTACAGTAAACAATAACCTTGTCCCCGTTGATTTTATTGTTATGGATATTGAATGCAATGCATCTTGTCCTATTGTTTTGGGAAGACCTTTTCTTCGAACTGTTGGTGCCATCATTGATATGAAAGAAGGTAATATAAGGTACCAATTTCCTCTCAAGAAAGGTATGGAACACTTCCCTAGGAAGAGAATGAAGTTACCTTTTGACTCTATTGTTAGAGCAAGTTATGATGTTGATGCTTCTTCTCTTGACAACACTTGATTTTCACTTTCTGCGCCTAGCTGAAAGGCGTTAAAGAAAAGCGCTTATGGGAGACAACCCATCGTTTTTATTTGCTGTTATTTTTGTTTTCTTTGAGTCAAGGAGTTTTGTTACTTCTGTAGCAACTCCTTTGTATCTTTATTTTATCGCAATGTTGTGCCAAGTAAAGTTCTATATTGAAAGTTGATGCAAGATTTGGATTTCTGCGCAGTGACAGATTTTTAGCTGTCACGGATTTGAGCTTATCTCCCTGTAGAAAATTCAAAAAATTCTGAAAAAATCACGCATATTCCTGAGATATGTACGCAACTTTCATTATTTTAGGCCAGATCCATCTGAGCAACTTAAGTGCCTCGAAAAAATTCGTCATTCCAGACTGTTCTGTTTTTGACAGATTCTGCCTTTTGTTTTGCATTCGCTCTTTTACTGTGTTTGTGTGGATTTCTTTGCTCCACAAAGCATTGGTGGCTGTAGCTAATGTCCAGAAGCTTTGGGATTGATTGTATCATTACAGAATATGAGAATTTTTGATTATGCACTAACCCTCTAATGAGAACTGTCTTGAGTTTGGTGTGAAGGAAGTTTTCAAGGATCAAGCGAGAAGGGTGATATTATGTGATCAAGAAGAGTGAAAAGCCTAAGCTTGGGGATGCCCCCGTGGTTCATCCCAACCATATTCAGAGAGACTCAAGCGTCTAAGCTTGGGGATGCCCAAGGCATCCCCTTCTTCATCAACAAACTTATCAGGTCATCTCTAGTGAAACTATATTTTAATTCTTTCACATCTTATGCGCTTTACTTGGAGCGTCTGTGTGTTTTTATTTTTGTTTTTGTTTGAATAAATTCGGATCCTAGCAATCCTTGTGTGGGAGAGAGACACGCTCCGCTTTTTCATGTGAATACTCATGTTCTTCACTTATATTTGTTGAGTATTCTTAACTAGCTACTGCAGTGCTTTTAGCTCCTGTTTTTCATGCATCTCTTCGAGCTGTTAGCACTTGTTTATAAATACTCTCTTGCTGCATTATATTATCATTTGGAGAGTTTATGTTTAAATAAATTGATTGGTGTTTGTTTGGAAGAAAGAAAATGCTACATGTAGTAGTTGGTATTGGAAAAGACATATGCATTCTTGTAGATCATTGTCTTGTTTCGATTTGATGCTTTGCAATTGTTTTGAGCTCTCAAGTAGATCATGTTTAAGCTCTTGCATCATGTAGTTAAAGCCTAGTAGTGGAGAACTACCGTAGAGCTTGTTGAGACTTGGGATGCATATTTGTTCTCTCTAAGGTCTAGATATTTTCTGGTAAAATGTTTGAGCAACAAGGAAGACAGTGTAGAGTCTTATAATACTTGCAATATGTTTTTATGTGATTCTTGCTGTACCGGTTTATACTTGTGTTTGCTTCAAACAACCTTGCTAGCCTAAACTCTGTACTGAGAGGGAATGCTTCTCGTGCATCCAAAACTTGAGCCAAAACCCATGCCATTTGTGTCCACCATACCTACCTACTATGTGGTATTTCCTGCCATTCCAAGTAAATATTTCATGTGCTACCTTTAAACTATTCAAAACTTTATTACTCCTTATTTGTGTCAATGTTTTATAGCTCATGAGGAAGTATGTGGTGTTTTATCTTTCAATCTTGTCATTTACTTCTGACAGACTTTCACCAATGGACTAGTGGCATATACATCCGCTTATCCAATAATTTGCAAAAAGAGCTGGCAACGGGGTGCCCAGCCCCAATTAATTACAACTTTCATTAATAATTCTCTTCACATGTTTTGCCCTGATTTATCAGTAAGCAACTTAATTTGCAAATAGACACTCCTCCATGGTATGTGAATGTTGGAAGGCACCCGAGGATTCGGTTAGCCATGGCTTGTGTAAGCAAAAGGTTGGGAGGAGTGTCATCTATAAAGAAACTAAAATACATGTGTAAACAAAAGAGAAGAGGGATGATCTACCTTGCTGGTAGAGATAACGTCCTTCATGGGAGCCGCTCTTGAAAGTCTGGTTGACAAGGGGGTTAGAGTGCCCACTACCATTCGTTGACAACAACAAACACCTCTCAAATACTTATTTTGTGCTCTCTATATGCTTTCGAAAACTTAAAAAGCTCTAGCACATGATTTAATCCCTGCTTCCCTCTGCGAAGGGCCTATCTTTTACTTTATGTTGAGTCAGTTTACCTACTCCTTTCTATCTTAGAAGCAAACACTTGTGTCAACTTTGTGTGCATTGATTCTTACATGTTTACTTATTGCACTTGTTATATTGCTTTATGTTGACAACTATCCATGAGATATACATGTTACAAGTTGAAAGCAATGCTGAAACTTAATCATCCTTTGTGTTGCTTCAATGCCTTTTACTTTGAATCTATTGCTTTATGAGTTACCTCTTATGCAAAACTTTTTGATGCTTGTCTTGAAAGTACTATTCATGAAAAGTTTTTGCTTATATGATTCATTGTTTACTCTTTATCTATTTGTTAGCAAACTATAGATCATTGCTTTGAGTCACTTCATTCATGACATGAGCCTTGCAATATATTGATCAAGATTGTGTGAAAGCATGTCTCCTCAGAAATTATTTGTTGTTATCGTTTTACCTACTCGAGGACGAGTAGAACTAAGCTTGGGGATGCTTGATACGTCTCCAACGTATCCATAATTTCTGCTGTTCCATGCTTATATTATACCATTTGCTACATGTTTTATATACACTTCATATCACTTTTATGCATTTTCTGGGACTAACCTATTAACAAGATGCCACAGTGCCAGTTCCCTGTTTTCTGCTGTTTTTGGTTTCAGAAAGTTACTTCTGGAAATATTCTCGGAATTGCACGAAACAAAAGGCCAAGTCCCTATTTTTCCAGCACGTACACGGAGTCCGAAGGAGAGACGAAGAGCCACGAGGTGGCCAAACCACCTGGCGGCGCGGCCCACCGCGCGCCGCCTGTGGTTTGGGCCCCTCGGGGGTCCGCCGACATCGCCCCTTCGCCTATTTATTCCCCGAGACGTGAAAACCCTAAAACACCGAGCCTTTCATCCAGAACATATTCGCTGCCGCCGCCGTCGTCAACCCTAACTCGGGGGGTTCTGAAGCTCTTCCCGGCACCCTGCCGGAGAGGGGAATCATCACCGGAGGGCTCTACATCGCCATGCCCGCCTCCGGAGTGATGCGTGAGTAGTTCATCCTTGGACTATGGGTCCATAGCAGTAGCTAGATGGTTGTCTTCTCCACTTGTGCCATCATGTTTAGATCTTGTGAGCTGCCTATCATGATCAAGATCATCTTATTGTAATGCTACATGTTGTGTTTGCTGGGATCTGACTTATATTGATACCTATGTGGAGCTGAATATTATATTATCATGTCTATGTCATTTGTGATCTTGCATGCTCTCCGTTACTTGTTGAAGCCTTGGCCAAGTGAATACTTGTAACTCCAAGAGGGGGTATTTATGCATGATAGTTGGGTTCAACCTCTATTTAACCTGGGATAGTGACAGCAAGTTCTAAGGTTGTAGATGTGTTGTTGCCACTAGGGGTAAAACAGCAATGCTTTATTCAAGGATGAATGTATTGTTTACATTACGCACATTACTTAATGCAATTGTCTGTTGCTTGCAACTTAATACTGGAAGGGGTACGGATGTTAACCGGAAAGTGGACTATTTAGGCATAGATGCATGCTGGATAGCGGTCTATGTACTTTGTCGTAATGCCCAAATGAATCTCATAGTAGACACCACAGCTCACACATGCATGTTATATGCACTTATCAATTGTCAATTGCCCAGCTGTAATTTGTTTACCCAGCATGTTAGTTATCTTATTGGAGAGACACCACTAGTGAACTGTGGACCCCGGTCCATTCTTTTACATCTGAAATACAATCTACTGCAATCATTGTTCTCTACTGTTTTATGCAAACAAACATCATTTCCATTCGATACGTTTAACCCTTTGTTTTCAGCAAGCCGGTGAGATTGACAACCTCACTGTTAAGTTGGGGCAAAGTAATTTGATTGTGTTGTGCAGGTTCCACGTTGGCACCGGAATCCCTGGTGTTGCGCCGCACTACACTCCTTCACCAACACCTTCGAAGCAACCTCGTTTTCCTACTGGTTCGATAAACCTTGGTTTCATACTGAGGGAAAACTTGCTGCTGCACTCATCATACCTTCCTCTTGGGGTTCCCAACTGACGTGTGACGTACAAGCATAGTTTCTGGTGCTGTTGCCGGGGAGATATTCCCTCGTCAACTTAGCGCTAGCAGTCCGCGGCCTGCTCCTCCGTCAGGCCTTCGCGAACCTCGGCGATGGCGTAGTCGAACTCGACTCCGGCGGGGACGGGAGGCACGGGGATGCCTCCCGCGCTCAGTTGCCACGGCCCCTGGCCACCGGATGCGCCGGGGACGCGCATATCAGGTGGGCACGGGTACCCGGCCTGGTAGAGCGCCCATGCCTCGTCCTTGCGGAGGTGGCGGCGGGTCCAGCCGTTGGCGGCGGCGGCGTCGTCGGCCACTGGATTGCGCTCTGGCGAGGGAGGAAGAGCAGAGAGGCGAGAGAGAGGCGAGTGTGTGCGGGTTGGATTGCGCTCCGGTGAGGGTGGGGGATTTTAATAGCTCGGCGGCCAGGCGAAGGGGCGGTGGTGGCGCGCCTTTACTGCGTCGCGTGGCCTTCGATTGGACGTCGCAGCGACGCGCGCCGGCCACGTCATTACTCCGGCAGCCTTTGACCGGCGCGCTCACTGGCCGCTGGCCACGCCATTAACTCCGGCAGCCTTTGACCAGCGCGGGAGCCGAGAGGATGAGGGCGCGGCCGCTCACGGGCGGTTCTGTTTCCGCGCCATTTTCCCCCGCGTCGCTGACAGCGCTGGCCCGCGTCGCCTTTCCCGCCATTTCGCCCCCCCCCCCCCCAAGACGAACCCAGAGGGTTGGGTTTTGCCTGGGTGCGCCGGCGCAAAATAACGCCGAAACGGCGCTATTTGGACTTCTGGGGGGCGAGTGGTACAAAAACGACGCTTTTTGGCCGCCGTGGCGCTAAAAAGGCCTCTTGGGGGGCTCTGGGGGGGGCTCTGGAGATGCCCTTACCTCAGCTTATGTTTCTCCAGCAGTGGAGATGAAGAAGCTGGAGGCCCCATTAATGATTTCCACTACCACTTGCAAGGGAGGCCGAAAATTGGCTCCTACTTGCAAATTTGTTGAGTAGGCTATAACAGATTCAGAAAACAAGTTGTGGATTGCATATTTCTTTAGAAAAGTGCAATCGTATCGGAATCAGTTATATAGAAAATCGGTCGATGGTTCCACATTTATTGTCAAGGGTCAACAACTTTGTATTATTTCATGATATGAATGCAGAAAATCTCAAAAAAAAAGAGCAACTCGTATCGAACACCAATAAGAATTTCTCACTTCATATGAAAGTGCTACTCGTATCGAATATTGGTGGCTAGTTGCACATTTCTTGTGAAAAAATGTAACTCGTATATAAAACGGTTGGATTTCACATATCTTGAGAAACAGTGCAACTCATATGGAAATCCGGTTGCTCGTTGCACATTTCTTGCGAAAAAGGGTAATTCGTATCAAATACTGATTGGACTTCCACATTTCTTGAGAAAAGTGCAACTTATATTGGAAATAAGTTGCTAGTTGTACATTTCTGATCGAGGCGGAGACGTTCAAAAATATGATACATAGACATCTTGCTTTTATTATCAGATCGATCGTGTTATACTAAAAAATAGCTCGCGCGTTGCGGCGGGAATTTCACTATGAACTTTGTGTAAATGAAAATGTATAAGAAACATGGAATATGAACTGTTTTCCAGAAATATGCAAAATCCCACAATAGTCGAGAGGTTATATTTAATTGACGTAAAATTGTTGTGTATTTGACGACCAATAATGGTGACGTGGACATACGGCTAAAAGAAATAGTTAACGTGGATAAATTGCAATGTATAATATGCTATAATTAATGAATATTTGTAGGGATGACATGGACAATTGATTGGCCAAAAGAATAGATGATTTGGATAGCTTGCATGTTGAGATAGAAAATAATTAACACATGTTAGTAGGGTTTTGCTTGTGAAGAAAATGTAATCCGTATAAAAATCCGGTTGAATTTCACATATCTTGAGAAAACAGTGCAACACATATGGAAATCGGGTTGCTAGTTGCACATTTTTTGTGAAAAAAGGGTAATTTGTGTCGAATACCGATTGCACTTGCACACTTATTGAGAAAAATGCAACTTATATCGAAATAGGTTGCTAGTTGTATATCTGATCGACATAAGAGACGTTAAAAAAAGTTAAAAAAAAATACGCTACAGAGACCTATTGCTTTTATTTCCAGAAATATGCAAAATCTCACAATAGTCGAGATATTATATTTAATTGACGTGAAATTTTTGTGTATTTGACAACAGATAATGTTGACGTGGATGTATGGCTAAAATAAATAGTTAACGTGGATAGATTGCATGTACAATAGGCTATAATTTATGAATATTTATGGGGATGACATGGACAGTTGGTTGGCTAAAAGTATGGATTACGTGGATAGCTTGCATCCTAAGATAGAAAAATAAATAATGCATGTTAGTAGGGTTTTACTTTATGAGAAGTATAGATAAATAGATAGATAGATAGATAGATGGTGTATTTGCTATCTTGAATTGTTTATTTATTGTTTCTACTTGCTCTCCAATTTATGTGTATACTCTGGTCAAATTTATGTGTAAACCAAGAGGACTATACATTTCAGAAAAATTAGGATCGAACAACAAATATTCTTACATTTGTCCCACATCGTTCTCCTACCTCTACCACTGCAAATACACTAGGGACTAAAGGGATTAGCACCTTTTTCGGGGCCTACAATGGAATTACAGGGTAATTTTAACCATCCTAATATATAAAAGTAGGAAGGATTCGCTTCCAGTTACACCATCCACGTCACCCGGAAAACAGCAGCCGTTCGATCAGCGCAACAGACGGCCCAAATAGCTTCAAAATTCGTGCGAGCTACAGTAATACTGTAGCTGGGGATTTCTGCCAATCAGAGCTCACGCACGAATTTTACGCATCCGATTTTATAAAAAAGAACCCGACACTTCGGGAAACAAACCCGCAGTCCAGGTTTTACCACTACGAAGGACATGTACGTGATTTTGCGGAACGCAAGGACTTTTATGCAAAAGCATCCTCAGAGCCCCCCTTTCCCTTTCTTCTCTCGCGTCTCCCCGCGTGATCCGGAGTTCGCCGCCGGCCGCCGCGCTCGATGCGGCCGCTCCGGTCCTCCCCCTCGAATCGAAGCATACCACGGACTTCACCGTCGTCGCTTCTCCCTCCTCGACGAGCGTCGCATGCTGGATCGCCGCATGCGCGACGGAATCGTCCTCCGCGTGGTCGACGTCCGCCGCCGCGAAATTCCTCGCCGCCGGCGGCTCCGGCGACATTTTGGTCCGCCACGCCGCTCGTCCGGCTCGCCTCGACGGCCTCGCGTAGATCCGCACGCTCCTAGCCCCGCGCGAGCGCGCAACTGCTCGAGCGCGGCGGAGCAGCACGGCCGCGTCTCCACCGGCGTGTGACGTCAGCGGCGTCACTGCGGGCCCACCTGTCGGATTTTTTCCATTTACATAAATGATTTCAAAAATTACTAAAAACCTGAGCTGTCGGTCCCACCTGCCAGACATTTATTAATTACAAAAAAAACCTAAATTTGTAAAATTTGTATCTTTTGATCTGTAATTCAGAATAATTCAAACAATATATCAAAATTTGCAGAAAAATAAACCCTTTGCAACTATTGCATTCCATACATGACTAATCAACTTGAATACATGTTTAATTTACAAAAACTGAAATGTTAAATATAAAATTTGTGGAAATGACATCTCACCTCCAATTAAATTGATCTAAAACAACTAAAATACCAAAAAAATCAAAAAAATATAATCTTTACAGCTAACACATTTCAATACATGCAAAATTGTTAAATTCATATCTTTCAAACCATAATTCAAAATACATGCAAATTGTTAAATTCATATCTTCCAAACTGTAATTCAAAAAAACAACAAAATTTCCAGACAATTTAAATCTTTACACCTAACACATTTCCATGCATCCTAAAACAACCATAATTCCTATTTAATTAAAACAACTAGAATATCAAATATAAAAATTATGAAAATAACTTCTCACCTCCATTTAACCCCATCTTTATATTTGTTTTCTTTCGTTTTTTTGCTTTCCTTTTGTTTTGCAACAAAACAACATTGAAATAATAATCAAAAAAGAAGAAAAATAATTGCAAGACATTTTAGCTTACAAAACAATATATTTTCCCTAAAATAGTACTCGAATAATAATCAAGAAGAAGAAAAATAAATGCAAGACATTTTAGTTTGCAAGGCAATTATATTAAACCGATTGATCTTTCTTCACAATAACTCCATAAATTGTAACATTTATTGTACCTATATTTAATAAACAATGCAACTTCATTTAATAAATAATCAAAAATGGTCAACATTCAGAAGTAACCATAATATATTTCCTCCGATTATACTGATACATAAAAAAATGGCAAAATAAAACTATATTTGACCATTTCAACTTAACTAACATATTTGGAGTTTATTCAACTTTAATTTCTCTAACTACACAATTCACTTTTAAAAATGCTGGAAAAAAAACACACTTGAACATTCCAACTTACTACAAAATTGGAAGCTAAAAAAACTCTAGAATGTATCAACGTTTCAACGTTTCAATTTGCTAGAAATTTAGAGAAACGATAAGATATTTCGAAATTCCTATGAAAAACATAAATGCAACACACTTGAACATTATAATTTACTAGAAAATTGAAGATACTATAAAGTATATCTCACATATTGCATTCTCCACAACAAATATATCCGAATATTCAATTTGGTAAATACTAAGAAGTATGCAAGCAAATTTAATAAATGCTGAAAATAAAAACTATTTGAAGATAACCATAATATATTTCCTCTGGTTATGATGCTAAAAAAGAAAATTACAACAAAATGTAACCATAATCTACATTTCAATTTAGTTAACATATTTGGAGCTAACATACCTTAAATCCCTCTTATTATGTAATTACACTTACACCAACAAAAAAAATATGATTACATAAGTACTTGAAGAAAATGCAAATTCATTTTCTCTAATTATAAATTGCAACTAAATTGAATTCAATAAATACTCATATAATGTATTCTGTCTGAACATTGAATTACACTAAAGATTTACAGCAAGCCACAGACATGTAATATCAATTCGAATAGGTTACTAATTACAAAATATATAATCGACAAAATATAAAAACCATACTAAAATGCTAGGGAAAAAATATGTTAACTATTTTTCACAAAAAAAAACAAATAAGTTCAAACAACTCAAATGTTAACTGTATGGAAAGACCAATCATATTTGAGAACTACTACTGAAATTACAAATTTGAATATTCCAAAATGTCAGATAACTTTCAAACCTGCTCATTTGGTAAACAATAAAAGAATCCAAATTTTAATAAATTCCAAATTGCTCATCCTTCTAAAATCTATTTGAACATTTCAACTCAAAATTCACATTTACAAATTTTAGAATTCCAAATACCTTCCAAATCTAATCATTTTGTACACACCAAAAGAATACAAATTCAAATACATTCCAATACGAACCATATTCGAAATCTAGCCATTCCTCTAAACAGAAACTTTTCCAAATTCAAATAATATTCACATTCCAACCATTTTTTTCACAAACATACTTGAAATTCATCAAACACAGGCGCGGCATTGCCGCGCTAATATCCCTAGTAGAGACTTGATACACAACGACATTAAATTAATAAAAAAAAATTTCCTCGGCTCTAGCAATTTTGGATACGCACTTACATTTGTTAGAACTTTAATAATGGACACACTGAAGTTGTCAATTTCTCACATTAATCAAGGTAGCAAACTCAAATATTAGCTCGTGTGAAGAAAAATAAAGCAACAAATACAACACAAGTTTGGTATAAGGATGAAACAAAATGAACATATGCAAATAATGAGGAATACTCCTTAGATAGTTGATGGTTACAACATCACCTTTCAGTGCCACCAATGATCCACAAAAAAACATGCCTTTTGTATAACTTTTGCCACATCGATCCTGCATTTCTCATATTAAACGATCAGTTTCATGTATACTGCTTAACATTTCTAAATACTTGAAATGCTATGGTTGGATAAGTGAACACGAAAATCCCTCGTGTATAAGAACTGGAGATCGTGAGTAGAGCCGGTTGTTGCACAACACACTCAGCTTTTTCATCTTTTGTCCCCTCAACGGAGGCAAATATTGCAATTTTTCAACACATGCTTGGTTGTCCAGAGTGATTGCCTAAATGAAATAAATAAAAGCTTATTCCTCAGTTGTCAACATAGATAAAAATTGATGGAGGCATTAAACATCATAGAAGAATTATTTATATGTGTTTTTCAAGAACCAAGAAAGAATCATAAGAACCAAATGAAATAGTTGAAAGACCTTGTACACGATGATTCTCACAGCTCGGTCGCGTCCTAACGACATCTCAAGCAGATCCCGGAAAAACGTGGCCCAATAAACATGTTTCGGGTATGACCGGAAACTGGTTTGCGGTACCGCGCGGGCTCGGGGCGGAACAAATGCCTAAACTCGTACAACAAAGAATGCACAATGAAACACAATTAGGCGGAAATCAAATCAAGCACATCATTGTTGTCGAGATCATCGCCACCACCACCAGCCATAGCACCACCATCATCAACATTGGCCGAAGAACCATCACCACCATTGTCGGAAGCACCACCACCATGCATCACCACCACCGCCGCCGCCATCACCACCTCCACCTCCATGGGCCGAAGCACCACCACCACCGACCATAAGATCATTAGCCGGTTCTTTTTGGCGATCTTGCCGTCCTTCCTCTTTTGCTCCTCTAGAACGATCTTGCGCTTCAGACACATTTTTCTCCCACTTTGCCTCTTTTTGTTGTTTCGTCCTCTCGGCTATGTCCACCTTGGTTTAAAAGTGCTTCTCCATCATTGCTTCCTTTAAATTCACCATTGCACTAATTTGGTCTCTCAAGCTTGAGGCCTCAGCCAACCTCTTCAATTGATTTTTTTACATCTTTCTTCCATCAGGCATTCACTTGTTTCTTTCTCCCTTTGGTGCATCATCACTATCATCATCGTCATCCATTTTAGAAAGTGAACCTTTGTTCGGTGGAGTTTCTTGATCCCTCAACCTCCATTCTCACTATGCTCAAGCAATTTCCAACAATGTTAGAGCAATAAAGGTTTGCCTTTGGATGGCGACATTTGCTTGAACCTTTCATTAGCAGTGTGATCCTACAATTTCAAAAGAGAAGTCTGAGCTCATATTGTCATAAAAAAAATATCACAATGTGCAAAAGAAAAGAAACTCACATAAATATCAATTATGCAACCACTTGGAGGTGTAATCCCCACTTTCTACAAACAACCACTCCAGCGGGCACAAGTTTGTTTGCTGACATCGTACCGGCCTTGGAGTGATCTCAATGAATGGGGGGATGGGAACAGCATGAGCTTATGGTTCTTGTGCTCGATCGTTTGTCAATATTTTTTGCCAGTTTGACCACTTCTGACAACCACATCAACTGACACATCTCCCATGCTCTAATCAAGGCGATGTCCTCCTTCATGGTGTAATTGGCGATTCGTTTTCCAATCTCAGTTGGCTATTATCGAACACCTCCTCCCCAATCTCTTCAACATTATTGTCGCCAACTCCCTCTTCCACGTCAGGTTTTATGCCCGTATCGAATGAATCAAGTGGAGCACTCATGATGGTCACCTCGTTTTCCACCAACATGTGTGATAACCCACAAGTATAGGGATCGCGTGTAGCCTTTTCGATAACTAAGAGTGTCGAACCCAACGAGGAGCTAAAGGTAGGATAAGTAATCTCTCAAGTTCTATCAACCACTGATACATTTCTACGCACACTAAACGTTTACTTTATCTAGCAAATAATACTAAAGTAATAGTACGGGTGTATGAGAGATAGCTTTGCGAGATAATAAATACAATAAAGTAAATGTTAGTGCTGCAGCAATAAAATACACTAAGTTACCATAAACTAACAGTACCATGAGTGTGGAAAAGTGGTGGTAATTGTGATGGCTTTGTCCAAGATTAATTAGTGAAGATATCGGGTTCATTGTCTTCGATGCAGTTTTCTATGTGGGAGAGGCTAAATATACATGCACTCCACTACTTGGGATTACAAGTACTATATGATTGTATTGTTAGCAAACATCCGTAAATACTATCAATGAATTAAGGTTTCTCCAACCATAGCCTTAAGTTCATGGTACTCTTACTCCCATATGTGCAATTAACCGGTTCGAGTCCTCAGGTTTCTGTCACTCCGGCAGGCCTACCCCCTTCCTTTGCACATACTACTAACCCTAGGGTGTTGATCCATGCGCGTACAAATATAATGGACACCAAAGGACTGTACCATATCAACATACAACTCTAATGAATCAAAGACATTCAACCATTCAATCTAAGAACAAATAAACTACGCAAACATGACATAGATCATAGGATAATAACTTATAGCATCAAACACCATGTTTACATAGGATGGTACAGAGGTGTGTGGGAGGATGAACCACTGTATACAAGGAGGAATTGGCGATGGAGATGGCGGTGAAGACGGTGAAGGGGACAGCGAGGAGCGCAGGGCGGCGTCGGCGCCGGCGGTGGCGCAAGGGGCTCCTCCTGCGCCGCCGACTCCATGGGGGAGCGCCGCCCCTTAGGCCTCTTCCTTCATGGCTTCTTGGGAGCCCTCCCCCATGGATATGAGGTCCATAGGGGAGGCAAAAACGTGTCTTTGGCGGCTGAAATTTCGTGGGTATGAGGTGTCCTCCACGAGTTAGGTTTCCTCTCTTTATATAGCTTCTCGGATTTTCGTCATCCCCTTTTAGGATTTCGGTAAATCGGGCTTATCTCGGCCGTCCGGACTCGGACTGGGCCGAATTTTATGTCCAGATCCATTAGGAGAAAATTCCCTGCAACTTTCGCGACTAGACTTTTTCCGTTTGACGTCGTCTTCTGTCCGGTACGTGATAATCTTCAAAAAGAGTTTTCAGACAGATTTCAGGAAAGTCCCAATTCGACTCCAACAAGGTTTCCTCTTATATTCTTGATAATTCCTACACATCAAAGTGTAAAACAAGAACTTTGTGCACTTTTGCAACTATTAATAGGTTAGTCCAAATAAATCATAAACTTGATAAAAAAACAAGTGCAAAAGGCATAATATTAACATGAAACAATAAAAAATTATAGATACGTTTTGGACGTATCAATGTGCACATATGATGTATGCACGGTATGCAAGTTCTAGCTACACTATTCAAGCGCGGAACAGAAAGGGGAGAATTTTACGCCGACGCCGTATCATCGAACATGTTGTGGATGTCGGTGGCGTGATGTGCATCGCCAATCGGAGTGAGTGGATGAGATGTCCGTCCTCGAACCGCCGGAGCCTTGTCCTACTTCGGGCCGTTGGATTGGGATTTCACTCGTCCGTTGGCTTGGGATTGCACTCGTCCGCCACTCTATCAGGCGATTGGGGCTTAATCATGTGAGCGAGATCAGCGTGCGGGTTGAGGAATATCAGCATCCGAAAATTGCGAGAGGAATTAATTAGATTTCCAAAAAATAAGCATCGCGATCAAATGAGGATCGATCTAGGCCGTTGGGCTGTTTGACAGAGCATCAAAGTAGTATTTACCTATCAATTTTATTACGTGGGATTAATCTAACGATGCTGACTGTACACTAATTGATGTGTCTTTAGAAGAATTACTATTGTTCTCTCTTTTATAAGTAGTGAAGATGGGAATGACCTAACGATGCTGATTGTTTTGTGTACACTAATTGGAGGTGTTTTTGAAGAATTCTTGTCCTATCTTTTATAAGTAGTAGTGGACATAACAATTTTCTCTTCGTCCATCCCTAACGAAAAACACCTTGTTTCAGCCAGAAGTGTGCAACAAGGAACTTCTCACACGTGGTGTCGGCGGAAACTCCCGTTCCAAGGATTTTTTTTTGACACGTACATTGGGCCGGGCCGTCAGTCCACACGGCCTGCTTCGCGTGCTCGGCTTCCGCTTTTCCGCGACGATAGCGCATTCCTGGCCAGCGCGTTAGCAGCAGTATATATTACCTCGGTCAGGCACAGACTAGGTTTAGTTCCATCCTCCCTTCCTCCCCCAGTCCCCTAAACCGGCCGCCGCCGCCGCTTCCTCGTCTCGTCTCCGATCGGGAGGCGGAAGCGCAGGTGACACTCCCGTTACTTCTCCCTCGCTTCTCCGGTTGCTTCGTCGTTGCGTCCGGTTGATTTCGCTGGTTCTAGTCTCGCTGGATGCGCTCGAGTTTCCTGGGTTGGATACTAGTCGATTTTACTGGGTTTAGTCCCGCGGTGCACTCTAGTTTCCTGGATTCGTCGGTAGATGTTTGTGTGTTTTCCCAGTTCTTAAACGTAGCAGATCTACCGTTCCGTTCGTCCTGCTCGGTAGATGCTCGTCGTTGACCTCATGCAGTCCACCGATTTCAAGTTGTGCTCGCCAAGGCGTATCAGATGTTCGCCTGTTAGGAGTAGTAGTAGTTGTGGTTGTAGTAGACTTGCGTTATTCCGTTGTGTTTAGCGTGGATCTGTCGTTTCGGTGGTCTGTTGGTGCACTTTGTCGATTTTGCTGCACCATCACAGGGTTTGGTAGATTGTTCTAGCTGTAGGATTGTGAGCTTGCTTGCCATCATGCCTGGTCGATTTTATTTCCTGTTCTCGCATTGGCAATGTTGAGAAGATGGAGATAGATATCACTGCTTGCTTTACATGTTTAATTTAATTTTGACGTGAAAATTGAAGAATCGTTTCATCTGTGCTTGCTTTGCATGTTTAGTTTAAGTTAGTTCCCATGTCTTACTGATTAGTTAATAGTCGGCAAATACTTGCTTATATGTAACAGAACTTTGTGGTGTATGTACTTAACAATCATTTCTAGCTTTGACTCTTGGAAAGTTATTCGACAATCTATTGTTTTCTAAGTCATGGTTTTAAAGGCGTCCGCCTAGGCGTCAAGGCGCCCCCCCTCCGCCTTGGAAAAACGACCGCCTTAGGCGCCAAGGCGCCTAAAGCATCCGCCTAGGCGTCGCCTAGGCGCCAAGGCGCCCCCACTTCGCCTTAGGACGCCTTAACGCCTTAAAAACCATGTTCTAAGTTTTACGGATCTGGAAGTACCATAAGGTTAAGATTGTTAAATCCATTACTGGTTAATTAATAGTTGGCAAATACTTGCTTATTCCTGAAGCAGAAAATTGTTTCATTATTTGCTTACAAATGGTTATGCTAAGCTAAGTTCTTTGTAACATTTGCTGTCTTATCTGTGCACTTTCTATAGTTAAAGTTTCTGAACATTGTCACATTTGCTTTTATGTATTATTAGTTTGACTGGTGGCATTGAGTGTTAGTAAAGAAATGGTTATAGTTTTCATTACTTCTCGGTGACCAACAATGCTAAAAGCACTTTTGTGTAGGCAATTATGGTTATAACATTTTTCACGTTTACTTATTCAAACTGATTCTTGTTCGATTCTAATAGCTTGCTATTCATTGAGCAGGAACTTATATTCCCAGAGTGACATTCAAAAACAGTCAAGATGGTGAAGTTTACAGCGGAGGAGCTCCGCAACATTATGGACAAGAAAAATAACATCAGGAACATGTCTGTTATTGCTCATGTCGATCATGGTATGTGCAAGAAAAGTGAACTGTTGTATCTAACCATCTAGTTTATGCTGTTGAATCTTGTTGATATATATTTTATAGCCTTTTTCTCTTTATATTTGTTAGTTTAATTAGTTGTTGAGCATTGTTTTGTGATAATTAATTTCATCCCTGAAAATACTAATTTATCTTATTGTGTGACCTGTAGTCTGCTAGTACGCACATTATATAATTGTTGTTCTGCATTTAATATGCTTAAATGAAACCATTAACTTATGTAAATGCCTATCTTTATTTAAACTTTTAAGCACTGAATTTTGCACTCTTAAACTAAATTACTAAATGTCTGAATTATCTTGTTTTCATCTGATTATTGTTTCAGTGTATTGTACTGTTATGTCCTACTTCCTTTTTAAATGTTAATTTATCCAATTTGTCTATTCATATTGCTTGTGTCATACTGTCCTAAACATGCTACATTTTATGAATACTTCAATTGTGCACCCTTCTTACATATTACTTGCATGATTACAGGCAAGTCTACCTTACGGACTCCCTCGTGGCAGCTGCTGGGATTATTGCCCAGGAAGTTGCTGGTGATGTTCGCATGACTGATACCCGTGCAGATGAGGCAGAACGTGGTATCACTATCAAATCCACGGGTATCTCTCTCTACTATGAGATGAGTGATGAATCCCTTGCCAGTTACAAGGGTGACAGGGACGGCAATGACTACTGATCAACCTATTGATTCACCTGGCCACGTTGACTTTTCTTCTGAAGTCACAGCTGCTCTTCGTATCACTGATGGTGCTTTGGTGGTGGTTGACTGTATTGAGGGTGTCTGTGTCCAGACTGAAACTGTTCTGCGCCAGGCTCTTGGTGAGAGGATTAGACCTGTCCTTACCGTCAACAAGATGGACAGGTGTTTCCTTGAGCTTCAGGTTGACGGTGAGGAAGCCTATCAGACTTTCTCCCGTGTCATTGAGAATGCCAATGTCATCATGGCAACATATGAAGATGCGCTTCTTGGTGATGTCCAAGTGTACCCAGAGAAGGGGACTGTTGCATTCTCTGCTGGTTTGCATGGGTGGGCTTTTACCCTTACAAACTTTGCTAAGATGTATGCATCCAAGTTTGGAGTTGATGAATCAAAGATGATGGAGAGGCTGTGGGGTGAGAACTTCTTTGACCCAGCCACAAAGAAATGGACCTCCAAGAACACTGGCTCAGGTACCTGTAAGAGAGGTTTTGTTCAGTTCTGCTATGAGCCAATCAAGCAAATCATTGAAATCTGCATGAATGATCAGAAGGATAAGTTGTGGCCTATGTTGAAGAAGCTTGGTGTGACCATGAAGAATGATGAGAAGGACCTGATGGGCAAGGCTCTCATGAAGCGTGTCATGCAAGCTTGGTTGCCTGCCAGTCGTGCTCTACTTGAGATGATGGTGTACCACCTGCCTTCTCCCTCGAAGGCTCAGAGGTACCGTGTTGAGAATTTGTATGAGGGCCCCCTTGATGATATATATGCAAATGCTATCAGAAACTGTGACCCCGACGGTCCTCTTATGTTGTACGTTTCCAAGATGATTCCAGCATCTGACAAGGGCAGATTCTTTGCCTTTGGTCGTGTTTTTGCTGGGAGGGTTGCAACTGGGATGAAGGTCCGTATCATGGGTCCCAACTTTGTTCCTGGCCAGAAGAAAGATCTCTACACCAAGAGTGTCCAGCGTACTGTTATCTGGATGGGAAAGAAGCAGGAGTCCGTTGAGGATGTTCCTTGTGGAAACACTGTTGCTTTGGTTGGTTTGGATCAGTTCATCACGAAGAATGCAACCCTGACAGGTGAGAAGGAAGTTGATGCCTGCCCATCAGAGCAATGAAGTTCTCTGTGTCCCTGTTGTGCGTGTTGCTGTTCAGTGCAAGGTGGCCTCTGATCTTCCAAGCTGGTTGAAGGTTTGAAGCGGTTGGCCAAGTCTGATCCTATGGTCCTCTGTTCCATTGAGGAGTCTGGTGAGCATATCATTGCTGGAGCTGGTGAGCTTCACCTTGAAATTTGCCTGAAGGATCTGCAGGATGACTTCATGGGTGGTGCTGAAATCATTGTTTCCCCTCCTGTCGTCTCTTTCCGCGAGACTGTTCTGGACAAGTCATGCCGTACTGTTATGAGCAAGTCCCCAAACAAGCACAACCGTCTCTACATGGAGGCTCGCCCGCTGGAGGAGGGATTGCCCGAGGCCATTGATGAGGGACGCATTGGCCCACGTGACGACCCCAAGGTGCGCTCCAAGATCCTGTCTGAGGAGTTTGGGTGGGACAAGGATCTCGCCAAGAAGATCTGGTGCTTTGGACCTGAGACCACTGGCCCCAACATGGTGGTTGATATGTGTAAGGGAGTGCAGTACCTGAATGAAATCAAGGACTCTGTTGTGGCTGGGTTCCAGTGGGCGTCCAAGGAAGGTGCACTGGCTGACGAGAACATGCGTGGCATCTGCTTTGAGGTCTGTGATGTTGTCCTCCACACTGACGCTATTCACAGGGGTGGTGGCCAGGTCATCCCAACGGCCAGGAGGGTCATCTTTGCTTCCCAGCTCACTGCCAAGCCAAGGCTGCTGGAGCCTGTCTACCTGGTTGAGATCCAGGCCCCGGAGGGTGCCCTTGGTGGCATCTATGGCGTCCTGAACCAGAAGAGAGGGCACGTGTTTGAGGAGATGCAGAGGCCAGGTACCCCACTCTACAACATCAAGGCTTACCTCCCCGTCATCGAGTCCTTCGGTTTCTCGGCCACCCTCAGGGCCGCCACATCTGGCCAGGCTTTCCCGCAGTGCGTGTTTGACCACTGGGACGTCATGAACTCTGATCCTCTGGACCCCGAGACGCAGTCTGCTACCCTTGTCAAGGAGATCCGCAAGAGGAAGGGGCTCAAGGAACAGATGACTCCTCTGTCTGACTTCGAGGACAAGCTCTAAGTTTCTCTTTGGAGGTCGTTTTGCTACTACTTGCTCTTGCTGTTTAGGAGAGCTGCTTATTTCTATTGAGTTTGTCGGAATGTCGGAATGATCTATCTGTGTCGTGATATTGGTACTTTGGAGACTGTTTTGCTGTCGTTCGTGATGTAACAGATGTTAAAACCTAGATTTAAATGTCTGTCGTCCACTTATTTCTGTCTTGTGTTTGCTGTGGTTTCAGATCTTGAGTTTTGCTTTGTTGATCGTTGCTGTAGTATCGATTCCGTTGATGTTCTGTTTAGGTTAGTTTCGGGAGCTCTGTTGATTCTTTCTATTTGCATGTGCTTATGATCTTCACCTGTCATTTACCCTTCTACGTACTTGTGTTCATTGCTTATGGACATGTTGTAGGATTTATGCTCTTGATATTTGCTTGTCATTTCTTCAGCAATGCAGTATGTATGGCAAGTGAAGCGTGGTCTAGTGTATACCATTATGCTTGATTGATAAGTTTCTACTACCTCCCTCCCTATTTAGGTGGTGTATAAACTCACTTAAAAATTCACAATTTCTATGTTTGACCAATTATAAAGAGAGAAGGCTATAAAACATAGCTTTCCTAGATACCCATCTTTCTAAAACGTGAGCTAGCTATATATGATCTCCTGGTATGTTGATTCTTGATTCAACGTTTCTGTGAATACACAATCATGTTAACACCACATCACATCAGTAGTGTTTTTCTTGTGGTGCTTAACTTACAAATCAAATTTGTGCCAAATATGATTAAGGTTACAAGTTAAATAGTTGCTCCTCCGTTCCTATTAGGCGCTCTACGTGTTTTTTTAGTTCCAAATTTGACACCAGTTTGATCAACGAAACATGTTATATCGTTGAATTATTTCTCTGAGTCGGTCTCGGTGTCTGTCCGAATGATATGTCTGTATATTGCTACTATGTTTTGCTGTCTGTCTGTGATGTAACTGATATTAAACTTAGATTTATACCGCTGTTAGAAATTTTTGTTAGTTTCAGATTTGGTTATCCGTTCATATAGCCTCGAGTTCCTTGGTTTTATACTTGATAGTTCATGCTATGTGTTCTAGTAGTCAAGTAGTCGATGTTCTGGTTTGTTTAGTACCTGGATTTATCCTCTTGATGTTTCTAAACTGTAGTTAGTAGACTAGCAAAGCAGTATCTTATAGCAGTTAAAGCTCACAGTCTAATATTGTGCTTGATTGTTTTGTTTCCTAGATAGTAGATACTATACTGATCTTTTGTAAAACATGAGCTAGTTATACATTTTCACCTGGAATGATGATTCTCAATTCAACGTTCTATGTGAATATGCACAAAACATCAAAATGGTGTGGAACATATCAGTGTTCTTGTGATGCTAAACGTACAACTCAAATTTGTATGGCTCTACCCAATTATGATTGTTGAGTAGTTGGAAAATAAGCACACAACAATCCAAGAGAAAATTCATTCACAGGTCACAGTTCATTGTTCAAGAAGCTGCACAATTATGCGCCGCAAAACTGGTCTGCACGAAATAATGTAGAAGAAGCAACCAACGTACCAAACACATTCAAGTTTGACAGGTGCATGCTGTGCAGAGGGTTTTAATCGAATCAAAAAAAAAAAAACTTGGCTTTGAAGGCACTTCACCATATAGTAAAACATGCAGGTTCCTAAGATTGAATCAACACATCCCCTGTTCTTTACGATCATCTTGTAGACAAACCACTATCATCCCATTTTTGTCCTCGCGAAATAACCAAGCATGTCATACAGGCGCATGAACCATTTGGATATAACACCAGTGAACCCCATTTCCAAGTTCTATGTGAGGCGGACGTCCACCCCCACGTAGCTAGCTAGTTGAATATAGCTACATCTAGGGTTGTTTGCGGCGGCCCGCATCCGGCCCGCAAATCAAAAAATAAGGCAAAATGACGTACAAAATTAAGTCTTAATTAAAGCATGGCAAGGGCAAATCAGCGGCCCGCAACCCGCGCCGCTTGACACCCTACTACATCCCAAGGACGCCCCGGTCGTTACAGTCTGAAGCTGATGCTCGATGCATGGCAGACTAGGGATGCAGGTGGACGCGGATGGTTCGCCTTGTCCAGCAGACGGTCCGTCTGCATCCTGAGTTCTACATGTATGGCAAAAATGACCGTTTCTCGCTGTGATACGAGAAATTCCCCAAAGCAGGAAGACAAAGTACAATCCCCATTCACATGATCTATGGATTGAATGAAATCATTTGCTTGCGGGAAACTGAGTGTTGGAACTAGCGAAGCAAGAACCGAACAGCAGCAACAGCATCGCCTTTGTGCTCCCGCAGCGTCCTCTCTGCAATCTTCTTGTCCAACTGCACATTCAGAGATGGTTTAGAAGGGGCCTTCAGACCATTAGAAAGAGAAAATCTGTGAATGAATGTTTCAGATGCTACCTCAAGCTCGTTGGCGATAATCTCAACATCAGTAGGGTTGATCCTGACACCATCTAATTCTTTATCCCTGCTGAGAGAGCCAAAAAAACATTGATTTTGTTATAACAAACTCATGAGTTATGAACAACATTTTTAGGAACCCATTTATCTAAACGGGTGTATTGTCCACATTCCACGTTGGAGTTGACAGAGTCCCCGGAATTTCGCCAAAAGAAAATGGATCATGGAATATAGCAAGCTTGAGCACACAAATTGCGAAGTACAACGGATCTAACTTCCAAGATCATCGTGCCAGAACAGTTTCTTTTCTGTCCTCTTACATTTTCTTACATTAGGTTGAAAAGCTACGAGATGACAAGATACTGAGGGAGCAAAACAGCGACCGGTCTGAGTTGCTTGTTTTGTTCTCTTCTTCATAAAGTGTGAACCTAATCTATTAAACACTCATTATAAAATGAAGCTAATTTTGTAGGTGCTAAAGCTGTTATTTGAACTGAACATCACATTCAATCTTTCTATGTTGAGTTGCTAGTAAACCATGTCGTTCACTACAAACTTGGTAGTTGTACAATTAGCAAAAACTAAAAAAAGAACAGTACGTTGATGTATTGCAAGTTTCTTGAGAACAAGATAATAGCTATGAGTATTTCTACATCAACCTGGGTCTCATGGCATTCCGGTCGACCTTTTTGGATGAAGCAAGAGCAGCCATGGCCTGTAAAAGAAAGAAAGATATCAGCTTCACCAAGGTGGTACTCCTAAGAATGTATCATTTGAACATACACATATCTCTACGGTTCTACCTTCTACATCTTCTAGATATCCAGTTTCCTGATATATATGTTTTAGCACGGAGTTATTATAAGAAGGCGCTATTCAACTGCTATTATGTGCCTCTTTCAAAGCCATTTATTTATATTTATATAGCCTTGAAAATCATTTGATTAAAACACTTACGGATGGGCTTAAAGGTGAGCTGTATATCTGCCCAAGCCAGCATTTTTCAGAGGTGATATGTATTCAATAGTTCTCCAGAATATATAAAAATGTGGGTGTCTTCAGAATTATAAGTTATCCACGTGACATAAAACTAATGGAAATACTATTCAGGTCACCATAATTTAGATAATACTGCAGTTAAGCAATAATAAGTTGATTAGCAACCTTCAGTTGTTACAACTGAATCTCTAATACATCAAACAACATGCTACCGTCTTCAAGATTTTTAAAAGAGAAAGGAAGGTTTGTGCATACAGATAAAACAAACAGAACTATGAATTTTTTATGGTGAGATCTGCTAGCAAACCACGATCTGATGTCTTCGAATGATACCTTTGATAATATTGACTTCACCTTTTAATAAAACATGCAGGTGCCAATCCGTCACGGTTTCTGAACATATTGTACACAAATCCATTTCCGTTCTCGAGAAAATAGCATCTGGGTCTCCAAATGAACCAAGCATCTCATACAGACAGCAATGAACTACCCGAGTAAAATTTCAAATTTGAGTGGAGAGCAGAAACCAGTTTGAAGTATCATGGTTTCGTTGTGATACAGGAAAAAAATCCTCTCAACAGGAAGACAAAAGTACAAAACTTTGTATCTAACAAAGCTTCCATAGTTTGAAATTTGCCTTCAACAAACAGTAAACACATAGTATGCTTAACTAATGGACAAGGATTCAGAAGACAATTGAAATGGTTTTTATCGATTTTTTTTTGAAATGGTTCTGACGGAAATTTACAAAAGGAATGCATTAATCGATAAGAGCTTGGGGTTGGGGTTGGGGTTGGGGTTGGAGAAGTACGTACGGACTGGGCACGGGAGGAGTCGAGCTGGCGGTCCTCGACGTGGTCGGTAAGTTTATCCAGGGCCTTGCTCTGCTGCTGAAGGTCCTTGGAATCCGGCCCGGCATCCGCCGCCGTCTCGTATATCTGCCCAAGCAGCACTTTTCAGAGGCCATACTGATATGTATTCAATAGTTCTCCAAAATATATAAAAACGTGGGTGCCTTCAGAACTCTAAGTTATCCTTGTGAGATAAAACTAATGGAAATACCGCTCAGGTCACCATAATTTGGATAATATGTATTGCAGTTAAGCAATAATAACTTGATTAGCAACCTTCAGTTGTTACACAACTGAATCGCTAATACATCAAACAACATGCTATCGTCTTTAAGATTTAAAAGAGAAAGGAAGATTTGTGCAGACAGACAAACAGAACTATGAAAATTTTATGGCGAGAGCTGGTAGCAAACCACGATCTGATGTCTTCGAATGATACCTTTGATAATATTGATTTCACCTTTTAATAAAACATGCAGGTGCCTACGCTTGAGACAATCCGCCACACAACGTCAAACACCAATGAACTACCCGAGTAAAATTTCAAATTTGAGTGGAGAGCAGAAACCAGTTTGAAGAATCATGGTTTCGTTGTGAAAAAATTCTCTCAACAGGAAACAAAAGTACAGAACTTTGTATCTAACAAAGCTTTCATAGTATGAACTTTGCATTCAACAAACAGGAAACACATAGTATGCTTAACTAATGGACTAGAATTCAGAAGACAATTGAAATGGTTCTGACACAAATTTACAAAGGGAATGCATTAATCGATAAGAGCTTGGGGGTTGGGGTTGGAGCAGGACATACGGACTGGACGCGGGAGGAGTCGAGCTGGCGGTCTTCGACGTGGTCGGTGAGCTTGTCCAGGGCCTTGCTCTGCTGCTGAAGGTCCTTGGAACCCAGCCCGGCATCCCCCGCGGAGGCATCCTCCACCGCCGCCTCGTATATCTGCCCAAGCAGCACTTTTCAGAGGCCATACTGATATGTATCCAATAGTTCTCCAAAATATATTAAAATGTGGGTGCCTTCAGAACTGCAAGTTATCCGCGCGACATAAAACTAATGGAAATACCACTCAGGTCACCATAATTTGGATAATATTGCAGCTAAAGCAATGATAACTTGATTAGCAACCTTCAGTTTTTACAACTGAATCTCTAATACATGAAAGAACATGCTATCATCTTCAAGATGTTAAAGAAAAACGGAGGTTTTTGTGCATACAGTCAATAATACAAAAGGAACACAAGTATGCAAATTTTATGGTGAGAGGTGCTAGTAAATCACGATCTGATGTGTCTTGGAATGGTAGATTTGATAATATAACTGGTTTCACCATACAATAGCTAGAATATGGTGGATTACGGGATGCCTATATTTGTATCTAACAAAGGCTTTCATAGTATGAGCTTTGCATTCAGCAAACAGGAAACACATAGTATGCTTAACTGATGGACTAGGATTCAGAAGACAATTGAAATGGTTCTGACGAAAATTTACAAAGGGAACACATTAATCGGTAAGAGCTTGGGGTTGGGGTTGAGCAGGACGTACGGACTGGACGCGGGCGGAGTCGAGCTGGCGGTCCTCGACGTGGTCGGTGAGCTTGTCCAGGTCCTTGCTCTGCTGCTGCTGCAGGTCCCTGGGAGTCCGGCTCGGCCTCCCCCGCGGAGGCGCCCTCCTCATCCTCAGCCGCCGCCGCCGCCTCGTCGCTCGCCGAAGCCTGGGGGACGCGGTAGTCAGGGACGAACTCCGGGACGATCTCCTTACCCCGCAGCAGCGTCAGCGTAGCGCCGTCCAGGTCGAAGGGCTGCCTGCGCATGGCGGCCTCGCGGTCCGGGGGCGTGCGGAAGCGCACCGCGGCGTCGCCATAGCCGCCGGCGTGGGCGAAGACCTCGAAGGTCTGCGGCAGGTCGAGGGCCAGGGTGCGGAAGACGCGGCGGACGAACGGGCACGGGTCGGCGCGGGCCGGAGCCTCGGGCGGGGTGATGTACGCGTACGCGAGCCGCATCTCCAATGCTGGCTGGAGTACTGCAGTGGTGGTGTAGTGTTTGGGCGAGGTGGTCTCCAATGCTGGGAGCAAGGCTGAGGAGCGGCGGTTTGGAGAAATGTCGATTGTTTTTTTTAACACTCAGCCGTAGGTCTTAATCTTTTTATAATCTTGAGAATATTGGTCTTTATCACAAGCATAAAAGTTCTATATAGAATACCTCCTCCAAAAACCTTTGCGTGAAAAATACGAGGAGGTTAGTGTGTACGATATGTTGATAAAACTCTTTTAAACCCACTGGGAAAACAAGAAGAAAAAATGGTGCAACATGTAGTGGTCATTGTCTTATTAGTAACCCATATGAGAAAAACATAGAAGTAAAATCCATAAGCTAGTGTAGATAAAAATAAATATGTTTTGTACATTTTATTTAGAAAGCTCCGGTAGGGAAAATAGAAAGTATAACATAGGATCTTTCAAGTTGATATTTTCTCCCGTCAAAATCGGAAAAAAAATGTGAGGAAAAATAATGTTTGATATATTGTTAAAACTCCGTACAAAATCTAGTGGAAAAAATAACAAGAAAATGATAAACGTATACTAGTAGTTGTGTCTTTGATAACTTATAGGAGAAAATCTCGAAAGCATAAAAATCCATTTGTAAGTTAGAGGGCAATTAGTAATATGTCCCTATATACATACATTTGATAAACTCTGGTGGGGAAAATAGGAGGTATGACATACATTTTTGTGTTGATATTATCACATTAAAATTCTTGACGAAATCATGAGAGTAAACTCTAATTCAGGAAGAGACTCCCCTGATCCTTGCAGTTTAGGGGCAATATAATGCTCAGTGATATTGTTTTTGTGTAACATGTTTGTATTTGAGCAACACAAGTATTATTATCTTTATAGATAAAATAGTTGGTGATTCAATGAAACTAATGCCACATGAATGTTGTTTGTGGATTATCATTCCGTGAAGTCACATGTATCGGCGTGAAGCCTACATTTCAGATTGATAGGTGGATGTAGCCATGAGAGTCCGTTTGGAAGACACCAGTGAAACAAGAAGCACACCATGTAGGTATGTGAAGCCGCCTGAGATCTGGCGTCTATGGTGATCAGATAAATAGCAAGTATCGGTGTATCCGATGATATTGAAGTTCCAATTACTCTGAATAAATAGGCCAGCATATTTGGTGCCTTGGAGATATCAAAAGATACTCTTGTTCCTAACTATCCACAAGGGCTAGGTAAAATGGCACTGAGATATGAAACATCAGGTCTTAGCATCGCCTCTCCATATTCTATGGTATGAATGGATCTTCTTTGCATTTAGAGATTGAACAACCACAAGAATTTTAGATGGATATGACTTGTCCATATTGAATTTCTCCTATAATTTATGGATATGGGCAAAAAGGTGTACCCCGTTTCATGAGTGAAGGTGCTTGAATTGTATCTAAAGCAAAATTTGTTTGTTTACTTATAATCTTCATCTCAAATTCCGTCTCTAGATGATTACGTGCTTCAACAATACCTTGTGTGTTGTCATTGATATTATAATAATCAACATTGATTTGATGAACACCATGTCGAGGGTTTCTTGAGAACACGTTGAGCAATTATCATTGTTAGAGTAATCTTTTTGTTTAAGGAACTCACTAAGTCGATTGTACCTAATTTGTGTGGACAACTGTAAGTCATGTACTGACTTAATGAGTTTACACTATGCATTTTGTGATTTATGTTTGAATTGAAACTTTGATGATAGGCTTCTTCTTAGTCGTCGATTAGTCCTTTGTCGCCATGGGGAGAACAGAGACATGGGAAACCTGCGGGGGAGGTAACAGGTGAGCACACCCTTTCTAACCGTCAGTGTTCGCCGTTCCCTGTTGCCGCACATCAGAGAGGAAAAAAAGACGAGTAGAAACATCAGGCCATGTTAAGCTGCGTCTGCGTGAGAAAAACAAAAGACGAGTAAAGAAAAAGCAGGGCCTCTGGCGACGTTTTGTGCAGCAGCAGCCCATGTTCCAGCACTTCGCTCAGCAGCCCACGTACAGCAGGCCATCTCGACAAGCAGCCCCCACACACAGGTTCGCGTCGCGCGCACGCAGCAACGAGGCAGGGGCGGGATACTCCTCCGAGTTTTAGTCCCACCTCGCCCGGCCGAGGAGGTTCACGCGGGAGAGGCAGCTATAAGAGGAGGGCGAGGTGCGACCTTGTTCCATACTTACCTGGACGGGGTCGACGGGGGATCAAGAAGCCTCGTGGCCTAGATCAATGGCTCACATTGCACTTGGTGAGAGCGTTGGCCTACCATCTTCCCAAGCGGGAGAGTGGACGTCATAATTTGTGCTAGAGGGGGTACGCGTTCGCGCGGCCCCTGCCAATTCTAAGAAATTAAATTTTGGTCCCTGGGTTTGTTTTCCGTTCGTAGTGCTGTCTCGCTCTTCTTTTGCTTTTGTCCTTTTGAGTGTTTCTCTGTTCTGTTTTCAGTTCGAAGGGACCAACATTGATGCTAGAACTAGCTCAAGGCCAAATGCATCTCAGGGTTCGCCTGTTTAGTTTTAAAAAATAATCATTGCTGAAACAATGCCTACTCACACATTGTCCAGACTGAACACACACGCCGTCCCAGCAGAGCAGAGAACCATTAGAGACGCATGTTCATCAACGAGTAAAACAGCATTTGATTCCCGGTGGCAGATGCGTCAGCACTCTGCTTACATAACGTGCTTGACGCGGGCAGGGTCTGACGGGAACATCGTTGGAAAAATCTACGATTGAGACAAACCATTATCATGTCACTTCTGTTCTCGCGAAAATAGCACGGGGATCTCCAAATTAACCAACCATGTCATACAGGGACATGAACCGATTGGATGTAACAGTTTTATGGGAGAACAGAAACTAGTTTACGCAACCATGGAAAGATAAGTTTTACATGTATGGGAAAAATGACCGTTTCTTGGTGTGATACAAGGTCAACCAATTTTATTTATAAAACGAGTGTACTTCATTCCCCATTGGAAGTTGATAGCTCACAAGTACACATAATATCGCCAAAAGAAAATGGATAATAGAATATTTCAAGCTTGAGCGCACAAATTGCAGAGTACAAAGGATCTAACTTCTACATTCAATATTTCTATGTTCAGTTGCTAATAACCTCTGTCGTTCACCAAAAACGTGGTAGTTGTACAATTAGTAAAAAATAAAAAAGAACAGAACATTGATGTATTGCAAGTTTCTTGAGAACAAAATAGTAGCTATGAATATTTCAACACCAACCTTAGTCTCATGGCATTCCAGTCGGCCTCTTTAGATGAAGCAAGAGCTGCCATGGCCTGTAAAAGAAATAAAGATATCAGCTTCACCAAGGTGGTAGTACTAAGAATATATCAACTGAACATACACATATCTCTATGGTTTTACCTTCTACATCTTTTAGATATCTAGTTTCCTGATATATATGTTTCAGCACGGAGTTATTATAAGAAGGCGTTATTCAACTGCAAGTAGGTATCTCTTTCAAAGCCAATTTATATAGCCTTCAAAATCATTTGATTAAAACTTACGGATGGCTTAAAGGTGAATTGTATATCTGCCCAAGCAGCACTTTTCAGAGGCCACACTATATGTATTCAATAGTTCCCCAGATTATATAAAAATGTCGGTGCCTTCAGAGTTCTAAGTTACCCGTATGACAGAAAACTAATGGAAATACCACTCAGGCCACCATAAATTGGATAATTTTGCAGTTAAGCAATGACAAGTTAATTAGCAACCTTCAGTTGTTAGAACTAAATCTCTAATACATCTCACAAAATGCTATCATCTTCAAGATTTTAAAGAGAAAGAAAGGTTTGTGCATACAGTCATAAAGACAAACAACAGAACTATGGAAATTTTATTGGTGGGTGGACAAATTATGGGGAGCTGCTAGGAAAACCATGGTCTGATGTCTTCGGATGGTAGATTTGATAATATTGGTTTCAACTTTCACCGTACAATAACGAGAATATGGTGGATTACTGGATGCATATATTTTATCTAAGAAAGCTTTCATAGTTTGAACTTTGCACCCCAACAAACAGGAAACACATAGTATGCTTAACTAATGGGCCTGGATTCAGATGACAATTGAAATGATTCTGACTTTTTTGCGGGGAAATCGAAATGATTCTGAGTTGAAAGGACAAAGGGAATAATAATAAGACTATCATCCAGGCATTGACTAGTTCTGCACGGAGGATTAAGCTGAAACATCCCATCCCTGCAAATCAGGAGAATTGACACAAAACTAACTCGAGACAACGATTCAGCACGCCTTCATGGCACCACCAATATCCAGAACCTCCAGCTCGTCGCTCCGATGCTTATAACGAGCCAGCAGATCCCGAATCTACACCTAATCCTCACTAATGACGCTAAGGGATTCGTGAATCCATAGGAAGAGCGTGCTGTAGGAGTTTGAGAAGGACGTACGGACTGGACGCGGGAGGAGTCGAGCTGGCGGTCCTCGACGTGGTCGGTGAGCTTGTCCAGGGCCTTGCTCTGCTGCTGCAGGTCCTTGGAGTCCGGCCCGGCCTCCCCCGCGGGGCTCCCTCCGCCGCCGCCGCCGCAGCAGCAGCCGCCGCCGCAGCAGCAGCCGCCGCCGCCTCGTCGCTCGCCGAACCCATCGCTGCCTAAAACCCTAGCTAGAAAAACTCCCCTTCTCCCTGTCTGTCGTGTGTGCGCAAGTGAGGAGGGCCGTCAGGGTGCGAGACTGCGAGGGGGCTTTCCTGTTTTTTTTTTTTTTTTTTTGAAACAAACCCAGATCTATTAACAAATTACAACGGTACTGACAACCCTGAAAGATAGAAAAATTACAACGCAACCCAGGGAAAAGCCGGTCGCGCATCGAAGACACACCGCCGCCGTCGTCGCTCCGAGGAGCCTCAAAGGGAAGCAGTCGAAGATCTTCGAAACAGGGGCACCACTGGCCCTACGCGCTGCAGAGGAAGCCGCCGTCTTCAACGCCACCACCGTCGATTCGTCGCAAGAACCGAGTTCGCCTCCTGTACACCAGTCGCAAACCAACCGCCGGCGAGGGAGGGAACGCCGGCAGGGGAAAGCTGCAGCCAACCGCCGCCATCTGAGACGACGACAGGAGCGAGGGGAAGCTGCAGCTAGGCAAAACGACGACGGTGGCCTCCCTATCTCAACCACGCCGCCCGCACACCACCCACGCACCCTATCTACAACACCGGAACGCAAATCCGAGGATTTCCCATCCTCCCGCCGCCAGAGCGGCTGCCGGAGGGTGAGAAATCCTACGGATGCGCCGGCGAACTCTGGCTGATTCGAGGTCTCCCTCAAGATCGCCTTCGGTCACTGTAGAGAGAGAGGAGGACGGGGAAGTTCCAGAAATAGCGAGGTGTGTTGCGTGGGCTTTCCTGTTTTGTTTATCTGCCGATACTGCCTCGAGATTGGTGCAAAGGGGATAACCTTTGGTGGCTGCTCACTCTTTGATCAGTCATTAACCGGCCAATATATATATCGAGTAGAGATTTGAGTGATATCTTTATTAAAAAATGAAAATCATATTTACAAGCTTTAAAAAAATACTGCATGGTGTAAATGATCTATTCAACAAACGTGCAAAATCTCTATTTGAAATACTTTAATTCAATGACAAGTGTGTGGATTTAAATATACACACTTTTCAAATCTCCAAAATATTTTTTTTGTCATTTTTGTGTAGTTCGGAATATACAGTATTTCAAATCAAGATTTTACACGCTTGTGGGATACATTATTGACAACATGCAGGATTGTTTTTAGTTTTTTTAAACTTTTAAATATGATTTTGAATTTTTTTAAATAGAGTGAGCACTGGACTTTGTGAGTCAAAATGACTTTCCGCACTAGACCGATGAAGAATATTTTAAAATCTGCTTTTTGACCATTGTTCACTAGCCACTAAATTTGTGGATCCTAATCCAGGTGGCTCGCTTGATTGGCTAGTACGCTCGATTTTAAAGAGAACAAAAAGGGTATAATAAAAAAGGAAAAGGGATTCGACTTGGATAGAAAATCTGCTATGATACTAATGACATTTTCGAGACGCTTTAAATGAATGGCATATGGTTTTTAATGTAGATATACACCGGAGAAATGTTGACATGACGGTGCCTAATTTTTACAATTCTTCCGAGAGTTTGATCTCGTAGTGGAATATGCTGCTAGTTTTTATTGGCTTGGCACATCTAGTAGGAGTATAACAAATCCGATGCTACTATCCGACGTGTTTTTGTCTTGGATTAGGGAGATCTATAATAATTCGATGGTTTTTGGCAAAAGAAAAGACGTCATGTGTTAACACCGGGTCGATTTTGGATCAAATTTGCACCGCACGACAAGATGTAGACTATCTCGCCCATGAATTTGCACCCTCTGATTCTTAACAAGCGTGTGTATGACCAGTGTTATTATCACCTCATCAAATGATAACGACCGGAGAAGAAAGGCAGACGAAACGAGCGTGCTTTCGGACATAAACAAATGTCGCGGAGAAACGAGGCCGGCCGCCTCTTATGCCATCGTAAGAAAAGCGCTTCACTAATCCTGATAACCGGCAAATGTTTGAGGGACCGTAGACACAAAGTGGGGATGAGATAAGAATGTCTCTATCCATAACGCAAAACTTAACCTAATAAAGACTACTTTGTCGCGGAGGCCAATCTGATCGCAAAGCCGCTTCAACTAATCCTGAGCTGGATTGCCCATTCGACGATCGATGACCTATGTCAGTCTGGCATGCCTACAAGATGTGGTTTTTTAGTCAGAATCACAGCAGGAACACAACTGCTTCAGCCGTTTGTTTCCATTTGGAAGGGCTCAATCCACGGCCTGACGGTGCTCGGACGGCAACGGCGTCGTTTTCACCGTGGCCAATCCACGGCAAGCTAGCATCAGCGGGCACGGCGCCAAATAAAGATAAACAAATGGAGCGTGCCTCTTCTTCCCGGCAATGAAAATGAAACTAGTGCAGCGCATTGCGGACGCCTATAAAAGGACTTGTCGATCTCATTCCCGTTGGGCATCTGGAGTTTGGAGTGTGCTACTGATACTTGACCTCTGGCCGGCCGCTTGGGATTACGCTAGCTAGCTGACTCCAGCTTGTAGCAAGAGGCCGGACTGATCGATCGATTCAGGTGTTAGGGAAATGCCGACGACCACCATGGGGACTTGCCCGCCGACGTGCTGGCCTGCGCGCTGCGCCGCCTGGACGGCCCGTCCCTGGCCGCCGCGAGCTGCGCCACGGCCGGCCTTCGCGCCCTCGCCGCCGACCCGGAGACGTGGCGCGCCCTCTGCCTCGCGCACTGGCCGTCGCTGCAGCACAGCATCGTCCTCGGCTCTGCGGCTGTCTCTCCGCAGCGCCTCTTTGCCGACGCCTTCCCGTTCCCGTCCCCGTCCGACAACGCTGGTCCCGTGGATCAGTGCCTCCCCAGCGAGCTGGTATCGGCCGTGGACGTCTACCACAGGGGGGCGCCCATCTTCTCCCGGGCCGTGGAGACCTCCACGTCGTCCTCCTGGTTCCTCACATCGCCCTTCCGCGTTGACGCCGTGGACTGCAAGAACCCGGTGCCGGCGGCATCGATCTCTCCCGCGGAACTGGAGCTCAGCTGGATCGCGGTCGACCCCCGCAGCGGCCGGGCGGTGAACGTGTCGAGCCGGCGGCCGGTGGCCGTGGACAGGCACTGGTACACGGGCGAGACGCTGGTGCGGTACGCGGTGCTGCTCGGCGGGTGCAAGTTCGAGGCCACCGTCACTTGCTCGGAGGAGGCCGGGTATCTCAGGGAGGTCAGCCTCACCGTCGAGGACGCCGACGGCGCGGCGGGGAGCGGCGAATGCAGCCTGCGGCTCCTTGCGACGGCCATGGCCGGGCCAAGAAAGGGAGGGGAGAGGGAAGGAGAGGAGGCTAAGAGGAGGTACGAGGAGTTCGTGACAGACAAGAGAGGGAGGAAGGAGTCCAAGGCCAGGCGGGAGGTGCTCGTCGACTTGTGCTGCTCCGCCGTCAGCGCCGTCGCCGTGCTCAGCTTCCTCGCCTCCTTCGTGCTACGGTAGATAGGCTACCGTGCCTCCGTGCGTGCGATCTCATCGCTCAATGCAGGGAAAACACCAACACAGATTCTCCCCAGATTCTTTCGCTCTTCAGAGAGCTATTTTTTCAGTATATATCAAACTGTATGGATCAAGATACACAAGTTCACTCTTTCTCTTGGTTAATCAGGTAGCACTGTACATTTTTTTGAGGGGTCAGGTACGGTACATCAGTACATGTGTACCTCGTGAAACGTGCACCACAGTTTGTCCTTCCGAAACAGCGGAGAGAAAAAAATAGTGCAGAAATTTGATTACTGATACCTGAATCTAACGATCCTATTTATACTATTCGACCTGAAAATTCAGTGCATATCATCTATTCCAAATTCCAATACATCCGGCTCGAACACCATGGTAAGCCTACCGAGATACTCGGGCTATGACAACCACGGTAGAAATTATCCGTGAAATGCTTAATGCACCATGTGGGGTGGGGGGCAGGTATTTTAGAACAAAGACCCGAGGGTCCGGCTTTAGGAAAGCCAACACACAGAGTCTTAGACAAAAAGGAAAACAAAGACACCGAGCTGAAAAACAGCCCAGTTGACAACACAACCTGAATGCCCTAACAACAAACTACAAGCTATCCAGACCAACTATTTTAGTCTTGGGCAAGTGCATGAACCAGCTCCAGTGGCACATCACAACAAATTGTTTCCTCACTACAAGAAAATTCAGCTTTTACCCATGATCAAATTTCGTGGTACAAGAGACTTTTTTCATGACCAAAACCGGTCTTATAACGAAATATCAACCATGGTAATAGCACCGTGGCAGACCAATCTAGCACAGTAAAAGCATCCATGATAGATGGTTGTGCATCAATAACAGAAAAAACTGTCGTGATAGATGCATATAACATCCGTTAATTTATCTGTCACGCTTTAATCTCTTACTAGTTGAATTCGGCGCGGCGACACGCCGCGTCCTTAGAGAAAAATATGTATATAGTAAGTCATGAATTTTTTTAATGAGGGATAGGGAAGGATAATTTGAGTAAAGATGAGTACAAACTTAAAGTCAGCAAGTTTTGTAAGTAACTGGAGTCAGTGAAAAGATGAACAATTTTGTGTTTGAAGCATAAAACAATCCAATTTTGTAAAAGATAAGTTATCTGATTCCACTCGTAATTAAGCATCAGTGGAGAAATAATTGGACAGCATACCATCCAATGCAAAAAATCAAGAAACATAGCATGCCCATCTCCAATTTTAAAAGGAAAAAGAGCATTGTAGTGCTAAATAACCATCTTGAATTTTAATATTCGTTCTACAAATACAGGGCATGGTCAATATCATATATATAACTACGCTATGAATTCCCTAGGAAGTTTTACACACAAAATAAATGGTCCTGCCGATCGTTAATAAGAAGTTCTACAAATTTTCATGAATTAAAAATAGTTTATATATTACTTGTGAATGTAACATACAAAATCTAAAATCATCAAATACCTTCAAGTCCATCCGAACACTGACGGCATGGTCACCCCTACAGAGTCTTTGGACAGCGATATAATCAAGTCTCCAAGTCATGGAGGGGGCAATACAGTGTAGAATCATGTCACAGAAGAACTCAAAAAGTAATAGAGGAGAGCGCCAGCCCTGAAAATTATGAACTATGTATTAACAGTAAGTTTTTCTGCATAAGAATACTGAAGCTGAACTGGTCCTTTAGATTGGGCAAAAAATGAAGAGCGTCTTATAACTGCTATCAATGTTAGTGCTAACCAAGCAGCACGCCTTGCTCCTTTTTTTTTTTTGAACTGGCGCCTTGCTTCTGTTGGCAATGCCTCGATGGGCTAGATTTTTTTTTCAAGATAAGCTAGAGAATCAAACGCATCTTCAGTTTCTAAAGATGCAGCTAGAGTCACAATCAATCGACAGCATTGAAGAAGCTTCCGACCTGACATGAAAGACTGCTGCCAAATTGATCCAGGCAGCCGCAGTCCAAACTTCAGAGGATGTCCGAATTGATAAAATAGATGCACTGAACAGATGAAATCTAGAGATAGCAACTGACATCAGCAGCGTCGAGATTTTCTTTGGCGTCCAATATTTTGTTGGAACAGCAAGCAAGATATTTTTTCATCCTCTTCACAAACCTGAAATTAGAAAGAACATGTGATGTGATGTTTAGTGACACTTTCAGTAAATGGTTACTCGACACTTTACATTATCAAAATTCCAATTAAGAAAATGAAGTGGAGGGAACTAAAGAAAACTAACATGATCTTGGGAAGAAACAAATATCATTACCAGTACTGTAAGTGGTGTGGCAGCGTTAAATATTCCTATATAGTAGATCACCCGATCCATTGTTTCAAAAATATGGTACACGTGAACTAAATGATGTCTGACATTCAGGTGACAATGAAAGCCGTCCAAACTGAAGGAAACTATAAACCGAAGTGCTTACAAATAGATACACAGAGGCTCCGAGGTGTTCATGTATGTTACCATGACAGAGTTCTTTAACGATCAGCTTCCATATGGCATGAGAAGCCTTGGAAGCGCGATGTCCGTGGCGTCCATGTCAGCTGGGAGCTACGCGAGCAGCCTGCTCGTTACTCTGGTCATGGCAGTCAGCTGTAAGGGAGACGAAGCCGGGTGGTGCTTGCCAGGAGGTATAGGCTGGCAAAACCTGCAGCGGTCGACTTGAAATGAGTATCGCCAAATTATCAGATGGTAAATAGTTACATATATGTACAACCTCCTGGAACACACCAGGTAAAAATAAACGCAAATGCAATCCGTCTAGTTATATATATGCAGTACATGTAATCGTGTTAGGAAGGAATGTTTATTTTTTTGGTAGAATGTGTGCGGACCAATAAGTTTTATACTACCAAGATTAGCTAATAAAATCATACTGCATACAGAAGCCAGTGAGCACCTTGCATGATTCCTAAATCTAAATCAAATTTGTGAGTATGCCATTTGTGGCATTCTTAAGATTTCAGAGTTTTGTGGCATTCTTAAGATTTCAGAGTTTTGGACTCTTTAAATAACGCTATGGGTCAAATGCAATCCGCCTAGTTTTATGCAGTCCGTCTAGTTATATATATGCAGTACATGTAATCGTGTTAGGAAGGAATGTTTATTTTGTTGGTAGAATGTGTGCGGACCAATAAGTTTTATACTACCAAGATTAGCTAATAAAATCATACTGCATACAGAAGCCAGTGAGCACCTTGCATGATTCTTAAATCTAAATCAAATTTCTGAGTACGCCATTTGTGGCATTCTTAAGATTTCAGAGTTTTGGACTCTTTAAATAACGCTATGGGAAACAATTGATTCTGGATATGGCATACCTTATGAGAGACATACTCTGGATTGCATCTTCCACCGCCGTCTCCCGGCCTCTTCCTCGCTGTCCTGAGGCGAAGCACAACTGTCCACGAATTTAACGGAGGAAAATTGTACCACAAATGATTGCAGTACCTGCGGTGGTGCAGGGAGGACCTTGGTTCAGAGGATTAGTGGATTAGAACAGCGACACCACCATTCAAAGCACTTTTGCTGAGTAGTATAAAATTCTCACATAGTCACATATTGGAAAATAGCAGACTGCATTCACTCCTGGAAATGAAATTGACACTTCGTGGCCAAGATTTCACCTTAACTCTGAAATTCAGAGAAGTTAACAAATAAAACAGCAAAGCATGGTAAAGAATATTCAAATAGAAGTTCGTAACTTATACCAAGATGGCCATTTACACTAATTAACTATAGTCTGTAATATACCTCTACATACAGAGTGTGTACTGTACATCTATTTAAGGATAAATTTGCTCATAACCTGAAAGAAAATAAATCACTTATGAGTACCAGTGTGCCACCTCCATATGTAAATTGGATAGCGGGTAGTAGATTGGATAGCGGGTAGTAGATTGGATGCTTCAGTTCCACACAGTCGCCTTCCAATCGCTGCATAGATCAAGAGGAAAAGCGCCCAAATCAGCTCACCCACTTTATTGAACAGAATGGAAAAGCAAATAAAACCCATGGAAACAAAACTATACAACAATGGTATGCATCACAAGATTGACAACACGTATTTGAAGGAAGTAGAGATTGACTACATAATACGTCCATGATTCGTTTAAACGGTAGTACATTTGTAACAATTTTAAAAGCGTATGTACATACATGCAATCAATGTCGAAGCAAATACAATGTTTAGCAAGCAAGTTACGAACAACTGATTGGACCAGCAGCATAAATATTGTAGATGTCGAGTACCCACTACTGGTTTACAGAAAAGGAAAAAAGATTCAGGCGAACGCAGCCACTGACCCCGTGGTGATTAGCTGCTATGGCTAGCTTGCTATGTGACTGAAACTGTAGTGGTGGCGTTGTGTAATTAGCAGTAGATGAAGCATGATACAGTAATCAAGCATAACCATCCCAGTAGCACAAGCATCCTAGTAGAACCATCCTACTAATTCTAATTAGCAGCAGATCAAGCACAACCATCGTACTACCTAGCAGTAGATCAAGCAGAACGCACTAAGTATCCAATTGATCGATTGACCAGATCGGGCACAACAATCCCAGTAGCAAGCAGATCAAAAAACCAGCCCGGCCACCGTCGAGCTGCCTAGCCCGGCCGCCGCCGGCCGGCCCGGCCAGGGATCCGGCCATCTTCGCCTGTGTGAGCGCCCGATTTGCTGCCGCCGTCGTTTCCTGTAGCAGAGAGGGAAGGGCTGTTGGGGAAGAGCACGGGGAAATGAGGAGAGACGTGGAGAGGGAGAGGGAGGAGATGCTACCTTGGTAGCCGGTGAAGCCATGGGCTTGGGGAGGAGCTGGAGGAGGAGGGGGAGGGGCGACAGCGTCTTGGCGGCGCTTGATGGTGAGGGAGGTCGTGGAGAATCGCCCGGAGTGAAGAAGGAGCAGTACTCCGCAGCGGCAGACAGCGAACGCAACGCCGCGTCGGGCGGCTGGAGGAGCAGCCAAGCGGCGACGGCGGACGGGGTCGCGTGGCCGGGAGGGCGCACGGCCGGAGGCACCGGCGACCAGGCGCGCAAGGAGACGGGGAGGAGCTCCGGCGGCCGAGCTCGCGGCAGAGAAGGGGAAGCCTCGGCCCCGGCGGCCGGGGGTGGAGGGCGGCGCGGGCCCGGGACTGGAGGCGGCGTCGGCGGCCGGAGGCGAAGGGCGGCGCCGGCGGCCGGGCTGGAGGGCGGCACGGGACGCGCAGGAGGCGTGGAGGCGATCGCCGCCCGCCGCCACGATTCGCGAGAGGAAAAGAGGGAGGAAGAGAGGAGGATTGTGAGGACGCTTTTCCACCGGGATCATCGGGGTTTCCACAAATTGCGAAAACGTCCATTTCTTCGCGGAATCGTGGACTGCGGAGCAAGAGCTCGATTAGTGAGGGTTGTTTTTGAAAAAGCGTTAAGGAGGAGCTGTTTGACCCCTTCGCGGAATCGTGGACTGCGGAGCAAGAGCTCGATTAGTGAGGGTTGTTTTTGAAAAAGCGTTAAGGAGGAGCTGTTTGACCCATTGGATGAAGAGGCGACGGCGCAGATTGGAGCACTGTAGAACACTGTAGAAACTACAGTACGACTGTAGCTATCTACAGTCGCACGAGCGCTGAGAAGCCGCTAAATCGTCCGTCTTTCATATACTTAGTAATGTCATGGTTATACACCATGGTACATACCAGGCGCGCCAATGGCCTATTCAAATTAAGTAGGCCTACCTATTAACATAATAACATTAAATGATTTGGTCTCTTAATGTTAAGTGGACGGAAAGAGTACTAGTCAACGAAATATTTTAGACTGTCACTCTTTTGGCGCCACACTGTTTTTCTCTGTTATTGTGCCGACCGATCGGACTATGGAGACCCAGAAAATTGTACACCAAATTTCAAGCTCAACCAAACTATAGATTTGGGCCATTTTGTTATTTTGGCCCAACAAATCAGAGGCCATGTCGAAAGTAGTTATGGCCCATTAACAACCATGTAAAGCTGACTATTTAAGTCCCAAGGCCAAATAAACCAATGACAACAATTCTTAGCGGAGTGGCACATATGACACGTATAATATACAACCAGTAAGGACCATTTCTAACCCGCATAGCTAGCTAATTTACGTGCATCACTAATAGTAACCTATTTCGGTTAGAGTTTGACAGTTGCAACCGGAGTAATGCATAATTGGTCTAGAGAAACTAATCAAAAATTGCATCAGCCGTAAAATTTTAAAATCAATTATTAACCTTGAAAGTTTCAACGATAATTAAATCAAGTGTCACGGTTGCATGAAAAAGTTCTACTCGACTAACAAATCAGTGTTCAAACATGATTTTTTACGGAGCTTGCATCGGCAGTCACGTAACTTTTGGCTTACTACGAGAGTTGATGATGGATCTTTAAGGTGCGATGTCGTTAGGGACAAATGTGTGCGATGTTGTTGACCTTTAAAAAAAAATCTGGAGGATGTAGTCAATGACGTATCTTACTACGAGTGCATTTTTTTTAAATATTATAGGCTACACAAAATAACAAATCCGTACATTTGAAAATGTGCATTCTTCACCTTCTAAAATCCGTCAAATACATTTGAAAATAAGGCCATTTGTGGCGTTTGAGTTTGAAACTCACACCCCTCCAACGAGACGTACTCCCCTAAAAAGGAGGAACTCGGGAATATATCATCGTCTCCGCGTGGCTCGATTATTTCTATACCCGAACTCTTTACTTATGCACTTTATATTGTCATAGCCTTCGTGCTTGAAGTCTTGCTATCACCTTGTTACTTGTCTTGCTTAGCATAAGTTGTTGGTGCACATAGTTGAGCCTAGTATATTTAGGTTGTGTGCTTGTTAAATTAAAACACCTAATTTTATTTCGCATTTATCAAGACTAAACCGGAAAAGTTTTAAATCGCCTATTCACCCCCCCTCTAGGCGACATCCTTGTCCTTTCAAAATGTATTTATCAACGAATATTTTAGACTCACCACTCTTTTGGCCCCACACTATTTTTCTCTGTTATTGTGCCGCGACCCATCGAACTATCAAAGGCCCAGAAAATCATACGCCAAATTTCAAGCCCAGCCAAGCTATAGATTTGGCCCAGTTTTGACCCATTTACATCCATGTAGAGCTGCCCATTTAAGTCCCATAGGCCGAATACAAAATAATTTCAAATTGAGGCGCTTGCGGGATAAATCATTTGAAAATTGCACGCCGCGAGCTCACGCACGAGGCGCAACGCAACAGTCCAACAGGGCTGACCGCATCGCCACATCGTGATGACACGGCCGGAGCCCACCACCCCGGAAACCAAAAAGAAAAAGCGATGGAGAAAAACGACGGCCGTCCAATCCAATGCCCCTGCCGTCCTCCCCGCGCACCGCAGCGTCGCACCAAACCAAACCACACCCGGACCACGCCTCCTCCTTCCTTCTCCTTCCCCACCCGGCGGCCTTTTTCTATTCGCCTTTTTCCTCCAATTCTCCTCCTCTTTCTCGTACGCACCCGATTGCGACCTCCCCTCCTCCCCCACGCCCCACGCACATTCCCGCCGCCGCCGCCCGCTAGCCGCCGCCTCGGGGACGCCCCGGTCGGCGATGTGGCGCTGCTATGCTGGGCCCGCTCCTCAGGTTCCTCTCGGCGTGCGGCGGGGCCTGGCAGACCTCGCCCGCCCCCGCCCCCGTCCCCTCCTCCTCCGACTCTGGTGAGGGCCGCGACGGCCTGCTCTGGTGGCGCGACCTCGCGCGCTGCGCCGCCGGGGACCTCTCCGCCGCCCTCGTCCAGGCCAACCAGGTCCTCGAGGACCAGTGCCGCCTCCACTCCGCCCCGCCCCTCGGCACCGTCCTCGCCCTCCTCGACGGCCACGCCGGACACGCCGCCGCCCGCTTCGCCTGCGACCAGTTCGTACCAAACCTCCGAGGTCAGTCACTCTCCCCACTCTCCACCGCAATCCACTGTATCAATCCAATTCTATTCATCATCTAGCCGCGCGAACCCAACCGAACGAACCTAGGTCGTCTGATCTCTCTGTGTGTGCGCGTGCAGAGGCCGCGTCGGGCCCGGGGGGCGTGACGGAGGCCGCCATCAGGGACGCCTTCGCGGCCACGGAGGCGGCCTTCATCGCCGAGGTCTCGCGCCAGTTCGACACCCAGCCGGACGCGCCACCGTCGGCTCCTGCTGCCTCGTCGGCGTCGTGCACGACCGCACGCTCTTCGTCGCCAACCTCGGCGACTCCCGGGCCGTCCTGGGCAGGAAGGTCGGCCGCGGCGAGATCGTCGCCGAGCAGCTCTCCAGCGAGCACAATGCCAACGTGGAGGCCGTCAGGGAGGAGCTCGTGGCCCTGCACCCCGACGACCCGCAGATCGTCGCGCTCAAGCACGGCGTCTGGAATCAAGGGCATCATACAGGTCGGCTTCATCTCGAGGTTTGGTTTAATGTAGCCATGTTTGAAAGCATGTTATATCGGCGCTCTTACTGTGGGTTTATGCAATGCAGGTGTCCCGATCGTTGGGTGATGCGTACTTGAAGGACGCAAAGTTTAACACGGAACTGATCAAGCCCAAGTTCAGGGTCTCTGAGCCGTTCAGCACACCTATAATGAGCGCCGAACCGTCTATCGTCTCACGCAGCCTTCAACCAAGTGACTGTTTCGTCATATTCGCCTCGGATGGCTTGTGGGAGCACCTGAGTAACCAGGAAGCCGTGGAGATCGTTCACAACAATCAACGCGCTGTAAGATTCATCCCAACACCATTTTCATCACTCATATTTCTTTTGCCTAAGATGAGCTTTAATGACCCAATTGTGAAATTCTAAGATTTCTGTTTTCCATTAAAATTGGAGTACCAGGGAATACTCAGTGGAACTCATTCCTAGCCTCTTTATTACATTAATTAGAGGAAATGTGTAGCAGGGTGTACCGTTTCGTCATATTTCCATTTACATCTAAGCAATGGAGTATATAATTTGTGTATTAGAAATCCAGATGATGCTGTGATGTTTTTGTCGACGCCAGCATGAATAGTTAAGTACTGCCAGGGTACTCACTGCAATAATTATTTATGTTTGCTGGTTATGGTAACGTGCTGGATGTGGAGTATTTACAGGTGTGCGGTGTCAGTGGTTTTGGATTCTCACAGTTACAAGGCTGCAAAACTTTCAAGTCAAGGGTTTACGCTTGAATGTTTTGAGTTAGAATCATCCTATTGCTGTAGGAAGCTTGAGGCATCCCTTTTGCACTCACTTAGACAAAACTTAGCTGTGTCTATGGCTCATTGCCCTCCTGTAAGAGCATCCATGTCATGATAACTCTTGTAATGATGTAAAGCTTCTACTGTACTATAGTAGGTCCATACTCCATATGGACCAAACCAATAATAAAATGTGACTGGTTACATGGAAGGAATAACAGTTCTGGGCCGTTCTTCAGTTTGGGGATTCATAACTTGTGTTTTGGCCTATAATTTGTGTTTACGTACCCTGGATATTGATGTCTCACAAGCTTGCATTTACTACTATTCCATACATAATGTTAATGCATATATGTGCCATGGGTGAAAGCTACTAAGTAAACTTTTTGGATACTTTTTGCCAAAAACAATAATTGTTGGATACTGGTGACAGTTTGACATGTTAGTTTTACAAAATTAGTAGAAGTTGGGTCACTCAGCATAGCTGCAAGATTGAGTTTGGTTTCTCAGCTTTAGGTAAATAGTTAAAATCTTCCTAGATATATGGTGAATTTTCATTTATCATGACTGGCATACTCTCTCTTTGTTCAGGGAAGCGCGAAGAGGCTCATAAAAGCGGCTCTCCAAGAAGCAGCACGGAAACGTGAGATGCGTTACTCAGACCTCATGAGGATCGACAAGAAAGTCCGCAGGCATTTCCACGACGACATCACTGTCATTGTCTTATTCTTTAATCATGATCTATTAGCGAAAGGAAGCGCCCAAGTACAGCCCCTTTCCATCAGATGCCCCTTAGATAACTGATCATGAGCTAGTTCTTCCGTCTATGGATGCTCTATTTCTGTCAGCAGAACTCGCCAGTGAGTTGCTTCGTCAACCAATCCTCGATGGACAGTGCACACCGCAACCGGCCTGCAGCACTTGTTTCATCTTCTCCTTTTTCTTTTCTTTTCTCTTGCTCCTGCACATAAAATTTGACTACTTGTTAAATTACCAGTTTCCCCCTAATTATCGGTTTTCCCACTCTCAACGATGTCGGATAAGTGTGGATATTCTTCAGGCCTGGAGATTTGCCTAGAGCTTATGAGGAACCTTTTTTCTAGAAAGATGTTTATGAGGAGGGAACCTTTTTGAATTTATGAGAGAACCTTTGTTAAGGATGTTGTAACCATAAATCGATTCATTCTCCTGCTTACATAATCTGGTTTCTTTAGATCTATTTTTTAGCTCATGTACTGGCACCGACCGCAGTAAGCTCTTATATGCATAGCATGATCAGGTTTTCAATGTATCCCTACCCCTGATTGAGTGGATTGTGCTTAACTGTTTGCTGCACTTCACTTGAGACTGCAGATATTCAGATGCATAATATACGATATGCTGTCAATGATCTGTTCGTCGTTTCGACCAGCGTGGTCTATCAGGTGGCGAACTAATGTTTGATAGCTTGATGAGTTGATGTGTTGGAGATGTTAAACCTGACGATCCACTAAAATCTGAAGTTGATGTAAGAGAAATGATCTGAAGTTCTCAACTACTAGCTAGCTGTGTAGGAGAAAATTACCTTGTGGTAGAGAACAGATGCTCCAAGTGACATCTTTTTATTGGGAAAATTTTCAGAGATCCATCGAGATCATCAGGGCTGCCAAAATGCTGTCACCTGGACCTACCTGTCATTGACGCACGCAGAGAACCCCGCGCTCGTCTACTCTCTGTTTTCGTTCTCCAGTCTTCCCGCCCTCCTCCCCTCCCCTGCCTAGGGTTCCATGGAGCCAGCCGCCGCCTCCCCCCGCCGACGGGGGCGCCTTCCTCGAGTTCGTCGACTACGCCATCTCCGTCCTCAGTTCATCCTCGGGGGCGACGGCGACGAGTCCCCCGGCGCGGGCCCGGCGCCGGCGGCCGCCGTGGGGGTGGACGGTGGCGCAGGTGCTCAAGTCCTGCCGCGCCTACTCCAGCGGCGTCACCGCCGCCATCCTTCTCTCCGACCTCTTCCAGGTCAGTCAGATTTCCTGCCGCCATCCCGCCATTTCTAAGTGTGGTTACTTGTTCTAGTGATCAGGTTTCTCTGCTGACTGAATCGCGCTAGTTAAGTTCAGTCTTAGCACACAGTTTTAGCACTGAGTTTGTGAAGGATTCAGTTAATGTATTTTACTCAACTACGCAAGGACATACACAAGAAAATGTTAATGTGCAAAAAAGGGTATAATAATCTGTATACACATCCGTATAGAAGGAACAGTGCCCTGTCTGTCACCTTATAATTGCCGGATAGGTTGTAGTACTACATAATGGCTACTTGGCTTGGTGGCTGGTTGAGTACCGGTTGCTGAGTTTTGGACGTTGATATTGGCCATGGCAACTGCATGCACCTTGCTTGTTCACATATATAAACATGTTGCAACCTATCTTCTCACATTGTATTTTATCATCATTTCTTCTGCCCATTGGATTGGAGGTTTCTTTTGCGTTTTCATGAAATAGACAGATGCCTTAGAGGGTTAAATGTTTGCTGCTTTTCATAGTCCTGGACAGAACAGCGTAAATCTCTTACTGCAAAGAAGAAGGTTGAGGTGACTAGTCTTCTAAACACAAGGAGTAAAAGGCGGAGGCTTCCCCGTACTATCACAATCGACTCCATCCACGAGAAGAACTTCCTTTCTCCCAAGAGTGTCCTTGAAGCAGTCGTCATCGATGTTTTCGTTCTTCCTGGTATACTCGAGCACTTACACTCTCCTTCATCGAATGAAAAAATGTACCTGCTAGCAATTCCTTGTTTGTTTTTAGTGTAGTAGCCTAGTACTTCTGTAGGATGTCTCAGTAACTGAACATAAGTCCAATAAGAGATCAGAATACCCTTCATGCTGCTGGCAGCTGTGGAAGCACATGAATGAGCTGGTGTTCCTGAGCTTGCCCTGTCAATTGTTCTTGTACAGAAACAATGCAATCCTCTGGCAAGTCTGCCTCCTTGCTGGCATCCGGCACACCTGCTATGCTTGGTGGGTGTGCCTTGGCGTGGAACTCCATGACCTTTAGTTTCTTTCTCTATTCCCATGTCTATATGCTGTAAACTCTAGCTCTTAGGCCCCTCTCAGTGAAAATTCAGGTGGGAATCTCTCCCTCCTTGCAAGTTGCAACCATTCAAAAAGGGAGTAAAAGCATCCCCCAATTTTCACAACGTCCATGATTCATCGGTGTTATCCGTTCATTCAATAATATCCATGAGTTAACGATTTGTTGAAATCAGTGACCATTTGAAATGCCACTTTGTACATGACTTCGACGCCTCCTCAATTGTGTGTCATTCTTGTAGGTACAAACATATACATGCTTACCTTGGGAGACATGTGGAGTACATCAACATTGATCTGTATCTACACCGAAGGTAGGTCTGACTAACTATTAGTTTATGTTCCTTTTTGTTAGACTAATGCCATGGTAAAAGTCAGTAACAAATACATAAAGAAATGTAGAATGGACGAGGCTTATTTTTCATTGGCCCGACTTCGTTCATATGCTGATTCACAACTTTTACTCTAGGTACTACAATTATATAGGACAACATTGTATCTTGAAGAAGGGTCGAGAAGTTGTGCTCACAGGATGTTGTCTTCGTACAGCCGTGGAGGGATCTGGCCGCTCTCGTATTTTGCCAACAGAATACATGGTGATATTACTAGATGAGGTGACCATCCAAAGCTTGTAGGTGTATTAAGGAAGTTGTTTGTTCAGAACATACAGGTTAATGCAATTTGTCAGAATATGTGCTCCTTTTTTTCAGTTGCAGTTTGACTCCTGAGATGACTCCTCATACCCTGCTAATTGACTAGGAATTACATTTTTTTTAATATAACGTGAAGCTATATTATCACCACTTGTAAGATCAACTGCAATGTTTCACTTCTGTTACTGTATAGCCAAATAGTTCAACCTTAAGCTGTTATAAAATTAATTTTGATATTTGCTCTGTGGAGTATGGAATGTTGGAGTTCCATGCACATTATTAACTACCTTTGATTTATGTAGGATCAAGATGAAGATGCCATGCTACTTGCTGCACAGTTTTGCACATACTCTTTCTCCTCTATGAAGCAAGAGGAAGGTAGAAATGATGTTGTATACTCATTTTATGCCAGGTAAAATAAGATATATTACATCTCATTGGTAATCTCCTTAGATAGAGTGCTTCCCTTGTATTGTTTCTAGTAGAATTAATTCAGTATGACTGTAGCTTTTGCGTTAGTTTGTAACTATTTCCCTTCTTGACTTCTTGTTACACTTCTGTACATGCAAGATTCTAGCAGAAACAAGCTTGTTTAGTATTTGGCTGCGGTAAAATAAGCTTTCTTTTTAGCCAAAGATGTTTGAAGGTAAAAGAATAAAAGATAGCACTGAACTTAATTTGGAGGCTTGCTTACTCTTTTGTGCTCAACTCTCAACTATTGGCATGTCCATAACTGATAACAGCTGAAGGCAAGTGTTATATACCGTGGAATCACTCAAAACGTCAAACATCAATAGTTTTTACTGGTGAACAAACGTTGAACAAGGGGGAAGGATCCCTCCATTGGCATTGTTAGATAGATGACACCTCTCTGGCGATTTTTTAACCGCGGATAGCACCCGTTTAATCCGAGCGCTTCACCTGCGATTCAAACCCAGGTGGGCCGGCTCAACACCTGAGCTCTAGCCACCAAACCAGCGCATGGTTCTCTTACTGGTGAACATGTAGGGGGGAGTTTGGGTTTACTGGTTTAAAGCTGTATATATTCATGTTTGCACTGTGGTAAAAAAGAACATCACTCTCCTTTGGTAGTAAGAGTAAAAAGGAATAGATTTGCTACTCCTGATGATAAAACTGAATTCGATGAACCATCAACATCGACTTGTTAGAGAAAGGTTCAGAACATCACGTCCTTTCATTCTTGCAGGATTGAGAAGATCGAGTCATTGGAACCTTTTAAATGTACAGAAAGAAAGCAGATTGTACTTGTAGAAGATGGTGGTGAGAAGATTAATTTTATCTTATGGGGAGAGCAGGTTTCGCTTGCAAATCTTTTCAGGTTCATTTCGCTCAATACAAGTACCAGCTGTCTCAGTCCAGTTATAGCAAGCTAAATATTTTCTGAACTTTCAGTGTAGGGAGCATGCTTGCACTGGACAGTCCTTTTGTTGCAAATTCTGAAGAGTCTCAGGAATTATGCCTTGAGTACGGTAGTGCAACACAGGTTTACTTGGTGCCGATTGCTCAACACGAGGAACAGGTTGGTTGGAATATCTTAGTGCTACTTCTTTCTGCACTACCATTGACCAAGACAGAAAGATTATGTGCTAGGTACTCCACACACCTACTCAAATAAGGAGCCAAGGACCTCGGCTGTCGTGTGTTCCGATCGATAATATGGCTTCACAAGTAACATTACCACGTGATTTGCATGGTTCAGTTGACTTCACCAAATATCCATTTCGAGTATGTAACCTTATCTTAGTTCATCACAGTTTATTTTCAGAAGATAACATTTTCCTGTCATTGAGTTGCTTGCAACCCGAACACTTAGCAGCTTAGCCTGATTTCTTATTAATATATTATTAATTGTTAAATGTCATAATTTGTTTAATTTCTGTTAGTTCTGTTTATATGCATATTGTACTTTCATTCCATGTGCACATGCAACATATGCAGCACCATAGATATAGGTCTGATCTGATGTTTCCCTTTGTTGAACCTGCTTTGAAAAAATAATACCCGACTTTTCACTGAGTTTCCACTATCTTTTTGGTGAATGTTTAGATAAAGGAAAACCATTGGAAACCATTGCTTACAGTCTGATATAGCTCCTGATATATCATGTACCTTTTGCACATGTAGTAACCTTCTGCAGTATCTTTCTTCTGGTAGTTGTCTGACATGCCTCATTTTTAGTCGTATGTAAGTGATCTTCATGATAAAATGGTGGGGGTTAGTCTGTTTGGCACCGTAACAAGCGTTTGCAAAGTAAGCGCATCTGGGACTACCTTCTATTTGGAGATAGAAGACGCAACTGGAGTTGCTCTGACAAAGCTTAGCTTTACTGGACACTGGTAACTATCTGTAGTTGCTTTTACTGTTATCGTTTGCTCTGTCAACTCAATTGGTTATTCCACGCATTTGAACCCATTATATTGTATCAATACCTCTGCAGGTCATTAGGTAGAGTTGGAGTTGGTCATATGGTATACATCTCTGGTCTTACTTGTACCAAGAATAAAACAAACATGTAAGCATAATGTTCCTATATCACATCTATACGCATCTCTATGTCGTATTAATTGCCACAGTTTGTGCAAAGCTTTGGTTGATGGGTTATTATTTATCAACAGTCTTGAAGTCTCATGGCGTGAGAAGGAGACAGGATCTCTGTTCGTTAACTTGAGCTTGCTGCCAGCGCTGCTGAACTCAACATGCCTGCATAATTTATCACTCTTGTCGGATCTTCCCCATTCAGCAAACAGGACACATGTAACTCTTCCCCACTAGACAACTACTGCTATGAGACCTCTTCTAGAGCATTTTCAAGTTTAGACGTTGACAATACTTTTCAAAACAACCACTCTGTCACCCTTAGCATGCTCTAGTATGTAAACATACAATAAAAGCAGTCCAAGAGACGTCCTTTCTTTCAAGGAATCATATAGTACCTTCTTTTACCGAGGCTTCTAAAAATTCGAGCTCATTCTTCAATTGTTTAATTCCTTGTGCGAACATCCTGTGATTGATTGATATCTTAATGTACAGATATGCCGTGTTCGACTTGACCACATCGATTGCAACAGTTTGAAGTTGTCGTTATTCCACAATCTTTGTGGCTATGTTGTGGGTGAACAGCCGGGTGGACTGCACTGCCCCTTCTGCAAAGTCGCCTGCCAGAATGGGTGCACACATGGCTTTCAGTTGCACTTGACCATTGCAGACGACAGCGAGAAGGTGTTCGCGTGGTGTGTCGGGCAAACGGCTGTGGAGTTCCTTCAGATATCTCCTGATGAATATATGGAGCTCCCTGAGGTATAGCGCTTTTCATTCAGCATGCCAGGTCTCATGTACAGCCCTGTCAGGTTTGCAGCTCTGGCTGAAGTTTTTTTCTGATGTAAACCACCAGGACGAGCAGGCAATGTATCTGTTCACTCTCCAGAACGAGAGCTTCATGGTTGCCATTGCGAACACCAGCAAGCGGGTCGCAGGGTTCGCCGACAATGACAAGGCCCTCCCGATGTGGGAGATCACGAGAGCCCAGAAATGCGAATGAGCTCCTCGCTTCGAGACTCGATGAGAAGGATTCGCCGGTAGCCGAGAAGGAAAATATTTCATGTTGCAATGTTAGCCTTAGACCCAATTTGGTGGGTCGGGATCGTGGTATTGCCTTGCCCGTGTCTAGAGACTCGATGACTCTTGCGTTGATTGTGTTATGTAAGCAGAGTGCTGACGCATCTGCCACCGGGAACCGAATGCTGTTGTAGTCAGTTGATGATCATGTTTTTCTTATGGTTTTTTGCTGGGACGGCGTGTGGTTCGATCTGGGCAAAATGTGAGTCGCCTTTGCATTTCTTACAACGTGAGCTTTTAGAGAAAATTCTGCCCTTTTCAACTTTAGAACAAAATGCCAAGAGAACCAACAAATACGAAAGCGAGGACCGAAATGTGAAGAAAGAAACGAAAAGGTACTGAAAAATCAAAGCAGCTCTTCAAACTAACAAGAAGCCCAGGGACCAAAATTTAATTTCTTAGAATTGTCAGGGGCCGCGCGAACGCATACCCCTTCTAACACAAATTATGACGTCCACTCTCCCACTTGGGGAGATGGTAGGCCAACGCTCTCACCAAGTGCAATGTGAGCCATTGATATAGGCCACGAGGCTTCTTGATCCCCCGTCGACCCTCCCACTTGGGGAGATGGTAGGCCAACGCTCTCACCAAGTGCAATGTGAGCCATTGATATAGGCCACGAGGCTTCTTGATCCCCCGTCGACCCTCCCACTTGGGGAGATGGTAGGCCAACGCTCTCACCAAGTGCAATGTGAGCCATTGATATAGGCCACGAGGCTTCTTGATCCCCCGTCGACCCCGTCCAGGTAAGTATGGAACAAGGACGCACCTCGCCCTCCTCTTATAGCTGCCTCTCCCGCGCGATCCACCTCGGCTGGGCGAGGTGGGACTAAAACTCGGAGGAGTATCCCGCCCCTGCCGTGCATTTGCTGCTGGCGCACGACGCGAGCCTGTGTGGGCTGGCTGGCGAGATGGCGTGCTGTACGTGGGCTGCTGCTAGGTGCGTCCCGTCTTGGGCCCTGATGGAAGTGCTGGAACATGGGCTGACGTTGGACAAACGTCGCCTGAATCCCTGCTTTTTCCTTAGGCCGCGATTGGATTGTTGGAAATTGAAACGCGTCGTATTTTCCCACCCCTCTTGCTCAGTATTTCCAGCAGGACCTGACACGCTCCGTCAAAAATTCCTGTCGTATTTTTTTCCTCTCTCACAGGCAGCCTAACATGGCCTCATTTTTCTTACTCTCGAAGCTTCTCTTTCAAATTTATACACGCAGAAGAAACACGCAGACCAAAGTTTTGCTAAACAAGTGCAAGACATGGAATTTACTTGCAACATACAGTAGCACGCCACACTCCTGCTGGCACCAAGATTTCAACCCAGCAAAACGAAACGGCATTGTACCTCCTGAATATTCATCAAACGATGGCGGCGTGCATCTTTCGAAACTCCACCGTACAAACGAACACTATCAAACTTTCTATACACCAAAAAAAAAGAGCTAAACAGGAGAAGATGAAGCTTCGGCAGAATGCGCTGGGTGTAAGTACTCACGAACGAGCCACGCCCACACCACGAGGACAACGATGAAGCAAGTGCAACCTGCCACAACGCCGTCGTCGGCGACGGGGACGCCGAGGACGAAGCACCCCATGGGACTGACGAGGAGCCCGACGACGGCGAGAAAGCCGCCGTAGTGCAGCGCCTGGTACGCCGCGAAGGGCACGCGCGGCAGGAAGAGCTCCACGTGGGACATGATCAGCAGGACCAGCGACGTGTAGGCGTACATCGACAGCAGCATCGGCAGCCGCCATGGGACGCGGCTGAAGTAGAGCGGGTCGTCCATGTCGTGTGGGAGGCAGATGAGGACCTGGTTGTAGATGACCAGGAAGCAGAGCGCGGCGCGTGGTTCGCCCGCGAGCTCTTCTCCGATCGTCCGCCGCGGCGGCGCCATGGATGGAGCTTTGAAGTTGAATGAACTTACTTGCTGTGGCGCGATTGGGTTGGAGTGGACGTAAGCGTGATCGAGATGGAAAAATACATATAAGCATACGCACGCGTATATGCTTTCCTTTTTTTTCGAATAATACGAGATTTGGATCGGCCGACTGTCTCAAAGAAAGGATTGATGGATTCATTTTTGGAAGCGCTCGACGCTTAACGGAAAAGAGTTTTTTTTTACGAAACACGGTACAACTATAGACACTAAAAAATGCGCGCATACATTATACGCTATATACCTACAAATGTACACCCTACCCCAATGACCATCTCTGAAAGATTGATCTGACGGACCGGGTCTTGATATTGATAAGTGTTGTGTTTTGTGTCGAATGTTATGTACGAGTTGGGTTACGCTAGGACTTGGAGTTGTAATAGGTGTGAATAGGATACGAGTAGTGTTGGAGTCGAACTCTTGTACCCTGGGCCTCCCATATAATGTGGGGGCACCACACGTTGTAACCCATGACGACTTGATAGCAGTTGGCATGCAGGGGAGCCGGCAGCTTGTGCCGGCGCCTAGGGCGGCCGTTGCGGTATCTTTGGGGAGGAGCGCCCGTAGTCATGCCCCGCAGATGTAGGCGAGTTTGCCGAACTGCGTTACCAAACATCGTGCCTCGGTGTCGTCTATGATCTTGCATGGCGCTATTATCGTAACAAGTGGTATCAGAGCCTGGTCGAGGCTATCCGGAAGATCATCTGGAGGTACGAGGATCATGCTCGGCGGGCGCCTGGAAACGTCCGATAGGCGCAAAGTGGAGCATGGCGGCGATCGCGGATGCGGTCGGTGGAGTCGGACACTTCGGGCAGGAGGCCTGGACCGTCCGATGAGCTGCAATCGGTAGGGATTGGCTAGACGTGGCAATCGGACCGACATAGTGGTTGGGAAGACGTCGTAGAGGCGGCGCTTCGGCTCGCGATCAGATCGGCGACCAGACGTGGAGGACGACCGAATAGATCGGAGTGTGAGGGCATCTAGATGGTGCGCTCGGTGTTGCACAAGGGCGGCGTCGTGGCACTGCGGACGAGTTGTGTCGACGATGCGGGTGGCCATGGTGCACACAGCTCGTGCACGGATGATGCGCGAGGAGGCGACTGTTGTGGCAAGGTTGGCGTGGCAAGCACGCGCGACAGGGCAGGCGACGAGATCGCTGGCGAGAATCAAGAAACGGACGAGGTGCTCCCGTCGGAATTATCGGCGGATTATTTTCCGATCGACACGGATGAGTTAAGGAAAGTCAGGTCTCTTGGTGCTGCACGAGACGGTCGATCAGAAACGTGTGGCAGTAGGGTCTTCTATGCAGGCAGACATAAGGAAAGGAAAAATACGTATCGTGCAGGAGTATTGGACTAGTGCACATGCATGGTGGGTCCACAGCTGCACGTAGGTATGTTTGAAGATTCTTGGGTCGGTGCATGCATGTTGGGTCCTGGCTGATTGTAGTTGGACCCGAGTTGGAGACGTAACTTGTGGCCGTGACTAAAATGACTTAGTTTTCCGTGACGGAGAAGGAAAAGGTAAGGCTGGTGCCTACCGAATAAAAGGCGAGGTGACGGAGGCAAGCAGCGCACAGAAAAATCGATCTGCAAGTTTAGGAGAAGGTGGAGCAGGACCTGCGTGTTACGATAAAAGGTTCCACGGCTTCTGAAGGGCGGACAGTGCGGGCTGAGGTTTCTTGACAATCGTGGCAAATCTTTTCGGCGGAACAATCGATCAGCAATACAGCGGCAGTTCATCAAGGAGGCATTGACAGTCAAGGCGAGCCAAGACATCGGAGGTTCAGCAGAAGTTATTCTTCACCAGTCAGCGGTCATGGCACCGACTACCAAGTTTGAAGTGCAAAAGTTCGAAGGGACTGGAAACTTCGCGCTATGGCAGACAAGGGTGAAGGATTTGTTGGCGCAACAAGGATGTTTGAAGGCGTTGCGGGATGTCAAGCCAGCTAAGATGGACAATGATGACTGGGAGGAGTTGCAGATGCAAGCAGCCGGGACCATACGGTTGTGTCTTTCGGACCAGGTCATGTATCATGTGATGGATGAGAATGTGCCGAAGAAGATTTGGGAGAAGCTGGAGAGTCAGTTTATGTCCAAGACTGCGACGACCAAGGTGTATTTGAAGCAAAAGTTATATAAGCTGTCAATGCAGGAGGGGTCGGATCTTGTGGAGCACATGAATGCCTTTAACCAGATTGTCACGGATCTAGCACGGCTAAGTGTGAAGGTTGACGACGAGGATAGGGCGATTCTTCTTCTTCTTTGTTCGTTGCCACCATCCTATGAGCATTTGATCACGACTTTGACGTACGGCAAGGAGACTGTCGAGCTTGAGGATATCACTGCGGCCTTATTATCCTATGATATGAGGAAGAAGAAGACCACAGAGGAAGTCGCTCATGGTGATAGTTTGCTGGTCAAGGGTGATCTGGGCAGGAAAGGACATGAGGCGGGGAAGAAAAAGAAGAAGGTGCAATGTTACAAGTGTAAGCAGTGGGGACATTATAAGAGGGATTGTCCAGTTCTCAGTGGTGGCTCAAGTGCTAATATAGCAACTCATAGTGATGACTTGGACAGCAACGTTCTCTTAGTTGCAGGTGGAGTCAAGAAGGATGAGGTTGCGGGAATAGCAGTTGTGTTCCACGGAGGCGGCGAGTTTGAGGAAGACTCGTCGGGTAGCGTTCTCTAAGCTACAAAGAAGACAACTCAATTCCGGAGGACATGAAGTTCGACGCTTGGCAAAATTCAAGGTGGCGGAGAATATTCGCCAAGGTGGAGTTTGTTGTGTTTTGTGTCGAATATTATGTACGAGTTGGGTTACGCTAGGACTTGGAGTTGTAATAGGTGTGGATAGGATACGAGTAGTGTTGGAGTCGAACTCTTGTACCCTGTGCCTCCCATATAATGTGGGGGCACCACACGTTGTAACCCATGACGACTTGATAGCAGTTGGCATGCAGGGGGAGCCGGCAGCTTGTGCCGGCGCCTAGGGCGGCCGTTGCGGTATCTTTGGGGAGGAGCGCCTGTAGTCATGCCCCGCAGATGTAGGCGAGTTTGCCGAACTGCGTTACCAAACATCGTGCCTCGGTGTCGTCTATGATCTTGCATGGCGTAACTATCGTAACAATAAGATCATCACATTCTAATCTCGCTATCGACCAGAACGTCGAAGAATATTCCGTCTATAGACATACACATGTCAAATCCGCGACTTAAACTCTAGTGAAATATGTGTACAATGAGTTTAGATCGAGCGTGTAAACCCGATTTTCACATACGATATTTGAATTTTTGGTGATTGAATATATTGTTTGTAAGACCTTGGGATGGACTTGATTATAGTTGAGACTTGTTCGGTTGACAGAGCTGGTCAAGCAGTTCTTCGAGCATTCCAACACACTTGTTTTAGGTCACCTGATACGTGGTCATTTAAAGTGAGAACAAAGTCACATGGCGTCAATGGGGGTGAAAGTGCAACCACCTGAGAAATTTGCAATGACGATTAGTGATCTTATTGCCAATTTTTGAGCTGCTAACTTTCTTAAGGCGAAACCGAAAAGAGGCGGTTGGTCTACGAGGTGAATGTCGATACTTTATCGTCGAGGATGCTCTACTGAAGTGCAATCAATTAGTACATCAAACAAGGTTCAGATTCATCCTTAACTCTGATTCTATGAGTTGTGAGTACTACAATATTTGTGGCACAAAGTCATGGAATCGCCGCCATGGTCTTCGATGATTTTTATGATCTATCTCGGGAGTTTGTCAAGATTTAGCTTGAGTTTTTTTACTTCGAAAATGGTAGTCCCGGCCTCTGCATCGTGATGATGCACACATCCTTTATATTAATAAACGTTTAGAGTGTTTTAAAACCCAAGCTCCACTTTTTTATAAAAGTTCAAAATTGCATTTTAAGTTTCCAAAATTCATGAAACAAATCCCAAATGTAGATAGTGATATGATCTACAAGTGTGCAAAATTTTAACTCGAAATTAATTGATTTTTAGTCTGAAAAAAGACATATGAGTGGATCTGGGTGGGGAATAGTACATGTGTTTGAAATTTTGTCCGATTTATCTTTTTGTGTCGTCTAGAACAATACGAATTTTGGATTGAAAAATTTGCACGCATGTAGGTCTCGACATTATCTACATGTAGGATTTTTAATACTTTTTTGAAACTAAAAGTGTCAATGTTGATTTTTTGAAGCAAGCTACATCGAGTTCGGGTTGCATTTGCACTTTCCGCTTGAGTGTGTGTCTAGAGAGTCAAATTCTCTAGCTCATGGGCTAGCTAGATTGGATTGGGAGTGTGATCAACGTGTTTGGATTAATGAACTCGTTGCATCGAAACTCCTGGGTGATGTAACTTTGATCGTCAATGAGTAAAGAGGCACGGAGTATAAAGGTTTGTCAAAGAAAAGAAAATTCACACGAGATTGTCTTCATTTGCAATTTCAGCCACTGCATCGTCAAGGACAAGATTCAGACAACCAACGACCCTGATGCTAAGGAAACGCTTCGACACATCCAACAGCTGACAGTAGCTCATAATTAAATTACGTATTTGCCTAGTTCAATTATTAAGTTGTTTAGCCTGTTTAGGGTAGTATTGTAATCTTGCTTGTCTTGCTCTTCGATATAAAGAGCAAGAGGGGCGGCTGGGTGGTCCAAGCAATCAAAAACCCTAATTTTATCTACAATTTATTATTCCTGCAATTTACTTCCAATTTCCTGTTTTTATCGAATCTGAGCACTCGAGCTCCAGTTTCCCCCTATTTAAGGGAATTGCCCATGCCCAGGATTGTCGGTGTGATAACCCGAATATTTGGGTAAAATTATATTTATCCTCTAATTAATTCGTTTTGGCTAACATTCTTTGTCTAAAGTATCATGATTAAATTTGATGTATGCATCGAACTGGCTTAGTACGTGTGTTGTAGCTAAGCTAGCTGCTTCCTGGATGCATTGAAGCATCGATCGGTCATGCATGAGTAGTACTAGGCAACTGAGCGCGGCTAATGCCGCGCGCGTGTTTTTGAATTCGAATTTGAAAATGACGACGTTGTAAAGTTGTCTAAGTTTGGAAATCATTGAAATTGAAAAATTCTTTCGTTTTGAAAATGGTTGGATTTTGGAGATTGTTCAAATTTGAAAATTATTGTAATTCAATTTCAAATGTGTTTGCTTTTTTACGTGAAAATACTCTGAAATAGTTAGTATTTTTTTTTTTGAGTCTCTTCACACATTTTAGAGTTCCGTTAAATGTTTAGCAAGTTGGAATGGTTCTGCATGTCGTTTGAGTTTCATAATTGGAGGATATACAGTACATGAGCATTTGTTAAAGTCAATCCATAATTAGAGGAAATTCATTTGGTTTTTGTACTAATATTCTTCAAATTAGAATAGTGAAATGCCATAAATATTTATTTGAACTCCATAATTAGGGAGAATGCAATATGTGAGATAATATGTGAGATATATATTTTTAGAATATCTCTATTTTTTTTAGCAAATTGAATTTTTCAAATGTGTTGCATGTATTATTTTTGAGAATTATGATATATTTTATCGTAGAAGAAGCAATTTGTCATATCGAGTATTTTCAGATATTTAGAAAATTGGAATGTTTGGATATATTTGAAGTATACCATAAACTTTTGTTTCAACTCCATAATTAGGGAGAATGCAATTTGTGAGATATATTTTAGAGTGTCTCCAATTTTCTAGCAATTCGAAATGTTCAAATGTGTTGCATTTTTTTGAATATTTATTTCAAATGTGTTAGCTTTTTTACAGGAAAATACTCTGAAATAGTTAGTATTTTTTGAGTGCCTTCATATATTATAGAGTACCGTTAAATGTTTAACAAATTGAAATGGTTCTACATGTTTGTATTTTGTCGAAATATTTGTTTGAGTTTCATAATTTGAGGTTGTACAGTAGATGAGCATTTGTTAAAGTCAATCCATAATTAGAGAAATTCATTTGGATTTTGTACTAATATTCTTCAAATTAGAGTAGTGAAATGACATAAATATTTATTTGAACTCCATAATTAGGGAGAATGCAATATGTGAGTGAAGGGGATCGTATGCAGAAAAAAAAAATTTCTAACAACGATAACCTTAAACTAGCAGGATCTATACTATGCAGATATAGAAATACACAGGAGATCGGTATACATACCCTTGTAGACCGAAAAGCGGGGATCACGCTCCTGCACAAGCGTTGTCGATGAAGCCGACGAAGCCGACCTCAAGGTCATGTAGAGGAAGAAGACCTCCGAGCGCCACAGGCGTGGCACCTCGCAGGGAATCGCACACGCACGGCGAAGATGACTTCCTCCGGGCTCCGATCAGGGACGAGCAGCGGAAGACTTGGATCGGAAAAACCAGTAGCACGGCGGTATGCTTATGGTGGAGAAACACTCACCCCGTACACGACTCCAATTGCGGAGTCACGATTAAACGGGAGAGAGAGAAATTGGTGTGTTTCAAAAAGGCAAAGGGGCAGCCATATATATAGGTGGAGGGAGGCCGCCACACCTGCCAACCAGGCGGTGTGGGACTATCCCACACCAGCCGGCCAACAAGGGGCAGCCGGCCCCCTAGGTGGGCTCTATTTGGCCCACCTAGGCCGGTTGGCCCTCCCCCTTTTTCTTTTTCGTTTTCTTTTTTGGGGTTTTCCCCTAATGGGCCTCTAAGCCCATTTAAGAAAAACAGCCTTTAAAAATTCGAAATTAATTAAATAAAAATATATTTAACTATTAATTACACTAATTAATATCAAATACATTTTATCCAATTTATTTCGGCTCCAAAAACTATTTCGTTGCTCTCCGATCTCCATCGGAACTCTCCCGGAACTTTTCCGGTGCTCTCTTTTATTTTCTCTTCTATTTCCAATCTATTATAAATGTCAACTTCCCTTAAGTGTGTTACCCTAGGTTCGAGATCTCGCCAGACATAATCGAGACACGCTCTCCGATTAATGATTAATTCGTGGACCTTGGATACCCAGAATTAATCCCTGTGAGATAACGAATAACTTCTGTCGTTCGAACCTTAGACGTCGAGTCTTAAACCTTTTGCCTGGCGATACTTAGCGTGTCCGAGACTCGTTCATAGATATCATGATACCTAGCTTGATCTCGTTATCGACAACACTACCTTCTACTCGTCCGTGATAATATGTCCCCGTGACCTAGTCACATGCTTGCAAGCTTATTTGACATAATCTCACCGAGTGGGCCCAGGAGTATCTATCCTGCTATGCGGATTGGCAAATCCCGCTCTTGACCTCTCATCTCAACATACTCCTTCCGATACCCGAGAGGGACATCGTTATTGTCATACTATATAAGCAATGACGTTTGATGCAATCAAAGTATCTTCCAGAACAGCGATAAGAGTTGATCTCACGGTCAAAGGCGTAATGACTACGTCCTACAAATATTGGGTATGTCCATCACATCATTCTACAAATGATATGACTCCATTGTCAACTGACACCGTTGTCACATAATCGGGAAACCTCGATCATCGATTGCACAATGGACTAGTCACGTAGAGGCTATTAGGGACCTGGCTGTCTACGTATCACACGTGTATTAATGTTTCCGCTTAATACAGTTATAACATGATACAAAAACGTATTATGAACAATTGAGATATGATAAATAAAACACTTTATTAATTGTCTTTAGGGCATATCTCCTTCAGTGAGGTAATATGTGAGATATATATATTTTTGAGTATCTCTAATTTTTTTAGCAATTTGGAATTTTCAAATGTGTTGCATGTATTTTTTGCAAGGATTTTGATATATTTGTCGTAGTTGCAAATATTTAGCAAATTGAAAAATATGAGCATGCTAATATATCTTAGAGTTTTCCAAATTTTTTGGAAGTCGTTAATTTTTTTTAAATATTTAAATCTGAAATTTGATCATATGCCATAAGCATTTTTTTTGTGATATTTTTTGATATATTTTTTCATTTTTTCCCGGTGGATAGATCTAAAGTTATTGAATTTGTAACATTATTTATTTTCTGGAATTTGTATAAGTCAGGAGGGCCCATCTGTAAGTAATTTATCATTTTCTGAAAATTTATGCGAAAAGGAAAAAATTCTGACAGCCAGGGTCCACGCTGACGTCGCGCTGACGTCAGCAATGGCCAGGCCTACCACTGCCGCGGCGGCGAGGACGACGGCGACGCCGCGCCACCGCGAGATGGCACGCGTGGGTAGGCGCGCTGGACGCGCGCGGGCGCGGGTTAGCCGGAAGCGGCAGCGCCGCTGGCTTTAGGTCGCCGGAGCGTCGTCGGCGGCCTGCGAATGCGGCGGGCGGACAGCGACGACGTCGGCGTCAATTCCGCCGCGCGCACGGCATCCCAGCACGCGGCTCTTCGCGAGGAGGGAGAGGCGGCGACGGCGAAGCTGGTCGTGTGCGTCGATCTGAGCGGCGAGCGGCGGGGGCGCGAGTTGGCGGCGCCGGCGAGCTCCGGCTCGCGCGTGAGAGAGATGAGAGGGAGGGGAGGTCTGTGCACGTTTTTGTGCGCGGTCCCCCTGGCGTTTCCGAAATTTGCAAAGCAGTCCTTTGCGGGGGTTTCCGTAAAATGTTGCGCCAAAAACCGTGCGGAAGTGGTGACCGGCTGGCTACCGGTTCGACCGGCGATGACGGGATGACGTGTCGTCTCCTGATTGGAAGAAAATCGGCGGTACTGTAGCTCGGAACAGTGCCGCGCGCTGGGGTGGCGTGGACGTTTTTTTGCCGTCGAATGGCGCAGTTCGGACGGCCCAGAAAAGCGGGTGACGTGGCTCGTGCGGATCTGAAGCGATTCTTGCCCGCCTTTATATATTGATCTACTAGTACAAAGTTAGCTTGAAGGCAAACCAGGTTCAGACTTAATCCTTAAGCAAGTGAAGGGGGCTACGTGGCTATGTGTGGTTTGCTGGCAGCATCTAGAGGCTGAGTCAGCCATGCTCTCTCTCTCCGTGGACGTTCTGCATGTTGTCTTGGCAGCAGCAACTAATCATTCGCTCACACGTCGGCACAAGATATTTATCGGCTCCAAGGGTCAAGCGGCAGCTCGATCAGATAGTTCTTAGGTGGCGCCGCTGACCAATCCTAAATGGAGTATTACCTAGTACTCTAGCTGCTCCCGAAGCACACCACAAAATCCATCAGTCGATCGGAGCGAGGAATAGAGGCCAGAGAGAAGATATAGTGAGAGAGAGAGAGTTTATATTTTGTCTGCGTGCGAGTTCGGAGGAGCTGAGAACAGACAGCAGGAGCCAGGAGACGCTGCAGAAATGCAGATGAAATACAAAGAGATTAGAGGGCGACGCCGCTGGGCATGGAGATAGGCGACGAGTGGAGGCTGTGCTGCTGAGAGCTGCAAATACGCAAAGCGGAGGTGCTGCAGATCCATCGTACAGGAGAGGTCGATGGAGGATTACGCCCACGAGGAATCTATGTCAAAGAGAGCTAGCTAGGTCGAGGCATACCATGAAGGAGAGCTGCGCCGCATATGAAGAATACATGCATACATCACTGATCGATGTGATATTTATTGGCATGGATTGATCTCGTTACCAAGGCAAGTAGATACTCTGCTAACTCCTTTCACTAGTACAGAACGACACATCGGATACCCCTCTATGGAAACGGCAGCAAAAAAGCGACGGTAAAACGAGCCCGCGCGTGGAAAATGAGAGCTTCCGCCCGCAAATCGCGACACATCGGAAACTGTTAAATATTTTCGACCGTTTGCAATGTGAGTACCCAATATCGGAAACGGTTAGAATTCTGTCTCCGTATGCGAACTGATCAGCCCAATCGGCCCATTTATAGGTCGGTGAGAGCAGCCCTGCTCATTTTCCCGTGTTGCCGACGAGCTCACAGCTCTCATCTTTTTCTCCAGGTTAGGTCGCATCTTCCGCTCGCTCCACTTTTTCTTAGATCTATCTTCTTTCTTTTTTTCGTGGGGAAGAACTGATTTGTCTTCAATCTGCTGATTACGTGATTCAGCTTGCCGATTCATGAACGAGGTAGATTTGTGTAACAGCCCAAACATGTGAACCTAAATTTGTGAACCAAATTTTCACTTTTTGCATTCCATGCATGCATCATTGCATCCATTTGAAATTGCTAAATAACACAATGTTTGGTTTGGCAACATAGAAAACTAAAATGCCAAACTTGCTCCAACAAATTTTCAAATCAATGAAAGCATTCAAAGTTGCAAAACAAAATACTTTGACATCTTATATTTGTCAAGGAAGTTCCAAGAGTTCCAAATACTATTTTTCAATTGCTCTAAATTTCCAAAGGAGCAATCTTTTTGAAATTAGCAAAAATGCCCTATCTTAATCCCTATGAACAAATGTTGTCCAAACTAATTTATTTTGCAACCCCAATTTTTGTGGTGCTTCTACATGCTGTTGGGAGGCCACAAGAATTTTCCCAATTTTTTCTAGAAAGTTTAAATGCCTCAGAAAAATCAAGGAAATGCTGCTGGTCTTATTAATAGAAGAAGAAAGGACCTATCCGTGATGATAAAAAGTTTTGTGAGGGGGTTTTTGCGAGATCGTCTTCTTCTTCGTTCTGTAGCGACCGCGCCAGCCGTGGTTGCGCCGGACCAGCGCATCGCCGAGCTCGCCATGGGGCCCCCGCGCCCTCCTGCTGCGTCGAGGAGAAGAGGAGGTCCCCACCGCGCGCTGCTCCCCATCCCCCACTCGCTCACCTGCCCTAGCTCCCCATTCCTTTTCCCCGCGAGCCGCCATGGCCACCGCCCCCGCCGAGCTCGTAGCCGCTGCTTGAGAAGCTCCCGAGCAAATCGGTGACCACCACCACCTTCGTCGCGTCGCCTGCTGCATCCCTGCCAGAGGAATCGAACCCGAGAGTACGGGATTGACGCCGCCGTCCGTGACATCGCCGCCGCCGCCCGAGCTCCTCCACGCTCGATTGCGACACCACCGAGCCGTCCCCGACCTCCCCAACGTGAGTGGTGAGCTCCTGGACTCACTGGCCCCTCTTCCCTCTCCCTCTCTCGCGATGGTTCGCGCCACGCGCCGAAGCCACCGTCGCCGTCGCCCTGGAGCTTGCCGTGCTCGCGCTCGGATATTCCGAGTTCGTTCCGAACCGGATATTCCGACGGGAGCCAGTACCGTTTCGTGTTTGGTCCTTAGAAATTTTTCACCCCTTCTCAGCGATCGGATAATCCGATTCTTGCACAGCTCGGATTTTCCGATTTATGTCAGTACCGAATATTTTGGGTCCTTAGCCAAAATTCGTATGCACTGTTCGATCGGATATTCCGATTCAAAAGCAAATCGGAAGTTCCGAATTTGTTCAGTACAAGAAAATTGCTACTGTTCCAAATACTTGTCTTTCTAATTTGACAAATACTTGAGCTGTGTTAAAAATAATTTATTAAAGGCAAATATTTAAAAGAGGAATTAAAATAATTAAAAGCACAGATTTAAAATAACAAATTATAAAAGTAATAACTTTTACCCGGTTTATCCGAAAAATGTGTTCCTTATACCGAAATGCTCAGAAAAATGTGTACTAACCAATTGCATCACTTGCATGCATGTTTACATGAGCTAAGCACATGAAAACTTTAAAAACAAAGTAGAGCTATTTTCTCTCTCTTGTTAGATAATTATCTTCGCACCCCATGTTAATTAGTAGCTCTTGCTATAATAATCTCAGTGCATTATAAATGTCATGCCATCATGCGTTTGCGCATTGCATTTGCTAAAGCATGAGTGGTGATTGATTGTTCCTCCGTTGTTATGTTTCGATAGATCAAGCAGCCGGGGTTACACCGCAATACCCCGAGGATCCGTACTACCAGTATCCCGAACAAGGCAAGCGTAATCCCCCCTCTGAGCATATCTTATCCTATTTTCCGCAAATATTTTCTCCACTATAATATTGCATGCGGTTCCAAATGTCAATTTACTTGGATTAGAGTATCCTATAGTTGCATTAAGATTCCATTGCCATTACCTGTTCCCCTCCTATTTAATCATAGGGTTGTATTGTTGGCCGAGATATCTACTATGCTATGTTGATGCTTAGCCATGCTTAGTAATTGCATAGCTGTACGGTGGTTACTTCATGTTGGAAACAGGTGATGAGATGTGGATGATGGTGGAGAAATTGTGGAAACGGATAATAAAATGCTTAAAGGTGGGGATGAGAGGCCACATGGGATGTGGCGGGTTGTCTCGTTCTCACCGCCTAGATGCGAGTTCTCGCCTACGAGCCAAGATGAGCGTGCAACCATGCGTGGGCATATGGAACCCCGTCGACCGACTAACTTGTGGCGGACTAGCCGAGGGTCCTCTAGTTTGGCTTTCCATTTGCGCGTGAGTTGAGATGGTGGCCAAGACTGAGATGAGGATTGTGATGTCTAGGAAAATAAGTGGCCGCGGGACAGGGTGTTGGAGGCACTGTTGTTCTACCGCCACTGATGATCCTTGGTTAGTCTTAAGCGAGGTAAAGGTTGTAGCCGCTCCCACCCAGCCGGCTTTCCCCGGAAGAGAGCTAAGAGCTAGGCAATGGGCCGGACGGTACGCATGGATAAGAAGCTGGGAGGTCCCTCAGGAACCTGGCGACTTTCACATTGTACACCCCTGCAGGGATAAATCTTTTCGAAAAGCCGTGTCCGCGGTTATGGACGACTTGGTGACGGATTCTGAGATCATAGAATAACTTTAACGGAATGATTAAAACCTGGGTACTAAAGGTACCATTCAAGATTGTAAGGTTGACTTCCTCGAGGGTGATTCGGGGAGGTGCCTTTGATGAACAGGTACAATGATGATGGTAATGATGATGAGGAATGTGATTCAAGAGAAAAGAGCTACTTCTTACCCCTCTTTTAAAAGTATTTTGATTAGTCGATGCCATGGAGTCATGTTTTATCAAATAAAATCAGCTTTATGCAAAAGAGCCATAAAACTTTGAAAGCCTTATCGAGCTAAAGCTCTATATTTAATCTTGCGAGTTCGTCGAACTCAACGTCGTTTGTTTTGTTTCAGAGGAGGACTTCACCGACCTCGAAGGTGGGTTCTTTGTGGACGTCGATGAGTAGTCTGGGGTTCCCAGGTGGCAGCTTGGGACATCTCGGAATAGCTGGCGCTGTGATGTTTATATGTAGGCCTCTTAGGCCATATTTGGATCTTGTTGTTAGACAACTAAATTCGCTTCCGCTTGATGTAATGTTGGGTCAGTGACCTCTGTTCGTAATTTGCTATCTTTCTCTGTTAAGAGTTGAACTATATTGATTTGTGTCGTAGAGTCTGTGATGTGCCAGTTGTTCCACAAGTCTTGATCTCACTATTATGCTTTGATAGTTGTGCCTGTGTTAAGGCATCAATCGTGGTGTTGTGTTGCCGATGATCAATTCCGATCAACACCTGCCAAAGGTTTTGTCCGGGGATTGGTAAACCCGTAACCTCCGGTTGTATCGCTTAACCGGTGACACACAGCATCACTGTATAACAGTCGGGTCGGGGCGCTACAATTTGCCTCAGATCTTGGGCCGTTAGATCCTTTTAATTGGCAAATACCAAGTAGATCAGAAAATAGCATCGATCCTTCGCTAGCGCGGCCGTGCGTGTGTGCAGATCTTGTCGAAGATGCGCTCTCTGGCGCGCGCGGAAGATGCTGCACAGGTCGAACTCGGCAAGACCTGCGTTCCTCCGCGAGTCTGAGGTATGTGCGTTCCTCGTCTCCTCCAGTTGCTCAGTACATGCGCTTTTTTTGGACCGAGGATCACCAAGCTCCAGATCCTCCGCGAGTTCTGATGGACGAGATCTGGGGTCTGGATGAGGCAGCACCGATGATTCTAGATTCATGATTGTAGAAATTTAGTTTCTGTTTAGATCTGTGTTCTATAAATCCGTTGGAGGCCATCGAGTCCCACATATGATTCTAGAAATTATTTCATTTGTTCTTTCTCGTATGTTTTTCTAGCACAAACATTTGCTCACATGCCACTTTAATGATTTAGGTGATCGATGATGGATTTGAGATTTGAAGATGCTGTTTCTGGACTGTTAAGGCGATGTTGTTTGGGTAGTCTAATCTGTCTTGCATTTTGAATCGTGTGACTTAGTAGTAAAATGATGTAAAATATTGTGTATTTTGACTTGTATACACTGCGGAAGACATTCTGTGCATCATTTATTGCTACCGTATGCCACCGGCTAGCCGGTGGCCTGGCTTTTTTTTTTTAATATTCCTGGCGCTCAAAGGAAACGGTTAAAATAACCGTTGCATATGGACGGGTTCACATCAGTATCGGACGCGGGGCAACGGACCCATTCTCCGTCACTAATGAGGCTTTGTCCCCGTTGCCATAGTGTCGCTCTGTACAAGTGTTTCTTCTGTTTCACTTGTATCTGCCTTGCGAATTACTTAATCCCTTTTATCTTGTTGGATATTCCTATCCTTGATACCGTATTTGGATATTGATGCGCATGGTCATTTTCATCCCCGACCATTGTGCTGTTGTTGCACTATTGGAGAGAGATGAGTCCCTCTCAGCCCTGATTGACTAATCAGAATACTCTACAGAACCTCATGAGGAGTCTGAGATTATCTTGTTGAGTATATCTGGTTTGTCTTATTCCGGTGATTGTATCATCTCTTTGGATATTCTGATCCTCTCCACATAATTCCTATTTCGGTATTGGTGTCACGACGGCAAACGCATTGTACCGGTCACAGTTCAGGTATGGGACTGTCTGAGTTCTCCGCGAGGGGCGGCCCTTGAATGGAAAGTGTCGGTGATGGATCCGTAGGAGCGACCGACATGAGTAGGTCAAGGTGTCCGGTGTCTAAGCGGGTAAAATGACTCTGCTCGACTGGCGCCCGTGTGGTTCTGGTCGAGACTGTCGATGTCGGAGTACCCCTCTTAAGAGTGTAAAAGCGTGAATATTCACCCCTGTGAGTCCCGGGTAGGAAACCTTGTTGTCATGTGTGATACCGATACATGGTCATTCACCATCCTTAATTCTATTTTTCCTTGGTGAATGATTTATTCCTTTAAATCCAGTTTCGCTGATACTTTTATTCATCTTTTCCATTGATATCTTAATAGTTTCTTTTAAATACAGTTGATGTGTATTACTGTATTTAATCTTGCCTTGTTCTTCCGTTGGATAGTAAAGTATTTACTTGCTGAGTATGATTTATCGTACTCACTCTTGCTTCACTTTGTTTTTTGTATGATCAGAGTTCGCAGCGGAAGAAGTCGTGATCGTTCGAGGAGTAGGCTGGACCAGTTGGGTGGGATGCGACTAGAGAATCTATTTACTCTTGTAAATGTAATAATCTTGTAAAAGTAAGTTAAATGAGCGTTTTGAGATCCACGGTGCTGGTTTATGCTGCTTCTCTACGCCTTGCGCGTGTATAGACTTTCGGGTTTATAGGCGCGCGGCGGCTGTCATTCTACATGACCGGGTCTCAGGGCGTGACAGTCGGGTCCTGACATCGTGGTATCAGAGCTCGCCTCCCTCCCTCCCTTCCCAAACCCACTCTACCCTCCCACACCAAACCCACTACTCGAGCCAAATCCTGCCTATCAAGCTAGAGGTTGTTGGATCACCGGATGCAGTGGTAAAATCCCTCAGTTGACGGCCAATAGCAAACGTTCTCGTTCGCTGTCCGGTGAATGACGCCGTGCCACGGCAGGAGAAATGTGGCAAACTGATGTCGCGACAGACGAGCGAGAGCAAGTCGATGTAATGACTGAGGAAGCAACAGGTGCCGAAGCAGAGCAAGCCGCCACAGCCACGCGTGACCATCTCCTCAAGAAGCGGTGACGGTTGAAAAGCGTCTAGACAAGAATCAAACAGAGTCCACGGAGGCAATTTCCGCCATCCATGGTGAGATGGCCAAACTCTAGCTCAGTTGATGGGGTGCAATAGATTCATCTTAAACCTGATGGTATGAGTTGTGAGTAACGAGTACTATGATTTTGGGGGGACAAAGTCATGGAATCGCCGCCACAGTATTTGATGATTCTTATGACCTATGTCCGGAGTTTGTCAAGATTTCGCTTGCCCCCCCCCCCCCCCCCCCCTCCCTCCCTATGGCGTGCTGCAGCATGATTTTTTTACGCATAAACTTGCTATAAAAACGATTTTGAGACAAAAAAATGCCATGCTTGGTCCAGGGAGGATTACCATGGTTGGCCCCCTTGAGCTCGAATCCTGCCTCCGTCCCTGATCTAAAGAGTCAAATTCTATAGCTCATGAACTAGGTAGATTGCGTGGGAGTCTGATCAACGTGTTTGGATTGATTACCCCCTGCATCCAATTCTCGTGGGTGATGTAAATTTGATTGCCAAATGATAAAGAGGTACTCCGTATAAAGTTGTCAAAGAAAAAAAATCCACACGAGATTGTCATTTCATTTGCAATTCAGCCACGTTCTAGGGGCCTCTTGGTAATTCCTTTGTTGCGGGTTCCTCCAAAATGAAAAAGCTTCGCGGGTTCGCCATCTCAAAGCTAGGTTTACCGTACACGCTCCCTAGCCTCGCGTCCCCACCCTTCGGCATGGCCGGCGCCGAAGGGCCGACGGCGGCGGGGTCGGATTCGGGCCTGGAGCTCTCGCGCGGGGGTTTCGATTTCGCGTTCAACTCGCCGAATTTCTCCGACAAGGTGCTCCAACTGGAGATCGTCGCGGGCGGAAGCAGCGGAGACGAGGTCGCCGGAGGATCCCTCGCCGGATCGAAGCGCCGCCGTGACGATGAAGGTGCATAACTGCTGCCACCCCCGCCATTGGGTAGTCGTGGTTTTGTAAATTATATGCTATTTGATGCGATTCAGAAGTTAGCTTATGTGGGGAATTTCGCGGCTCGTTCGCGACGCATGTTTGGGCTATTTTTTTCTTTCTTTTCGGGGAAGCGGTAGAGGGGAATCCGTGAGTTCTGAGCCTGAGCTGATGTGGTGTGGATGTAAGAGTTACTGAAATTGGAAATTGTCCTCGCCTGATTCAGTACCAAATCCATTGAGACAATGCAGTGTGGTAGCAAAATACGATCCTTCATACAATTGGAGTAGGGTCTCCCACAACTCTAGAACTCTCCTGTCTCCATACCATAAGTCCATAACCATGTTTTTTTTTTCCCGAGGAATTCCATAACCATGTTACAACTTTCATTTTCCATGTTCAGAATTTAAGGTCAACATTACTCTGCCATTTTTTTCTTCACCTCGCTGAAATATTAAGGTTATTATTAGCCTTGTTGATAATCGCTTACTTTTAAGTAGTACAAATACAGTGTATGCTGACCAATTTTGGTGTTGGCACATTATGCTGATGATTAAAGGTCGGCCTTGGCATATTATGCTGATGATCAAAGGTCACCCTTGGCACATTATGCTGATCAAAAGTTCGCCCTTGGTTGCGTGTTTTGAAGTACGGGCAAGATGCCCACAAGGCAACAAGCCACAGTATGCTTATCAAAGCACATGGTACTAGATGATCTGCTGTATGGAATATACTAAGTGGTTCTGTGCTTTTCATCTAATTATTGCACAAATCCAATAGTGCATATAGTTATTTAACGTGAAGGTTAAATTAACAACTTACTCTTATCAGACGGCCGTAGACAGATATACAGACTGCAAACCTCAGGCATCACCGTCAAACGTGATACTCCGCTGCCACTGCAACTAAGCTAAAGTGCTTCCAACGGAATCTTATGTGGCCTATCTTGCAGGATGTCTCGTCCTAAGAAGTTGGGGAGGCTGCAGCTAGTGTCTGAATGACCAGGTCGCATGCCCTGTTGATTTGTTTCTGTTCACACACAGTTAGTGTTGCCTCATCCGAGTCTACCGTCATGATTGTCCATGTCTTCGGCAGAACATTCAGAGGAATGAGAGGCTAAGAAGAATCAGGGTAGATAGAATATTTGATGCTGGTGTGGGCTATGGCTGAGTGTTTCATTTAATCACAACTCTTCACTCTTACTTGAACACGTTTATAGAAAAATTCTATAGTATTATTGGGGTAACATTTAGTTACTTTACTGATTGAGCTACCAGTTTGGGTAGATCCCTGGATGCAGCTAAGTAAGTCTTGGATTTTCCTGATGTTATTTTTATTATTTTGCCAAGTTGCTGAACATTAATTAAATGAATCTGCACCTATAGTAGAACAGAGTTTTCTAAGTATTTTTTATGGCAGAGTACTTGTCTACTGATTCTACTCTGTGCTGCTTCCTATTTATGTCTCTCCTTTATTTCTTAGTCTGATCTTGATATTTTCGGCCAGTTTTACAAGTAAAGACAATGTATATCAACTCAGCAATTCTTGCTGCAAGAAGTCCTTTCTTTCTCAAGGTAATTCTTAGAGCTTTCTGAAACACCTTTGTTCTATAATTGTTTCATGCTTGCTAATAAGATGTGTGCTACTTAGCTTTTCTCAAATGGCATGAAAGAATCCGATCAGACACATCCAACACTTAGGATTGCTGATTCAGGTAATGTGATGACTCAAATGTAACACCTTCCTCTTATAATGGATTCTAATTTACTATTGTAGCTTTGTTTTTTTTTCAAATAAGAATATGATTATATTTAATAAAGAAAGGATTTTATATCTGAATCTGACACTCGGACTCCCCTCGGCAATGAAATTGCTAGTCCCTTTTTCTCTTTGATTCTACCTTTAAAATGGATATTTTGTCTAGCCTTTACGGACATCTCTCCTCAATAGCAAATGACAGTAGCACACTTAAATAGCCATCTACACACCAAAAAGGCTTTCCTTTTTTTTTTCTTCTGTTTAGTTCTTTATTGAACTAATTCCTTAATCCTTCTGCATTTTGTTTTCATTCTTCTTGAAACAGATGAAAATGCCCTTATGGAGCTTTTAAGCTTTATATACAGTGGAAAGCTAACAACAACTGAGCCCACCCTTCTGCTTGACATATTGATGGCTGCGGACAAGTTTGAGGTCGTTGCTTGCATGAGGCATTGCTTGTTGGGTGGTCCCTCTCTGTTCTCTCTTCTCTCTGTTCTCTCTAACAAATGGAGAAAACAAGGGACTAGCACTACAGAGGAGAACACCAGTTTCAGGCAACAAATGCCCTCCTTTTCTATTAGATTTTGTAGCAACGGATGCTACACTACCAGGCAACGAATGCCTTACAAGCTTGGCAACCTATGCCTACTAGCTTGACCACAGCAACAAATGCTGGGAGACCTTAGCAACCTATGCTTGCCCTCAGCAACCTATGCTTGGACCTTGGCTTGCTACTTGCCTCCCTCCATATAGGATGCCTCTCCTTATATAGAGGATTCAAGGTCGGTGCTACCGCATTCTAGAGGCTTCTACTACTTCCTAGTGCTGCCCTATCTTACAGCCTAAGAATTACATATAAATAGAGTACTCTAGAACATACTAGCTTGTAGTACTCTAGAACATACAAGCACCTACAGCCTTAACCTATGACAAGATTACATCAGGCCAACAATCACCCCCCTAATCTTGTCATCTTCAATCATCATCACAGCAGTGCTGGATGTTCATCCGCCGACGCGAAAAAGGCTTCTTCTTTCCTTGGGTTGCGGCACTCGGACGAGTAGTGACCACGGACGCCACAGTTGTAGCACCTCCCCTTCTTCTTTCCAGCTTTGCGCCCACTACGCACACTGGTGTCGGAGTCGCTGCTATCGTCCTCATCGTTACGGCCGCCGGCATGACCGCGGACTGCACCACGACCACCCTTCCGATATGAGCCCCCCTGTTTCTTGGACAGCAACAAATGTTGCCCACCAACAGGATCACCAAAGCGCATTCGTACTCGCTCGTCATGCGCCTGAAAACGGCCAAACAGATCCTCGACCGTCAAAGTCTTGAGGTCGATGCACTGCTCCAGTGAGGTCACGAGATGCATGAACCTTGCGGGCGCAGCCTGGAGAATTTTCTGGACAACCGTGAGCTCCTTCAACTCATCGCCAAGCGCACGGATGGACGCAACCATCTTGTTCACGCGCGTTGCGAAGTTGTCCACAGACTCAGTGTCCTCCATCTCCAGCGCCTCAAACGCCTTGCGCAATGTCTGCAGCTTTGTCTCACGGACTCGATCATGGCCGATGTTCATAGCTTTGATGGCGTCCCATGCCATCTTTGCCGTATCCTTGCCAGCGAGTGACGCCAGCACATCCTCTGGCACGCCCTGGTAGATGGCCAACAGCGCATCGCGGTCTTGCTCGAAGCTCACAGTTTCAGAGCTCACCGCCTCCCACACACCGGCTGATTGCAACGCCACCCGCATCTGCATCGCCCACAGCGGGTAGTTGGTGCGGGTCAGCTGGGGGTAGTTGATGGGTCCCCGGGGCCTCACTGGCAGCACTGTTGCCACCGGAACCAACTCACTGGATTTTGCTACCTCATCTGCCTTCTTCCCCTTCAGCGCCTCCAACTCTGCCCGTGATACCTCTGCTTCAGCCCGTGCCGCCTTCGCCTCAGCAAGAGCCTCCTCCAAAGCCCTCTGCAGCTCCTTTGCCGTCTTGGCCATCTCTAGTGATCTCCTAACCTACGGCTCTGATACCAATTGTTGGGTGGTCCCTCTCTGTTCTCTCTTCTCTCTGTTCTCTCTAACAAATGGAGAAAACAAGGGACTAGCACTACAGAGGAGAACACCAGTTTCAGGCAACAAATGCCCTCCTTTTCTATTAGATTTTGTAGCAACGGATGCTACACTACCAGGCAACGAATGCCTTACAAGCTTGGCAACCTATGCCTACTAGCTTGACCACAGCAACAAATGCTGGGAGACCTTAGCAACCTATGCTTGCCCTCAGCAACCTATGCTTGGACCTTGGCTTGCTACTTGCCTCCCTCCATATAGGATGCCTCTCCTTATATAGAGGATTCAAGGTCGGTGCTACCGCATTCTAGAGGCTTCTACTACTTCCTAGTGCTGCCCTATCTTACAGCCTAAGAATTACATATAAATAGAGTACTCTAGAACATACTAGCTTGTAGTACTCTAGAACATACAAGCACCTACAGCCTTAACCTATGACAAGATTACATCAGGCCAACATTGCTGTCAGTTGCTCACAAGTTTTCCTTTGACAACAGAATCTGCACTGCTCTATCTGGATCACCAATGCTCTATGTCAATGGCAGCTGAAGTTCAGCTTTTGAAAGGTGTCGCCAAGGAATTCCTCGCTGACAAATACAAGGATTATAATAAGTAGGTATCCCCATTGGATGGAGCCATCTTTTCTTGCCTTTTAGAGAGAAGTTCAGACATTCATGTATGATATGTACTCAAGGCCTGCCTTGTCTTATTTCAGGTTCCAACAGGAAGTGATGAACATTTCTCTGGCTGGGATCGAAGCCATACTTTCAAGTAGTGACCTACACGTGGAATATGAAGATCAGTTATACTACCTCTTGCTCAAGTGGGCCCGTGTGCGATACCCGGAATTGAAGGAAAGACGTAAGATCTTGAGTTCCCATTTACTTCCACTGGTTCGCTTCAGTCATATGACCTACAGTGCATTTCAGAGGATCTTAAAATGTACCGATAATGACATAGACCATGAGCAAGTAACTAAGCTTATCACTGGGGTTCTTCTGTGCAAAGCTTATCCAGCACACAAGCCAGGTGCTCTTGCAGCATGTGCAACCTCAGAGCGGGCTTACAAGCGCAAACATCTGAAATTGGTTGCGTTCGATCAACCCTGCCCACAGGTTATAGCCTACATGGACCTGAAGCGTGAGGAATGTGCCCAACTCTTTCAATCACAACGTATATTCTCGCACCCATTCCATGTTGCAGGTCAGGGTTTTATTCTTCTGCCAAGATGTTGCAAGGATGAACAGAGTGGGTACATATTTCTCCTCTTCTTGTATATCGATCCGGCGCTGAAGGGCTCAAGGTGTGTGACAGTGGATTATGAGTTTGCAGCAAGGACAAGACCGTCACGAAAGTTTGTCAGCAAGTGCAATGCTACTCGTACCTTCACAGATGAGGTGTTAGCTGTTTGCGATGATATCTTTTCGGTTCCATGGTCGACCTTCATGGCTGACGATAACCTCTTCATCGATGGTGTGCTACATCTCAGAGTTGATTTAACGGTGGTGGAGCAGACGGAACCGCAAACTTGATATCTTAGTCAGCAAAGTTAGGTTTATGACTTGCTTGTGACCCTTGCCTAATCCCGGACGTTGAGCAAAGAGGAAGAAAAGAGCTAGCATGGTTCATCAGCAGATCGTTCATACATTAGCCGCTACCAACCAAATGTGTTACTTCTTCATTAACCCTGTTCCTGTTGTAGCCAAGATGTTGATGTTACCTTTTCCTGCTTTGTCTCCGAGACTTGTAACAGGATACCTGTAGCTGTGGGAGTGTTTTGGTAACGTATTTCTGATGTTCCTTTTGTTGGGTTCAAATAATCAAATTCCTAGTGCATGGCACGTACCTGGGCCGTGTGATCTCGTAGCAGCTGGTGTCATTTCGACCTGATGCATGCCAATTTGCTCTTCTTTTCTTTTCTGTTGAACCTAACTACCATTGGAATCTGTCTATACCCGCTCTGATTGTTTGCTGTTTGTTGCTTGGAGATACTCTCGGTGTTTATATGCATAGACAAGGAAACAAAGCTTTTCCAATAAAAAAAAGGGTTGCGTCGTGATATCTTACTCTACAAAATTATGTTAGTACTTACTTAGTAGACCAGATGCTGCATTGCATCATGGCATAGTCTCAAATGGGTTGGTTGCTTCTTCGTGTGACCGTGTTCCTGTCACTGCCAATATGTTGCTCCTACCTGCTGTTTTCTGCTGCGTTTTGCTACTTGTCTTTTGGAGGTTCATTTGGATAGCAAGTCTTTGGAGTCGGTCTTGTATTTTGGCGCGTCTGTTTCTTTCATAGGATGAATGTTTCTTTCGTTGTATTTTGGAGCATTAGTTCCTAGCTCACGTAGCATGGCCGTTGGTTCAGCTGGGCTGTGATCTTGCAGCGCCTGGGGTGCTCCTCGACCTGAATGCTGAATATGCATCCCATGTTAGCTTTTTAAAGGTTTCTCTTCTTGTCTAGTTCATCCCAGTCATCAGCTTCACATCCCGCAGTCGGATCCAGAGCTGGACATACTGAGAGCAAGCGGACTCACGGCAATAGCAATATCGGCGATCCAGCTGCGTTCTGCTAGCGCATGTCGCACCATGTCCCCATCCAGCCATTTATCTCCCGCTTGACGGCTTGAGAGTGTAATTTTGTACCTCATGAACTAGCTTGATTGGCTAGGGATCTGATCCACTATACTTCGGGCGTGTTTGGTAGCCCGGCCGCTCTCAGAAAATCTCCACCCTCCCCGCTTTTTCCTGTTTGGTAGCCTGTGTTGTGCCTCCTCGCCCCTGCCCGCCTCGCTCCGAAATGGCTCTCAGCCCTGCCCGATAGAGAAGCTCAGGTCGAGCTTCGCTCCTCGGCAAGGTTAAGCTCGCTCGGAAAATCAACCCGCGCCCTCGCACCTCGGCCTCCGCACAACAGGGGTCAACCGCCCCCACCCTCACCCCCCCCCCCCCCCCCCCAACTGCTCTCTCTCACGGTCTCACCCACCTCTCGCACCGCAGCCTCCACCTCCTCTCGCTTCACTGCCACCACCTCGACGCCGGCCTCCGCCGCCTCCTCCTCAATGCCGGCCTCCGCCACCGTGCCCGCCCCCGCCGCCGAGGGATCCTCCGCCGCCAGGCCCTCCTCCTCCGGCCTCGCGACCAAGCTCCACGGCCAGCACCATGACGAGCTCGGAGGAGCGCCGCCACGACGAACTCGGAGGAACGCCGCCACGGCCAGCGTCGCGACGAGCACGGAGGAGCCATTTATTTCCCGCTTGACGGCTTGAGAGTGTAATTTTGTACCTCATGAACTAGCTTGATTGGCTAGGGATCTGATCCACCATACTTCTACTCCTCCATGATGCAACTTTTATTGTCAATGAATAAAGAGGTACTGATGTAGTGCAGCCTAGGCCCATCACCATGTCAAGCACTCCAGCGCCTTACAAGTCACCATGGACCTCAAAGGTGAACTCCTTCCACTATGTGATTCACTATAAGTCTTATTTGGACGGTATACTACTTGACCATCACTCCCTTTGCATGGCTAGGGGTGTCATGACGGGTACGTGTACGCGAGAGGATGACCAAGGTGCAAGAGGGATGGAGGACGCCAAGACGGTGGCTTGGAAGAGGAGAAGGAAAGGAGCAAGCAGAGTCAGGGGCGGTACTACCGCTCCTGCCAGCGGTACTACCGCCGGCAGCGGTTCTACCGCCCCCAGTGCCGCCCAGGACCACCGTCTGCGCCCATGTGCGGTACTACCGCGCGGCCAAGCGGTACTACCGCCCTACCAAACGGTACTACCGCTCTGGCGAGCGGTACTACCGCCCGCGCCGAGTCAGCTGTGGCTCAGACCCGCACCAGCGGTACTACCGCTGGACTCAGCGGTACTACCGCTGCTGCGGGCAACCAGCAGGGAATATTCCCTTGTATCTCTCTCCCACCTACCCCCTTGGTCAAGGCTATATATAGGACCCCTTGGACTAGATCTAGGGTTAGACTATGTTTAGAGATTAGAGCATAGACTCCTTGTCCACCCCTTGTGGTGTTGCCTCCACTTGTGGAGAAGACCCCCTTGTGGATTCAAGGCATCCGCATGTGGAGAAGATCCCTCTTGTGGATTCGAGACCTCTACTTGTAGCTTGACTACTTGCCAATCTTTCAGCCTCGGGTGACTTTATTGGATCGGTTCGGTTGGCCGTTGGAGAAACAACCATCCAAGATCCCTTCTTGTATCTTCTTGCCAATCTCTCCCTTTGGGATTCTATTGGACCGGTTGGACCGACCGGTAAGGGAAACGGTTCTTGTATCGTGTTTGTGTTCGTGTATTCTTGGTGTTCTTCATCGTGTTCTTCGTGTTCTTCGTGTTCTTGAGAGAGTTCGTCCATTCCCGCCGTCAATCCGTGAAGATCGGGCCACCCTAGAGGACTTTTCTTCATCATATGGTATCAGAGCAAAGGTTGCCACGGATTTGACCTTGTTTCCCCCACAAATCCCCCAAATTTTTCTTTGATTTTGAGAAATTCGAAAATTTCCACCAAAAATAGCCCCAATTTGCTTTTGGATCGATCTGTGAATCTTGTGCGTTTTTGCAAGTTTTGATCCATAGATCTATTGCTTTACTAGTTGATCTTGCTTCCTTTGCGTTCCCATGGCCTAATTCCATCATTTTCCCCTCCGATTTGAAGTTTTTGGGCAAGTTTTTCCGACCAAATCGGCCAAAATCGCGTTTCGGGCACTATTCTGCATCCAGGAGCGGTACTACCGCCCGGAACAACGGTACTACCGCCCCCCAGCGGTACTACCCCCGCAGTACCTCAAAAACGGCCTTCTGACATGCATGTGCGGTACTACCGTGATGACTCCCAAGTGCAGGAGATCAATTGTAATACCTTTCAATTAGAAAAGGTTGTCGAACCCACGAGGAGCTGAAGGTATTGGTTAGCAAGATTGATAAATAAAACAATGAAAGATGCAAGTGTTTTTGGTATTTTTGGTTGTATATGCAATGCTGAAAATAAATGATAGCAAGTGAAAGCTCTCAAAGAGAGAAAGCCCAATCCTCTATGTGGCAAGAGGACAAGCTCAAGTGATGTGTAACTTATATGTGGAAACGTTCCCGAGGGCGGCATGGATTGCTAGGCATAGAGATTTATTAAACAACACGTTGAATATCTTGTCAAGTTTTAATCTTCTTTGGACGGAGCCATTGTTAGGTAAGCTAAATAAATAAACTAAACCCCTTATGATGGATCATGTGGCCAAGTAAATGACTGCACAAGAATTATTAAGACATAAAGTCCCACCATAGCATTACACTCTAAGGTCCCCGATACTAATACCCTCATAATAACTTCATGACTCGGTCAGGTTTACGTGTCCTCCCAAGTCTCCTCAATTCATTACACTACGGTGTTCTCCTATGAGCCCATAAGGTGAAGTGTTGTGCAGTCGACGTTCGCACAACACCATCATAGAATCACATAAAAGATAAACACTTGACAAAATACCAACACATGTCATATATAAATCATTGCCAATTCATCCTATGCCCTCAGGAACATACGGGAACTACTCACAACGTGCAAACATGATGATATTCAGTGGCATAAGTGGTACAACACAATCTGAAAATATAACTTCACCTCCAAATAATGACAAGTACTCAATCACAAACATGAATAGTAGCACAAGACAAGTATCTAGGGTATAGCAACTCTCAAACTACGAGGGGAACGGAGTGGATCACGGAGATGATGATGGAGATGGTGCTGGTCTTGGTGGTGATGATGTAGAGGCCTCCTCCCACGCCAAGGAGGAGAGGTGATGACGATGACGATGATTTCCCCCTTCTCCGGAGCTCCGGAGCAGCAGGATCTGACCCCCTCGGAGGGAATCAGGAGTTTCGCCGCCGCCCGGCCTCGGATGGACTTGGAAAAATTAGGGCGTACTTTTCGGGGAGACGAAGGCGTGATAAAAAGCCCCAGGCGAGGAGTGCCCGAGGCACCATTTGGTGGGTCCCACGCGGCCAGGTTGGCCGCGTGGGCCACCCCTTTTGGGCCTCGTGGCTCTCCTCTCTTCGGTCTTCTTCCCTCTGCCTTTCTCGATGAAAAAAGCTGTGTATTTTCCTTTTATTATTTGGGTCCTGTAGCTCCTGAAACATTAAAAACAAGAAAAAGGAGGTTTTCTGCCTCCCAGAAATTAAATACCAAAAATAGGGACTTTGTATGAAAGTCCCATAAATCATCTAAAACATGTAAAAAAATGATATAACAATGCAAATAACATTCTAATATGATACTAAAAGTTATATAAATGATGATATAAAATGCACGTATCAACTCCCCCAAGCTTAAACCTTTACTCGTCCTCGAGTAAGTAAGGACATAGATCATTACATGCATCAATGGACTTATGGTTGATAAATAAATACGAGCATTGTATCATCATCATATTCAATTGCAATGTAAGATTAATGAACTAAAACTCATACACATGAGGGCAACATAAGTAGAAGCTCTAGCAATCACCCCTTACTTTTGAAAGCAAATAACCATTGTATGTTGGACAATTGAATCATACTCTTTTTCACATGCTTTTGCTCTTATGGCAAGCATTATAATATTTTATACTTTGCTGAAATTTAAAGACAAGATAAACTCTCATTGGATAACAAGTTAAAGAAGACAAATGAAAAGATAGATATAAAATTGTTTACATCTTGCTTCACTAGTAACTAGTGCAAACTTTAGTCATGGATATTCAATCAAGTTCCTATGCTCAACACAACCTTTATCTTACACTTTCCATGGCTAACTGAATTTCAGGTGCCTTCCTTTTCATTCACTTTCCAAGAGCATAAGTATTGAAATATCCATGATCATTAATTTGCTCAAAAGATACTAGATTCTAACAAGAGTGTTTCATATCCTTTTCATTAACCCTTCCAACTTTTTATCCTACAAGACTATATCTCAACCTTAAACTATTAATTTTCAAGTCATTTGACTATTCTCTTTACTTATTTTATAATGAGATAATTCTACAATTGTCCAACACACTCAAGTTAATTAAATTCAAGGCAAGATGTGATTGAAACTCTAAATATGCCACGCTCATTTGCATGAGTGTTACCCATAAATCTCCAAACAAGAGAATCATGGATGACACCATACTTTAATATTCATTGATAAACCACAAGATAGGGATACATGATAATGCTCCATGAGCTCACACACGCCTAAGAGATTGATAACTAAACGATAAAAGCAAACACACCATGACTAGATAGATATGATAAACTAGTAAAGATAAAGACTAGGTGAACTCCCCCAAGCTTGACGTTTTGCTAGAGCTCCTCTGCTGCAGCCTCTTCCTTCTCATATTCTCCTCCCATTCAGCCATCTTCCATGGGAAAGGCCTTCCATCACGGAAAGATGTAGGTGGATCATTATACCTGAGGGTAGCAGCTGCTGCAATCTTCTTGAAGCGTTCTTCATACTCGCAGTTCTGGTTCTCTACATCCCACATAAAGCATTGGATCTTTCCACTTCTCGATGACGTCCTTGTATCTTTCCAGATCTTCAGCCTCTTGTACTCTTCAACCTTCTTCTCCAGCTCCAGGTTCATGAAGTGATGAGCATCAAGGCTGCGGTAAACCACAGTGCCATACCTGAAGGTCTTGTCCTCCAGATCATCCAGCCTTTCCTCCACCGTGCCGGTGGCCTTGGGAGCCTTCACCTCCTCCACGAGCATCACACCCTCCTTGAAGATCACGGTCTTCGGTGGTGCCATCACGGAGTTGAGGTAGCGGTTCACAACACCTCCTTGGGGACTCTCCCCTCATGGTTGGATCCGGAGCAAGACATGGCTAAAACCTGACAGACAGAAACAGCAAAACAAAGATCGCTCGAGAACGCTCGGTGCGAGATTAGATCGGCGGAAGGGGTATATATTGACGGTTTTTAGGTCAAGACGAAGCGTCGGAGATCGAAAACGAGACGAAACGGGACTCCGAGGGGAAAAGGAGTGGGCCCACGCGGCCAGGTACTGGCCGCGTGGGACCCCCTCTTTTCCTCCTCGGGCTCCGTTCCTTCCAGTTTTCTTGTCCCACATTAATTTCCATAAAAAATGACTCCGTAAAATTTTATGCAATTCCGAGAAACTTTCCAAACAAAAGTTACCTATTATTGATTTGGGTTTCTGAAACTGCAAATTCTTCGCAATTACCTCCTCCGGTGTTGTAAATTCAACTCCTCCACCTTCCGATGAAGCTCTTTCCTGCAATATAATGTTTAAGGCGTTGTCCATTGACTACATGAGGTTTACCTTTCATGTCACCGTGAAGACGGATAGCTCCTGAACGGTACACCTCCTGTATCACTAATGGTCCCTGCCACTTTGAAGCAACTTCCCTGCAGAAAACTTGAAACGAGAGTTGTATAATAAAACTTGATCACCTACTTTGAATTCTTTTTTTAATTTTCTTGTCATGCCAAATCTTAACTTTTCTTTAAACATTTGGCACTTTCATAAGCTTCATTTCTCCATTCATCTAGTAGGTTTAATCAAGAATTCTCTTTCTCTCCCGCAGTTTTAAAATCAAAGTTCAATTGTTTAATAGCCCATCTAGCTTTATGTTCTAGTTCAACAGGTAAATGACAAGCTTTTCCATAAACCATTTTATAAGGAGACATTCCCATAGGATTTTTAAAAGCAGTTCTATAAGCCCACAATGCATCATTAATTTTAAGTGGCCAATCAGATCTAGACTTATTCACTGTCTTTTCCAAAATGAGTTTAATTTCCCTATTACTTAATTCAACTTGTCCACTTGTTTGAGGATGATAAGGAGATGCAATTCTATGGTTAACATCATATTTTGCCAATGTTTTCTAAGAACACCATGCAAGAAATGAGAACCACCATCAGTAATTAAAAACCTAGGAACACCAAACCTGGGGAAAATGATGTCCTTGAGCATCTTCATTGCTGTGGCATGATCTGCACTTTTGGTTGGAATTGCTTCCACCCACTTTGTAACATAATCCACTGCAACCAAAATATGAGTATGCTTTGTCTTTGATTCTGGGAAAGGTCCCATAAAGTCAAAACCCCACACATCAAATGGTTCAAGTGGTAAAGAATAATTCATAGGCATTTCATTTCTCCTACCAATATTTCCTACTCTTTGACATTTATCACAAGATTTAACATATTCAGCACAATCCTTAAATAAAGTAGGCCAATAAAACCAGATTGTAATACCTTTGCACCTGTACGATCTCCTGCATGATGCCCTCCATAGGGACTGTCATGACAATCTCTTATAATAGCCTGTTGTTCATGCTCAGGTACACAACGTCTAATAATACCATCCACACTTTTCTTATAAGGAAAGGATCATCCCAAAAATAATGTCTAAGATCATAAAAGAATTTCTTTCTTTGTTGAAAGTGAAGTGTGGAGGCAAAACTTTACCAACAATAAAATTTGCATAGTTGGCAAACCATGGAGATGCAACTTTAGCACTAGAAACATTAACAATTGCAAGTTGTTCATTAACAAAGCTATCATTAATAGGAATAGGATCATCAGGTATATTTTCCATTCTAGAAAGATGATCAGCTACTTGATTATCTTCCCCTTTCCTATCAACAATGTGTAAATCAAATTCTTGCAATAAAGTACCCATCTTATTAGTCTAGGCTTAGCATCTTTCTTATTCATCAAGTATTTAATAGCAGAATGATCAGTATGTATTGTGACTTTGAATCAGTAATATAAGGTCTAAACTTGTCACAAGCAAAACACTGCTAAAAATTCTTTTCAGTTGTAGCATAATTCTTTGAGCAGCATCAAGTGTTCTACTAGCATAATAAATAACATTCAGTTTCTTATCAACACGTTGGCCCAAAACAGCCCCAACTGCATAATCACTAGCATCACACATAATTTCAAAAGGCAATTCCAATCAGGAGGTTGAATAATAGGAGCACTTATTAAAGCATTCTTCAAAATATTAAAGGACTCAATGCAATCATCATTAAAAGAGAAAGGAACATCCTTTTGCAAAAGATTGGTTAGAGGTTTTGATATTTTGGAGAAATCTTTAATAAACCTACGGTAAAAACCTGCATGCCCAAGAAAACTTCTTATACCTTTGATGTCCCTTGGGTATGGCAGCTTTTCAATAGCTTCTATCTTTGCTGGATCAACTTCTATTCCTCTTCCAGAAATCTTATGCCCAAGAACAATACCTTCAGTAACCATGAAGTGACACTTCTCCCAATTAAGAACTAAGTGTTGGTCTTCACAACGCTGCAAAACTTTGTTAAGGTTGAACAAGCAATTATCGAAGGAAGTACCATACACAGAAAAATCATCCATAAAACTTCCATTATCTTTTCAATATAATCAGCAAATATAGCATTCATGCATCTTTGAAAAGTAGCAGGAGCATTACAAACCGAATGGCATTCTCCTATAAGCAAATGTACCATATGGGCAAGTAAAAGTGGTCTTTTCTTGATCATCCTTATGGACAGGAATTTGTGAGAAACCTGAATAACCATCTAAATAGCAAAAGTGAGAGTGTTTAGATAACCTTTCTAACATTTGATCAATAAATGGCAATGGGTAATGATCTTTACGAGTTGCTTTATTTAACTTCCTGAAATCAATACACATCCTATAACCAACAACAGTACGTTGAGCCACAAGTTCATCCTCATCATTTGGAACAACAGTCATTCCACCCTTTTTAGGAACACAATGAACAGGACTAACCCACTTACTATCAGCTATGGATAAATGATACCAGCTTCAATAAGTCTTATTACCTCTTTCCTTACCACTTCTTTCATTTTTGGATGGAGACGGCGTTGATAATCAACAACAGGTTTTGCATCCTCCTCCAAATTAATTTTATGCATACATAGAGCTGGGCTTATACCTTTAAGATCATCAAGAGAGTATCCAATGGCTGGTCGGTGAGCTTTAGCACATCAAGTAATTTTCTTCTTCTTCAGCTGAAAGGTTAGCACTAATAATGACAGGATATATGCTCTTCTCATCCAAATATGCATATTTCAGATTTTAGGCAAAGGTTTTAATTCAAAACTAGGATCCCCTTTAGGTGGTGGTAGCACTCCTAAATTATCAGGTGGGATATGCAATTGTAATTGTGGTGGTTGTTGCCATAATATTTGTTCTAAAGCATCTTTTTCCTCATCATTAAATGGTTCATCTTGATTAAGCATATAACGTTCTACAACATCTGTTGAAGCTACAGCTATATGAGCAAGAGTTTCAATTATATCTTCAGAAATTGGCTCTTTCACAACATGTTTATCAGCAAATTTGGAAAAGTTGAATTCAAGTTTCTCACCAGCACATTTAATAAACACTTTCTCTTTAGGCAAATTAATTTCAGCACCAACAGTGTTTAAGAAAGGTCTACCAAAAATGATAGGACAAAATGAATCTTGAGGACAACCAAGCACAATAAAATCAGCAGGATATTTTATTTTGCCAACCAATACTTCAACATCTCTAACAATTCCAAATGGACTAATATAATCTTTATTAGCAAGTTGAATTGTCATACCTGTCTCTTCCATAATGATAGGATCAATATCAGGCTTGATTTCAAGATAAAGAGAATATGGAATGACACTAATACTTGCTCCAATATCACATAGACCATGATAACTTGAAGTCCCAATAGAGCATGATATAACAGGTTTACCAACTTTGGCCGAATTACCTTTGATGACTTAGTAGCATCTTCACATAAATAAACATCAACAGGGTCTTCTTCATTTAGTTGTTTGATAATTGAAATTTGACTGTTGACTTCATAAGGCTGAGAACATCTTTTTTACTCTTGTTAGTAACAGCAATAAGTAAATTCTCCTTAACTTGGTTTGGATATGGAGGTGGTTCAACATACTCCTCAATTGTCACAGATGACACTGGTTCTACCTGTTTAATAACTTTAGGAACAACAATAGATTGTTTAACAGGTTCAACATAAACTTCAAACCACTTTGAGGAACACAGATATGCAGCAAAACCTTTAGCTATCTCAATTATAACATAAGGATCAAGATTAAAAGTATCACTCAGATTTTTAAAAACAAAGAAGTAGAGAAGTTCTCTACACATGAATATCCATAATCAAAATAGGGCTCATTACCTTTATCAAGATCCCAATGACTAGTATTTTCAGAAATAGTCTCCAATAAATTCCATGCTTCTTCTTCAGTATTATTAGTAAAACTTCCACCAGATGAATTATCCAGAATTCCTTGTGCTTCATGGTAGCCTCACATAAAAGTTTATCAATATAAGTTTCCTTGTAAGATCATGACAAGGATTCTTGCGAAGGAGTTCCTTTAACCTCCCCCAAGCTTGAGTAATACTCTCTCCCAGATGTGGCCAGAAATTAAATATATAGCAGCGGTTCTCATAAGCTTCTTTAGGAGTAAAATATTTAAGAAAGAAAACCTTCCTCAAGATATTCCATTCAATACACCTCTTCATCAAGAGACCTGTACCAATCACGAGCATTACCAGATAAAGACAAATATAATAACTTCCTTTTTACCTGATCTTCAGAAATACCAGGAAGTCTAAATAAACCACATATGTCTTCAATTAACTCCATATGTTCTCGTGCAGACTTAGTTCCATCACCTGTAAATGGATTTTTCATAACTCTTTTAACATGACCAATGGGAATTTTAAATCCCACTTTAGGTACCTCAGACACAGTAGTTTCAACCACTTTAGGAGTAGTGGCATAAGCACTTTCATATAAGCAAGATGCAGCGAGGCACGATTCATAAATGCCATAGTAACAATGAGATAAAACAGCTTTCAAGTTTCCTTACCAAACTTCTTACCAATAGCGCTACGCTCCCCGGCAACGGCGCCAGAAAAGTATCTTGATGACTCCCAAGTGCAGGAGATCAATTGTAGTACCTTTCAATTAGAAAAGGTTGTCGAACCCACGAGGAGCTGAAGCAATTAGTTCTTTTGTAGAAAGTACTCTCTTGCTTCACTTATATCTATTTGGAAAGTTGTTGAAATAAATTGATTGGTATTTGGTTGGTTCAGAAAATGTTGCATGTGGTAATTGGTATAAAGAAAAACTTGCTTAATCTTGTAGATCACTAATATGGATAACTTGATGCTTGTCAATTGTTTTGAGTTAACAAGTAGATCATGATTAAAATTTGTGCATCACATGAGTTAAGCCTATTAGTGAAGAACTACCGTAAAGCTTGTTGAAAATTTGGTTTGCATCGGTGGTATCTCTAAGGTCTAGATATTTTCTAATAAACGGGTTTGGTTAACAAGGAAGACGGTATGAAGTCTTATAACGTTTGCAATATGTTTGTCATATAAAACTTGGTGTACGGGTTGATATTCTTGTTTGCTTACATAAACCTTGCTAGCCTAAACTCTGTACTGAGAGGGAATGCTTCTCGTGCATCCAAATCCTTGAGCCAAAATCCATGCCATTTGTGTCCACCATAACTACCTATATGTGGTATTTCCTTGCCACTCCAAGTAAATTTTTCATGTGCTACCTTTAAATTATTCAAAATGTTATTATTTCCTTTTTGAGTCAATGTTTACTAGCTCATGAGGAATTAGTGTGGTTATTCTTTATTCTAGTTGTCAAATGAACTTTTACACCTGGACTAGCGGCATATACATCCGCTTATCCTCTAATTTTGCAAAAAGAGCTGGCAACGGGGTGCCCAGTCCCAATTAATTACAATTTTAACCATTAATTCTCTTCACACTTTTGCCCTGATTCATCAGTAAGCAATGACAAAACAGTGAAATATTTGCATGTGTGTAAACCAAAGAGAAAAAGGGATGATCTGCCTTGCTGGTAGAAATAACGTCCTTATGGGAGCCGCTCTTAAAAGTCTGTTTGACAGGTAGAATACTGTTCTCACTCGCTACCATTCGTTGACAATTAACAAACACCTCTCAAACTAGATACTCCTCCATGGTATGTGATTGATGGAAGGCACCCGAGGATTCGGTTAGCCATGGCTTGTGTTAGCAAGGTTGGGAGGAGTATCAAATATTTTATGCAATCTCTATATGCTTTCAAAAACCTAAAAGCTCTAGCACATGACTTAATCCCTGCTTCCTCTGCGAAGGGCCTTTCTTTTACTTTTATGTTGAGTCAGTTTTCCTATTCTTTCTGTCTTCCACAAGCAAACACTAGTGTCAACTTTGTTACAACACACGTTATATGCTACGTATTGGACTTGTTATACTACTTTGTGTTGACGATATCCATGAGATAAATATGTTGAAAGTTGAAGCAAATGCTGAAACTTAATTCTTCCTTTGTGTTGATTGAATACCTTTTATTAGAAACTATTGCTTTATGAGTTAACACTTATGCAAAACGCTTTGATGCTTGTCTCGAAAGTACTATTCATGAAAACGTTTAGCTTGTGTGATTCATTGTTTACTCATTATCTATTTGGTAGCAAACTATAGACCATTGACTTGGATCACTTTATTCATTTACATGTGCCTTACAATATTATATGATCAGGATTATGATGGTAGCATGTCACCTCAAAAATTATTTTGTTTTTATCGTTTACCTACTCGAGGACGAGCAGGAACTAAGCTTGGGGATGCTGATACGTCTCAAACGTATCTATAATTTTTGATGTTCCATGCATGTTTTATATCAATTGTCACATGTTTTATATGCACTTTATATCATATTATGACATTTATTGGACTAACCTATTAACAAGATGCCACAGTGCCAGTTTCTGTTCATTATGTCTGTGCATTGCAGAAAATGTCCAAAATTGAAAGTGCTCAGAAAAATCTGAAAAAATTACAGAAATTCTAAAACGCCAGAAGACTCCGGGAGCCAGAAGGACAAGTCCAGGGGAGGCCCACAGCCTCCACACGCCCCCTGGGCGCGGTTGGGCCTTGGCCGCGCCCAGGGGTGGTGTCGTCTCCTCGTGCATCTTCTCGCGACCCCCTTTGGACTATATATTGCCCCTGACCTAAAACTCACAGAAGAATCGACGATTTCCCCAGAAAAGTTTCAGAGCTCCGCCGCCATCCAAAACCCTAATTCGAGGGACAGAAGTCTCTGTTTCGGCACCTTGCCGGGACGGGGAAGTGCCCCCGGAGCCATCTCCGTCGACGCCACCGCCTCCATCATCGTCGTTGCTGCCTCCCATGATGAGGAGGGAGTAGTTCTTCATCGGGGCTGAGGGCTCTACCGCTAGCTATGTGGTTTATCTCTCTCTCCATGGTGTGATCTTTATGTGATCATGAGCTTTGTAATCTAGTTGAATCCATAGATGTTACTCTTCATTATATTATGCTACTCAAGTGGTTTTATTAATGTAATCTCCGGAGTCACCTTTGTCCCACGGTGCGAAGTTGACAGTGTGCGCCCCGTGTGTGGCTCTTAGGTTAAAGATAACAGGAATACTTATCATGAGTTATTATTTGCGTTGGATGTCTCTATGAAATTGTGGTGTTTGTCTATTACCATTTACGACGCTCAAGTTGATAGTGTGGGGTTCCCTAGATGTGGAATGCGACTTTAAGGTGTGCTGTTATAGCCCTACGCAGTGGATTGGTGTTCGTTATCCAACGAGAGAATAGCTCAGAGTAGCATAGTGAAGAGGAAATATCTATGCATTCAATTATATTATTATTGTTGAGAGTGTCCACTAGTGAAAGTATGATCCCTAGGCCTTGTTTCTAAGCATTGAAACACCGTTTACAACCAGTTTTGCTACATGTTTGCTTGCTGCCATTTTTATTTCAGATTGCAATTACCACTTATAATCATCCATATCAGTTGTATTTTAATATCTCTTCGCCGAACTAGTGCACCTATACATCTGACAAGTGTATTAGGTGTGTTGGGGACACAAGAGACTTCTTGTATCTTAATTGCAGGGTTGCTTGAGAGGGATATCTTTGACCTCTATCTCCCTGAGTTCGATAAACCTTGGGTGATTCACTTAAGGGAAACTTGCTGCTGTTCTACAAACCTCTGCACTTGGAGGCCCAACACTGTCTACAAGAATAGAAGCATGCGTAGACATCAGTGGCCAAGTAAATGACTGCACAAGAATTATTAAGACATAAAGTCCCACCATAACATTACACTCTAAGGTCCCCGATACTAATACCCTCATAATGCAACTTCATGACTCGGTCAAGGGTTTACGTGTCCTCCCAAGTCTCCCTCAATTCATTACACTACGGTGTTCTCCTATGAGCCCATGAAGGTGAAGTGTTGTGCAGTCGACGTTCGCACAACACCATCATAGAATCACATAAAAGATAAACACTTGACAAAATACCAACACATGTCATATATAAATCATTGCCAATTCATCCTATGCCCTCAGGAACATACGGGAACTACTCACAACGTGCAAACATGATGATATTCAGTGGCATAAGTGGTACAACACAATCTGAAAATATAACTTCACCTCCAAATAATGACAAATACTCGATCACAAACATGAATAAGAGCACAAGACAAGTATCTAGGGTATAGCAACTCTCAAACTACGAGGGGAACGGAGTGGATCACGGAGATGATGATGGAGATGGTGCTGGTCTTGGTGGTGGTGATGATGTAGAGGCCTCCTCCCACGCCAAGGAGGAGAAGTGATGACGATGACGGTGATTTCCCCCTCCTCCGAGCTCCGGAACAGCAGAGTCTGATTCCCCCTCGGAGGGAATCAGGAGTTTCGCCGCCGCCACGGCCTCGGATGGACTTGGAAAAATTAGGGCGTGACTTTTCGGGGAGGACGAAGGCGTGCATAAAAAGCCCCAGGCGAGGAAGTGCCCGAGGCACCATTTGGTGGGTCCCACGCGGCCTAGGGTTTTGGCCGCGTGGGCCCACCCCTTTTGGGCCTCGTGGCTCTCCTCTCTTCGGTGTTCTTCCCTCTGCCTTGTTCTCGACGAAAAAATGGCTGTGTAATTTTCCTTTTATTATTTGGATCCCTGTAGCTCCTGAAACATTAAAAACAAGAAAAAGGAGGTTTTCTGCCTCCCAGAAATTAAATACCAAAAATAGGGACTTTGTAAGAAAGTCCCATAAATCATCTAAAACATGTAAAAATAATGATAAACAATGCAAATAGCATTATAATATGATACAAAAAGTTATATAAATGATGATATAAAATGCACGTATCATACCGCCCCCCGGAGCGGTACTACCGCCCTACCCAAAAACTGCATTTTCTGAAAATTTCTTTTGGCCATATCTTTTGACTCCGGACTCCGTTTTTGGTGTTCTTCGGCTCGTTTCGAAGCTACGCACAAGGCCTACATCACCAACACGGTTGATCCACCATCCACCACCACCAAAATTCGTGGGCAAGCACGAAGCTTCTACAACAAAGGGTGAAGATCGTCGACGAAAGGTATAACTTCTCCAATCTTTACCCCTTGTCATTCCTTTGTGAGCCACACTATATCTTTGTGATTACCATGTCCTATTGAGGCTAGCTCTTGATGATTGCTTGGGCTTTGCACATTTGCACCGTGTAGTTTCCGAGCAACCTTGCATGCGCTAGTTCTTTATATATCTTGTGTTGGCATCAAAGAAGTGGGTGTGCCAAAGAGTAAGAAGCAAAAGGTGTCAAAAGAGAAAAGAAGCAAAGAGAGCCAAATTAAAAGAAAAGAGAAAGAAACCACCACTTGCCATATCTCTTGTAGGAAGCGCGCAAGCTCGATGAACATCTTGTAGGTGGTGCTTTTGGTGCAAATCTCGTAGCCCACCAAATAAATTGCAATCGAGCTAGTGCTCTCCTTGTACTTGTGCAACACGAGCTTGTAGTCTTCGCTAGGATCATATGGTTCTCTAGCTCACTTCTTGGCTGCACGAGTCCCATTTTTCTCTCCGTGCGTGTGTTTCTTTGATCTACATTCCTATCTTTGAGATTGACTTGTTTTTGCTTTGTGATCATCGTGGTTCTCTACTTGCTTTAACAATATCTTGGTTTCCGGTTGGTTCAATTTGCTTTCCACCTACCATATCTTCCTACCACTAAACCGTGTGTGTTTTGAAGTTTGCTTTGGATACTTGAACACAAACGCTTTACTTTGTGATCGTTTCCCTTTGGTTGTCCACGACGTCCAATACTATCTACAAAGGTGAGAGTTTGTGCTCTAGTTTCATTCCACTCCACATATATACACTTGTCTTGTGAGTTAACATGTCTAGGGAGAGTGAATGGCACTATGGAGGCCAAGATGAGAATGAGTGCACGAAGAGTCACATGGACTATGATGCCTCATGCTTTGAGGACATGGGGGACTACTACGACGACTACGACCCCTATGACATGATGGAGCATCACCAAACTTTTATACTTCTACTCCTCCATGATGCAACTTTTATTGTCAATGAATAAAGAGGTACTCCCTCCATTTTTATTTTGTTCGCGTTCTGAGTTTAATCAAAATCAAACTTTGCCAAGTTTAACCAAATACTCCCTCTGTTCTAAATTAGTTGACTTGGATTTGTCCAAATATGGATATACCTATACAATGTCTAGATACATCCATATGTAGACAAATGTGTGTCAATTAAATTGGAGCGGAGAGAGTATTTAGAAAAAAATACAAATATCTACAATATACAATCTATATTATCATAAAACATATTTTTATATTATATGCATTCTGTATTATGAATTTTGATATTTTTTACTGTATTCTATCTCAAACTTGACAAAATTTGATTTTGACAACGAAGTAGAGTAAATAAAAACGGAGTGAGTATAGGGTTGTAAGAAAAAAAAACCAGATTGTTATTTCGTTTGCAATTTAGCCACTTCGAGGGTCCTCTTGCTATTTTTTTAATAATACATTTATTTAATTAAATTTGAAAAATATAACGGAAAACTACGAAATTACAGGAATAATACGGCCTCGGCTAGATTTGGGCCGACAAGACCTCGTCGGCCAGATTTGGGCCGAAAAGCGCTCGTCGGCTTAACTCCAGCCGACTGCTTTGCATGGCGGGCCACGCCTGCGGCCGATAGGCCTTTCGGCGTCACGTGGCCTCCCGTCGGCCCAAGCCTGGCCGACCGGCCCCTCATCGGCCAAAGCCTGGCCGACAGGGTGCTAAATAAGGCTCGGCCGAGCCTTCTTCTTCCTCGCGTTCTTCTTCTTCCTTTCTTCCTTTCTTTCTCACAGCAGCTCCCTGCTGCCCGATCTGTCAATCCAACCAACAATTCTTCCTGCATGTAGTGTTAGAGAGTTTAGACAGCTCAGATATACATTGGGTTAGGATTTTGTGCAATTTCGTGTTGTTTGGTTAGAGCAATGGTGTAGTTTAGGTGGAGGTGGTGTAGGGTGGTGGTGGTGGGTGGTGGTGGTGGAGGGTGGTGGTGGTGCAGCGTGGTGGTGGAGTGTGGTGGTGGTGGTGCAGCGTGGTGGTGGTGCAGCGGCGGTGGTGACGGTGGTTGTCCATTGAATCGGCACGCTTCAAGGGTATGCATTTTTTTGACTAATTATGATTTACTGTTAATTATGTACGCATTAGTGTTAAGGTGGTAGTGTGATATTGATATTGATAGGTATTTATTGCGCTACTAATATTATGTACATAGATGTTGCCGGTTATAACAGTAAATTGGTGTCACATTAGTGCGCATCCTTCAATTAGTGTGGATCAATGTTTTTAAATTAGAGTATGTTTTTATCTGTCATAAGTGTGGATCAGTGTTTTAAATTTAGAGTTTGATTTCATCTGTAAGTAGTCTGTAATTTAGACTTTTAATTTAGCTGCGCGAAGATATGGAACAAGTATATTTGATCAGTCCGGATGTGGATGAGAACCATCGCGCAAAGATATTACAGGAGCGTAGCCTCGAGCCTCTAATAACTCGAGGACCGAGGGAATATTGGCAGATACACCCTGCTTGGGAGGAGAGGTACATGCCTAATTGATTTTTACGTGTCATATATTATCTGCATTAATTTTCTTGTTCGCTACATATATATGATTACGAATTAATATTTGTTTGCAGGTTGAAGTGGGCTGGGCTTTTACCTTTCGCGCGTCTAGTAGAGGCCACTGCGGACTCTTCATGCATGGTGATAGACAACTGTCTTCTCACATGCTTAGTGGACAGATGGAGGCCCGAGACCCACACGTTTCACTTTCGATGGGGTGAGATGGCTCCTACTCTCGAGGATGTATCTTTCTTGCTTGGGCTGCCGTTGGCGGGTCGGCCCATAGGGCCGTTGCAGGCCCCAGAAAATTGGGAGCACGAGATGTCACTTCGCTTTCAGGGTATAAAGCCTAATGCTGGAGTGTTTATGTCAGAGAATCACGGACCAAAGCTTGGATGGTTACTGGATTTTCAGGTACGCACTGTTTTATTTACATGCATCAATTTATATACAGAATGCAATGTTTCGCATGCATCGTTTCATTTCACTGACATAATTTATTTTGAAATGTACAGATACAGAGGTTTCCTGCTGACATTCCGCTGAATGCTACACAAATCACTAGGAGCCTTGAATGCTATATCTTGTGGCTTATGGGAAAGGTGATGTTCACGGAGAACCATGTCACCACTATTAGCAAGAGGTACATCCCTATTGCTTTCGAGATCGCGAGTGCTACTGCGCCAGAACACATTACACAGAGAAGTTGGGGATCAGCTGTATTAGCGGCTACTTACCGAGCTATGTGCAACGGGTGCCATCTACTGTCGAATACAGCATCCATACTTGGATGTCCCTTGTTGTTGCAGCTTTGGTCATGAGAGAGGTTCCCAATTGGACGACCAGACGTGCGTGCACACGAGGCTTTCCCAGTGGATGCGTTTTTTGATGCTGATCACATAGACATGCCTAATTTTGGTTTTATCTGGACACGTCGTCAGGTATGTCTAATCTACGTATTTATCACAATTGTTACATTTTTGCCGACTTGCACTAACTTTTGTGTCGTGCAGAGACGCTTTGCTCATTCACAGATGAGGAACTGCTACCAGCCATTCAACGAGCAGTTCGACATTCTGAGCTCGGGAGCGGTAATCTGGCGACCGTACACGGATGCAAGAAAGGAGGCTATATACCCGGGTGGTATCTCTGACCTGTGCACGAGAGATCGCGCGTACTGGATGACAAAATCAAAGATTGTCTTTGATATCTGCGTGGAGGAGATGGCCCAGCAGCAGGTTATGAGGCAATTTGGTCTACGACAACAGGCACTTCCTCTGTCGACAGAGGAACATGTCCCACCTATCATCCACGGGTGTGTTTAATTACGCATTGTTTATTTACGCATTATTCAATTACGCATCCACAGAGGAATTGTCTAACACTTACTACTACTGTAGGCTCACAAGAAAGGGAACTAATAGGACCGCACTATCGTGGATGCGGAGGGTTGGCAGCTACGTTGCAGAGTGGGAAACTGCGACGACACGAGTCTGGCAGGAGGACCTCGTGTTTGATCCTGACCTATTCAATTCGTACCTGCAAATTTACATGACATCAACCCGGTTACGCATTACGTATGTCGAGCATCCTGAGCTTACACCGGCTCCTACTACGTGGGATATGTATCCGAGCCAGTCTACTGCAGGCTCCAGACAGTACGCGGTAAGAGATTAATTAATTCTTACAAACTTTGCAAAATTATGTCCAACTTACTGATAACGATGCAAATTACAGGCTGAATTGACTTACCAGCTACAGACAGAGGTGTCCGAGTACAGACGTTCCCTATCGTCTGGCCCTCTATTGGACCGCCCGCACCATCAGTCCTGGGTGCAGCGCATCGAGCAGAGGCTGCGAGGTATCTACCAGGCTATCACGTGCACACGTACGTCTGACGTCGATCACCGCCAAGCAGCGGAACGCCCACCACGTCATCCCCCGCAACGGCAGCAGCCACAGCGCAAGAGCCGCAGGTCACGCCTCAGGATCGACATCAACCACGACCTCGTATGACGTCGCACCCGTCGCATAGAGCACCCTCTCATGACCAGGCTGGAGGCTCGATGTCGCAGCCGTCGCCCAGAGCACCCTCTCCTGACCAGGCTGGAGGCTCATCTTGGCATCAGCAGTTCAGTCCCACGACGGGCTACCAGCTTCGACCACCTCCCCAGCCAGAGGGTAAGTACCTTGTAAATTTTTATTCACCACGCTTAATGCTACGTACTTGTTTCTTACAGTTTTACTGCATCCAGGAGCCTACGCATATCGTACGTCTATGTCCGCTCAACAGTCGTCTGGATCCGCATGGGAGAGTGAGCAGGAAAGTGGGAGCATCCCTCTTTCTCACGCACAGCTGGACCATTGGATGGGTATGTACAACACTCCACCACCACAGCCCACACAGGAGACACAACAGGACCACGACGAGTCCCTGGTTCCTGGACGTGACGTTCGGCCACCGAACAGGTATGGATGGACGCCGCCGCCTAACGCACCACCTCCGCGTCGTGGCAGACGTCGTGGCTGACACTTCACTCTATTCGTTGAGACTTGTCTATCTATCTATCTATGTAGTAGACTTATTTCGCATTGATATTAGGTGTATGAGCCATATCCGTATTTCTATGTATGAGACATATTATTATCTACGCACGAGACATATTATTATTATCTATGTATGAGACATATTTATGTTCGTATGTACGACATATATTATTTTCTATGTACGAGACATATTATTATCTATGTACGAAACATTCCACATTGCATAAATTAATTTAACATACAGCATTACACGTCCACGTTACAACTTCACTAGTTCTAAACACTGCATAGAACAACTACTGGTACAAATATTACATGCAACTCAACGATAACTAATTCGAATCAACGACTTCACTTCCCTCTGCCACGTGCTCGTGTTGGAGGCATGAAGTCGTCATCACTATTTTCATCGACGACAGCCTTGGATGATCCACCACTCTTCGCCTTTGATATAGCCCTCTTCACTGCTTCAGCGTGAAGGAGATTTCCAGGCCCATCACGACATGCGCCAAAAAGCATTTCCATCCAACCAAAATGAGGGATCTCTTTGTTCACAAACTGTCCATCGGCAGGCCAGTGCTGGACATTCACAAAATCAGGGGAAAAAAGTTAGTACGATAACACTAGATTCTAACATAATATAAATTCGGTACTCAGTTACCTTCACGTGAAATGCATAGGCCTCCGGCGAAAAATGGATTATCTTTGACTTCGGTGTCATAGGCATGTCCCTAAGCCCCGCCTCAATAGGTTTTACCTCATTAATTCTCTGCCACTTCCACCGTCACCCATCAATTTCATCCCTAATTTCTTCAGGGGTCATCTGGATTTTGGTTTTTTTGGCTATAATTTCTCCCACCTCACGAATGTTGCCCCACTCACTAACTAGCTCCCTATAACAGCTCTTGGGCCTACCCTCCCTAATACTACCTTCAGTCCATATTGCGGCGTGATACAAAACACACCACGACCTATGCTCCGAACTAGGACCCGAACTACCAGACATCGTTCCTATCCGACTGAGGAAATAACCACGCACCACACCCCTCCTCCATCACCAAATCTATTGGGGTATATATATAGGCTCACCCAGGAGATGAAGAGCGGGAGAAAAATGGCGGGAGAAAAAAGGCGGGAGGTAAATGGCGGGAAAAAAAGGCGCGAGAACTATGGCGGGAGAATTAGGGCGGGAGAAATATGGCAGGACAAGAAGGGCGGAAAAAATACCGGGAGCGACAAACGGGAGGGAGAGAAGAAGGCGGGAAAAATAAGGCGGGAACGGGCGTCGCCGGGAAGGGCTGGCGCGAAAAATGCAAACTAACATGCACTGGTCGGCTGGGCCAGAGCCGACGGGACCTAGTCGGCCCAGCCATGGCCGACAGGGTCTAATCGGCTTAGCCCTGTACGATTAGGTCCTCTGACACGCGCGGCATCGGCCGACTACCTAATCGGCCCAGCCCAGGCCGACAGGCCCTTATCGGCCCAGTCCTGGCCGAAGGTGCATTATTTTTGGAATTTCGTGGTTTTCCGTAATATTTTTCGAATTTGATTAAAAAAATGTATTATTAAAAAAAAATTAGCGGTCCTCTTGGCCATTCCTTCCGCGTTCCTCCGAACTGAAAAACGATCCCGGGTTTTGCAGTGGTCCTCCTCTCGTCTTCTCGACCTAGGGTTTGCCGTCCACGCTCCCTCGCCTCGCGTCTTCCCTCTTCCGATTTCCAGCGGTGGCGGAGCGCATGGACGGAGCCGTAGGGCCGACGGCGGCGGGGTCGGAGACGGGCCTGGAGCTCTCGCTCGGGGGCTTCGATTTCGCGTTCAACTCGCAGAACTTCTCCGACAGGGTGCTGCGGCTGGAGATTGTCGCGGGCGGCAGCAGCGGAGACGAGGTCGCCGCGGGATCCAGCACGATGTGGTGTGGATGTCTGAGACGGGCCTGGAGCTCTCGCTCGGAGCGCCACCGCAGCGATGAAGGTGTGTAAGTGCTGCCAACCCCGCCGTTGGGTAATCGTGGTTCTGTAAAATATACAGTATGCTGTTTGATGCGATGCGGATGTTAATTTCTGTGGGGAATTTTGCGGTTACTTCGCGATGCTTGCTTGGGATGATAGATTTTGTTTCCATGGGGAAGCAATTGAGGGAAACCCGCCACGATGTGGTGTGGATGTGAGTTACTGAAATTGGAAATTGCCCTCCATCTGACTGAATATCAAATCCGTTGAGACAATGTAGCGTGGTAGAAAAATGTGATCCTTCGTACGATTGGTGTAGGTGCTCCCTAAAACTCTAGGATGGCATCAATATGGATGTTTGTGTGGGGTATGGCTGAGCAGTTGATTTAATCGCAACCATTCGTTCTTACTTGAACACGTTTATATAAAATTCTATAGGATACTTGTGGTAACATTTGTAATTACTTCACTGATTGAGACACAAGCTTGCGTAGATCCCTGGATGTGGCTAAGTAAGTGGTTAATTTTCCTGATGTTATTTTAATCATTTTACCAAGTTGCTGATGATTAATAAATGAATCTGCACCCATAAGAGAACAGAGTGTTCCAAGTATTTTTTTAACAGCAGAGAACTTGTTTATATATTCTACTCTGTACTACCTCCTTTCCATGTTTCTCCTTTACTTCTCAGTCTAATTTTTTAGTATTTCGGCCAGTTTTACGAGTAAAGACGATGTATATCAACTCAGCGATTCTTGCTGCAAGAAGTCCTTTCTTTCTCAAGGTAATTCGTAGAGCCTTCTTGAATACCTTTATTCTAGAATCAGTTCACGCTTTCTAATAAGATCTGTGTTTCTTAGCTTTTCTCAAATGGCATGAAAGAATCGGATCAGACACATCCAACGCTTAGGATTGCTGATTCAGGTAATATGATGTCTCGAATGTAATATTCTTCCTTTTATAATGGATTCTAATTTGCTATTGTGTTACTATTTTTGTATTTTTCGAATAAGAACAGGATTATATATAATAAAGAAAGGATTTGTATTTCTGATATCTGACACTCTAATTTCTCCTCTCGGTAATGAAATGGCTAGTCTCTTTTTCTCTTTGGTCCTACCAAATGGATATTTTGTCTAGTCTTCTTACGGGTATATCTCCTCAGTCCTCAATAGCGAATGCCGGTAGCAGACTTAAATAGCCGTGTACACGCTAGAAAGCCTTTCCTTTTTTTTTTGTTCTTTATTGAACTATTTCCTTAATCCTTCTGCCTTTTTATTTTCATTCTACTTGAAACAGATGAAAATGCCTTTATGGAGCTTTTAAGCTTTATATATGATGGAAAGCTGAAAACAACTGAGCCCACCCTTCTGCTTGACATCTTGATGGCTTCGGACAAATTTGAAGTCGTTTCTTGCATGAGGCACTGCTGTCAGTTGCTCACAAGTTTGCCATTGAGCACAGAATCTGCACTGCTCTACCTAGATCACCCATGCTCTATGTTAATTGCAAATGAAGTTCAGCTTTTGAAAGGTGCCGCCAAGGAATTTCTTGCCAATAAATACAAGGATTACAATAAGTAGGTGATCCCCACTGAGTGGAGCCATCTTTTCCTTCCTTCTTATAGAGAAAGTGCAGACATTCATGCAGGATATGCACTCAAGGCTTGGTTTGTCTTGTTTCAGGTTCAAACAGGAAGTGATGAACATTTCTCTGGCTGGGATCGAAGCCATACTTTCAAGTAGTGACCTACATGTGGAATATGAAGATCACATATACTACCTCTTGCTCAAGTGGGCTCGTGTGCGATACCCGGAATTGGAGGAAAGACGCAAGATCTTGAGCTCTCATTTACTTCCACTGGTTCGCTTCAGTCATATGACCTATGGGGCATTTCAGAAGATCCTAACATGTACTGATAATGACATAGACCATGAGCAAGTAGCTAAGCTTATCACTGGGGTACTTCTGTGCAAAGCTTATCCAGCACACAGGCCAGGTGCTCTTGCAGCATGTGCAACCTCCTGTTTCCTTTATCCAGAGCGAGCTTACAAGTACAAACATCTGAAATTGGTTGTGTTCGATCAACCCTTCCCGCAGGTTATAGCCTATATGGACCTGAAGCGTGAGGAATGCGCCCAACTCTTCCCGTCACAATATATATACTCGCACTTATTGCATGTTGCAGGTCAGGCCTTTTATCTTGGGGCAAATTGTGTGAAGGCTAATCAGGGTGGGTTGTACAGTTTTGGCCTATTCTTATGTCTCAGTCAGAGGCTGAAGGGCTCAACCTCTGTGTCAGTAAATTGTGAGTTTGCTGCAAGGGCAGGACCGGCTGGGCAGTTTGTGAGCAAGTTCAATACTAGCCATACCTTAACTGATAAGCTTTTTGTTGGACATAGTGATCTCTTTTCGGTTCCATGGTCGACGTTCATTGCTGATGGTAGCCTCTTCATTGATGGCGTGCTGCATCTCAGAGTTGATTTGACGGTGGTGGACCAGACAGAACCGCAAACTTGATATCATAGTCAGCAAAGTTGGGATTATGACGTGCCTAATCCCGAACGTTGAGCACAGAGAAAGAAAAGAGCATGGTTCATCAGCAGATTGTCCATACATTAGCGGCTGCCAACCAGATGTGTTACTTCTTCATTAGCCTCTTCCTGTTGTAGCCAAGATGTTGCTGTTACCTTTTGCTGCTTTGTCTCTCAGACTTGTAACAGGATAGCAGTAGCTGTGGGAGTGTTTTTGTAACGTCTGTCTGATGTTCCTTTTGTTGGGTTCAAATTCTAGTGTACGGCTCGTAGCTGGGTTGTGTGATGTTGGAGCAGCTGGTGTGATATCGACCTGATGCATCCCAATTTGCTCTTTTGTTTTCGAATCTGCATGTACCCGCTCTGTTTGCTGTTCGTTGCTGTCTGTACAATTCGCATGGCTAGCTAAATGGAGCCGATTACACACATTGTCTTCTGCTTACAAAACCAGAAGCCATGCTCGAAAATTATCTGAGGGCGATCAAGTATATTCGCATTCTATTTGTATACTCGCATTCGATTTGTATTCGTATCCGGCGGGCACTATCCATGTCCGACATCAATGATGAATTATCTGAGGGACATCTTTACAAATTATTCTGAAGACAGGCCGGATGGCGGCGAGGTGGTGGCGTTGCTGCTTGGCAGCGGTGGTGGCGGGTGCGGGCTTGGCCGGCGGCGCCCTCCAGGCCCAGATCTGGGCCCTTTGGGCCCGATCTGGTAAGGGTGGGCCGGCTCGGGCTGCTTGGCAGCGGTGGCGGCGGGTGCGGGCTTGGCCGGCGGCGCCCTCCAGGCCTAGATCTGGGTCCTTTGGGCCCGATCTGGGTAAGGGTGGGCCGACTCGGGCTCCGATCTGCCGCCTTCGGTTGGGCTGAAGAGCACTTCGTGATGGGGATGACGACTACGGCGGCCACGTCTGCTGCAGCGCGGCGGCGGGGGCTTCACGGGCCCAATTTGGGCCCGACCGGGTAGAGTGGCCCGGTGTGCTCCTGCTGCTGCGTCCGGTCTGCTACTGCCTTTTGGCGGTGGAGGTTGTGTCCTCCCACGAGGCTACGGTGTTGTCGTCCACTATCTACGGCTTGTTCTTTCCGGTCCGGCCGGCCTCGCGTCGTTTGCCATGGTGAGACGTCGTGGATGACTCCAACACTGTTGGCGTATGTTCCTGGATGGCGAGCTAGGTGGAGCTGACGGTTTGGCTGCGGTGTGGAGTGCCAGGGTGGGGAGAAATCCCTGTCGGCTCTTACCGACACCGACATGGTGACGCCTCCGGGCGCCGCCATCCTTCTTGAAGGGCGTCGGGTGTACTCCTGCCCCACTCCCATCCGTGTACCGGGAGAAATCATAGGATCAGTCCGGGCAGCAGCATCGTCATCGTTGCATTCTTTCTTAAAGGTGTTGCTTGGTACGCGGCAATCCGGCGGCACGGGAGCGTGGTAGAATTCTCCGGTGGGCGCAGCAGTTGCGGATCATCTTCGTTTTCGTTGATCTAGCGTTGTTGACATTTTTCTCTTTCATTTCTTTTGTTTTCCTTTTGAGTGTGATTGTGCTGTTTGCCTCAGCGATCTCAGTTGTATCGGGTGGTTGCATATAGCGCGACGCGAGCCTATTTTGAGAGAGATCTTTACAAATTCCGGGCCTTCGTCATTAAAGTTAAAACTCGTCTTTACAAATTCCGAGTTCCGAAGAGTTAAAACTCTGTACCGCTGACGGCCGACCTCGTCTTCTCGAAGAACCCTGCTGCGGGCCTAGGTTACGGCACCGTCCCGCAATTCCTCCCTCTGCCAGGGACGGCGAGTTTCATGGGCACCGAAGAGGCGGCGGGGCGTCAGCGGAGGCGGAGATGGAGGTGGACCTCTCGCGTTGCGGCGCAGGGCCCAACTTCGAGTTCACGTTCAATTCGCCCAACTTCTCCAACAGGCTTCTGCGGATAGAGATCGTTTCCAGTTCCAGCAGAGACGACGGCGGAGGATCCATGGCCAACCACAGCAGGGAGGAAGGTGCGTAGTCACTGGTACATCTGTTTTGAGGGTGAAGATCTGTGGTTCATTACCGATTCTTGGGTCAATTACTCAACTCTTTTGTTAGGGATTAATTGAGTAAGTATGCAGTGAAATTTCCGCTCGGCTGATTCAGAAGACCCAATGAACAGATTACAATGCAGATTTAAAATAAAATCAATCAACTATAGTTGAGATTAGCCACTGGACAATAAAGGGCCGCAACCCCCAACCATGACTTCACTGCAGGTCATCATTAGTCTGACCTCTTTTCCTTTTTCGGTAAAAGCTCCAAGAGCTCGGCTTTAAATTAATAAAGCCTCTAACGGCCAAGTTTACATAGTGTTCTAAAAAACAGCTTACAAGCAACTCACACAACAAGCACAGAACAATAAAAAGATGAAGCCCTCTGATCCGACTGGGAAGCAGCGAAGTTGGTGAAGAAAGCACGCCATTGAGGAAGCTCACGCCGTCACCACCACCATGAGGACTCTTGTCCACCTCTGAAGAAAGCAGTCCGCCTTCTCGCCCTGGATCGAAGGGCGCCACACCTCTTAGGAGGTGAAGCAGCTCACCCTTCGCACGCATGGACATTGACAATCATGATGCCAAGGGGAATGGACTCCGAACACTACCGCTTCACCACTCCGCCACCCGAAAACATCACCGCCAACCATAGCACCAACCACAACGCACGAGACACAAACCGCCTCGAGAAGACGCCAAAGAAGATGCAGCGAAAAAAATTGTGCCGTTGTCATCTAGCCTAACCAGGAGGGCTCAACTGCCGGGAGGCAGTTCCTACCGGAGAGGAGACTTCCCCTCTCGTCAGGTTCGAGGGCGTCGACCCGCCGGCGAGCAGGCACCTCCGGAGAAAGCATACAGACCCATCTCCAGCGACAACACTGTAGCACCAGAAACAGAGCAACCGTTACCAGCAAACTACCATCCCCCACCGAGCTCATCCACCTACCCCGTTATCTCAAGGTGGCGCCTCCATGGAGGTAACAACGCTGGAGCGCCGCCGCCGCTCAAACCAGAGCTTTAGGTTTTCACCCGAGACAGGTAGGTCAGGGAGGTGGGATAAACCTTGATGTCGCCTTGAACAAGGAGAACCACGCCGGGAGCATCGTCGACATTGTGGTTGCCGCGGTCGGCCAAGGGTTACCCCCGGTCCAGAGCCCTGCCTCCGACCACACCTACCAACCGCCGGAACAGAACCAGGGCCGGGGATGTGAGAAGAGATGGAAAAGGAGAAAGAAGCATCTTCAGATCTGCAGCGGAGGCCCATCGGGACGACCTCCGCGCATTGCCCACGCCCTCCGCCACCTCGCCTCCCACGCAGCGGAGGAGCACGGCCCAGCAACACCGACGGCCGCCACCTACCTCCAGGTCGACACCACCCTCTCAGACCAAGGCCGCCGCCTCAGATCCAGAGCTCCGCACCTCCGGAAGTTGAGTAGTGATAACCTAGCCCTAGCTGCCACCTTCCTTGATGACCGCACGGGCTTAGGCGAGGCGGGGGAACGGGAGGGGAGAGGTCGGGACGCTATGGCTTGGGCCCTCGGGTTTGCCTCCGAGGAGACGACGCGAGGGGAAGGGGCACAGAGCAAAGGATAATTAGCCTCTGACCTCGTTTCTTGCACCTGTTTTTTCTTTCAAATCTCAAGGCTATTACTAGCCTGCTTAATAATAGCATACTTTCCAATAGCAGACATACTTGTGGTATACATGTAATTTGGTACATGTATAATATGCCTCTATATATAAAAGTAGGTTGGATTCAGCCTCAGTTAGGCTATCCACGTCGCCAGAGAGCCGCTGGCCATCCGATCGCGCCCTCGGACGGCCCAGATGCGTGCGCGCATCTAGCTGCTACAGTATTACTATAGCAGCCGAGTTTCTCGCCCCGCACGCAATTTGGCGCAAACTTTTACAGAAAAACCCCCACCACTTTACAAAAAAACCCTGAAAAGGACTGTTTCGCAATTTCACGAAAGACCAAGGACCTCCGTGCAAAACCTTCCACAAACCTCCCCCTCCCTCCTTCTTCTCCCGCGCCGCCGGAAATCGCCGCCGCCGCCGACACGGCGCGCCGCCGTTCCGCGCCTCCCCGTTCAAATCGACGAACACGGATAGGTGCGCCGTCGCCTCCCCCACCTCCTCGCCGAGCCTCGCGTGCCGGGATGTCGCATCCGCGCTGGAATCGTCCTCGGCGTGCTCGGCGTCCGCCGCCGCCTTTTTGCTCGCCGCCGGCGGCTCCGGTGACCAAATGGTCCGGGCCGCCGCCCGTTCTGCTCCCCTCCGCCTCCTCTAGCGGCTCCGCATGGTCCCAGGTCTGCGCGCGTGCTCGCCTGCTCGAGCGCGAGCTCGGCAGCGCGACGGCGCCGTCCGCTGCCAACGAGTGACGTCACGCGTTGACGTCACCGCGGGCCGGGGTGTCAGGGTTTTTTCATTTTCGTAAATGATTTCCAAAATTAAGAAAATCGTGACATGTGGGTCCCCATTATTTGTTTCCAAATAATTACAGAAAGTGCTTAAAAATTGTAAAATCCATATCTTTTAATCCGTAATTCAGAAAAATACAAATAATATACCAAAATTTGCAGAAAAATGAAATCTTTACAACTAACACATTTCCACGCATAATTAAACAACTTGAAATAATTCTAGTTAGAAGAACTAATATAACCTTTTTATATTAATTATGGAACTTACGGGAAAACATTTTAAACTGCTAAATATTCGCACATACTTAAAACAACTAATTCTAAAGCAGTATAAATATATTCTTTCAATTTTTCCCGAATGTATTATTCAAGCCTTTCCAAAATATTTTACGTCGAAACTGTATAATATTATTTCGATTTGAAATTTAATCGAAACAACAATTTCTCACAACGACACGTCGGTTTTTCTTTTTCTAATGACAGTTCAATCTTAATGTATAAACAGAACCATAAAAAAAATTTGGCTATTTATGCCGTCTGATCAAATTCCATATTTAAATATTCTAAAATTCGGAATATCTTTCAAATCCGAGCATTTAAGAAACATAAGCATAATTCAAATATAGAAAATTTCCCACTTCTACAATTTTTCGAAATTTGAACAACTCACAAATACAAGTTTTTTTTTTTACTTCCACCAAATTAAAATCCGAAAAACATTTGGACGTGCGCATTTTCAAATTTGAATTCTTTTCACCTTGGTAATTACAAATACGACAAAAAAAAAACAGCATGACTACAAAAATAAACGCTGGCTATTTATATCATACGATCAAAACTTAGACCTGAATATTTCAAAAATCCAGCTGCCTTTCAAATCTAAGCATTTAACAAACGTCAGAAAAATTCAAATATTAACAACTTCCCAAATTTAACAATCTCTGAAATTTCAACAACTTATAAGTGTAAACTATTTTTTCGAATTTCAACAAAATTAAATCTAAACAACTTTTCAATTCGGACATTTACAAATTTGAATTTTTTACGGCTCGATATTTTTTCCTTCAGACGCGCGGCATATGCCGCGCTAAGTTGCCTAGTATAAAAGTACGACAGATTCTCTTCCAGTTACGCGTCCACGTCACCCGGAATTTTCTGGCCGTCCGATCGAAGCCACGGACGGTCCAGATGACGCCAAGAATCGTGCGCACTGTAGCACGGTAGTTTCTACCAATCAGAGCGCGCGCACGAATTTTGGCGCAGCAATTTTGCAGAAAACCGCCCGCAAAGGACCTGATCGTAATTTGCGGAAAGTGCAGGGACTTTTTTTTTGCAAAAGTTACCGCAAAACTCGCCCTCCCTCTTCTTCCTCTCTCTCCCGCGACGGCCCAAGGCCGCCGCCGCGCCGCCGCGCATCGCCGCCGCTCCGCACCTCCTCCCACAGATCCAAGCACGCCGGACGCTCCGCCGTCGCCGCCTCCACCTCCTCGCCACAGATCGGCTGCTGGGACGGCCGAGCCGCGCGGAAATCGCCGCCCCTTCGCCGCGTCCGCAGGACGCCACCGGCGCCCCGGCGACCAAAGCGAGGCGGCGCCGCCACTCCTGCGTAGCCCGCCTCCGCGCGCGTCGGACGCGCCCATCCGCGCGTGACGGCTCGCCGTCGCGCGGCGCCGGCGTCGGCGTCGCCGCCGCGGCGGCTCGGCCCCTGGTGACGTCCTCGCGAATATAGCTCAAAATTAATTCGGACAAAATTCAAAAAAATTGTAAAAAACAAAACAGCCATTTTAAATACTTTGGGACCTTTTAGACACCTTTTCCAAATTATTTCAATTTCCACACAAAAATGAAAAAAAACAAATAACCATTTCAAATACATTGTACTCTCTCCATAATTATTTCAAATCTTAAATTTTACACAACATTTGAACTTTACACCTTTCTTTGTAAATGAAATAAAAAACACAAAAAAAAGTATCAAAAATTCCATGCAAAATATATCAGAATGATCACAAAAAAAAAATGACCACAAAATTAAACACTGCCTATTTATGTCATATGACCAAAATTAAAATTTCAAATCTTTAAATTCCTGTCAAACTTGCCAGCACACAATATATTTTTTAATTCCAATAGATTCAAATCCGAAAAACTTTCCAATGTGACCGTTTCGAAATTAAAATTCTTCACACCGTGTTATTTCCAAATACGGAAAAAAATGACTACAAGAATAAACAGCGCCTATTGATGTCATATGACCAAAATTAAAATACGACAACTTAATTTTTGAACACCTTTCAAAACCGAGCATTTAGTAAACATAAGAAATAGTTTTAGAAAAAACCTACCCAATTTTAACAAATTCTAAAATTTAAACAACTCATAACTGCAAGCTTTTCCCAAAAAAAAATTAAGCACATTTAAATCTAGGCATCATTCAAATGCGGACGTTTTTAAATTCAAATTTCACCACACGGGCCGCGGCATCTGCCGCGCCAATATCCCTAGTAGTGATCAAAGGTAGATGTTGGTATGTTTTGTAGTAGATATGATTAACCCTTTTTGTATAGTTTCAGGTCAATGCTTTGCAAATATACCCACCAGTTCTCAGTTAAACCCTCTTCGTTCCATATGCGTGCGAGGTATGAGCTATACTAATGCATTAGATAACATAATACCCTTTATGTATACGAAGTTATACGTTATTGGAATTCCATCATGATCCTTGGGGTAGCATCTGTGATTACTTTACTCAGTGAGCTACAAGCTTGTTAGATTGCTTGATGCAGAATTTCAGCCGGATCCTTGGCGTAACATGTATGATTACTTTACTCGGTGAGATACAAGCATGCTAGATTGCTTGATGCAGCTAATTGATTGTTTAATTTTTGGGACATATTTTACAGTGTTTTACCCTTTTCTGAATATTGATTAGATGAATCTGCACACGTAAAGAACAGTGTTCGGACTATTTTAGTAGCAGAATATATGTCTAGTGATTCTTGTCTTCCAAATTTGTCCTTTAAAACACTTATATGTTGATATTTTGCAGGTGATAAAAGAGAGAGTAGCCATTCTTCCTCGACAATGGTGGGTACACCAGTTTTACGAGAAAAGACCATTTATATCAGTTCGTTGATTCTTGCTGCTAGAAGTCCTTTCTTCCTCAAGGTAATTCTGATAACCTTATGAAATACAGTTTCTCAATACAGTTCACGGTTTGTAATAAGTTTCATGCTTCCTAGCTTTTCTCAAATGACATGAAAGAATCTGATGGAACACATCCAACAATTCGAATTGCTGTTTCAGGTAATGTGATGTTTCAAGTGTAACATTCTTCCTCATGTAATTGGTTTTGATTTGTTGTTGTGATTGTTTTATGTTTTTCTATAGATTATTATATTTATGTAGTGATTTGAAGGGTTATGTTTTCGACTGTTTGCCACTTTATTTTATTTTCTAGGATGTTAAAACATTTATTTATTGAACTCTTCCCTTAATGATGCCTTTTATTCATTCTACATGGAACAGAGGAAAATGCAGTTATGGAGCTTTTAAGCTTTATGTACAGTGTAAAGTTGACAGCGACTGAGCCCGCTCGCCTGCTCGAAATCTTGATGGCTGCTGATAAATTTGAGGTTGTTTCTTGCATGAGGCTATGCATTCAGTTGCTCACAAGGTTGCCTATGACCACAGAATCTGCACTTCTCTACCTAGATTACCGATACTTCATTTCAGTAGCTGCTGAAGTTCAGCCTTTGAAATATGCCGCCAAGGAATTTCTCGCCAACAAATACAAGGATTTGGCTAAGCGAGTCACTCCATGAGCAAGTAGTAACCAAGCGTATCATGGAGGTACTTTTGGACAAAACTGACCATCCATGGCAGAAAAGCAGTGTTGCAGCCGATTCAACAACCTATTGGCAATTGCCAGAGCGAGCGTACACATTCAGACCTGTGAAAATGGATGTGTTTGATAGACCTCGCCCAGAGGTTATAGTTTACTTGGATCAAAAGCGCGATGAATGCTCCAAACTCTTCCCATCAGGACTTAGATACTCGCTCCCGTTCCATCTTGCGCAGCCCTTCTATCTCATGGCAGGCTGTGTAAGGTACCAGCGGAGCGATTACTGCAGCTTTGGCTTCTGGTTATGTAACTACCCGGAGCTGGACAACCCAACATCTTTGACAATTTGTAAGCAAGTTCGAGGGCAAGTATTCGTTCACAGGCTTGACCGATCAGATGCATGGATGCAATGATCTTTTTGGCATTCCATGGTCCACCTTCATTGTCGATGACAATCTCTTCATCGACGGCGTGCTACATCTGAGAGCTGATTTGAGTGTGGTGGAGCAACCTGAAGTACAGACCTGATGATATCTCCCAGAGGAAAGTTAGGTCGTGTGTGCAGTATCAGTCGCTTCAATGAGATTTCAGTAGTACTCCCTCCGTTCGGAAAAGGATGTCACGAAAGTGGATGTATCTAGCAATAAAATATGTCTACATACATCCATTTTGTGACATCCTTTTCCAAACGGAGGGAGTAGTAGTCTGTGATTTTGTTCGTTGGCTGGTCATACTGGCGGTGTGGAGTTTTTTTTTTTTTGAGAAAGTGTGGAGTTCTTTTTGGTACTTCATGCTTCTGCATGAGAATATTTTATTCCCCTTCACGGCCGAAAAAGTTAATAAAACACTATTTAGTATAGGAGACTACATGTCCCCTAGCCCGATGGTCTCCATGTAGTACTTTATAGAAAGTTTTGGCATTTGTTTGGGGATGATCCGATATCAGAAGTTCTAGCGGTGGTGAACACATGTATTATATTGGATGGATGTAATGATACAACTATCGTGATGATACCTAAAGTTAAGAATCCGGAGAAAGTTTTCAGACCTAATAGTCCATGTAATGTAGTCTATAAGGTTATTTCCAAGATGTTGGCTACTACTCCCTCCGTTCATAAAAGGATGTCTCAACTTTGTCTAAATTTGCATGTATGTAGACATACTTTAGTGTATAGATACATACAAATATAGAAGAAGTTGAGACATCCTTTCATAGACGGAGGGAGTAGATTAAAAGAACTCCTTCGTGAGGTTATTACTCCAACACCTAGATTCTCCTCTGAGACTTTTCACACTATCGAGAAGAGAAACAAGGCATGCATGGTTCATGTGCAATGAAACTTGATATGCATAAGCGTATATATGACCGAGTACAATGGATTTTCTTGAAAAGTGTATGTTAATAATGTGATTTCATGTCAACTAGGCACTACCAGGAAAAAACCTTTCTGTGGCGCACCAAAAATGGCTTTCTGTGGCGCATGGTGGGTGCGCCACAGAATTGTCGCCACTAAAATATAAATTCTGTGGCGCATCCCCAGATGCGCCACAGAAAACAACAATTCTGTGGCGCACCCCTACCCCGGTGCGCCACTGATTTTTTTTTTTGAATTTAAAAAATAGGGCGGCCAGATCTAGATCTGGATTTTCAAAAAATTCAAAAAAATCATAAAAATTCAAAATATGAAATAATTTGGAAAACCCTAAATATTTGATTTTTTTGAACATTTTTAACACTCCAAGCATATCTCAAATGATGACTTCCCGCTAGGTCACCTATCCTTGAATTGCTCCAACCCTATCACGCTTAACTTCTAAGTTCTATCTAGTCCAGCTACCCCTATGCTACTCAAGTCTTATTGATATATATATATCATATGAACCCTATTAAGTCTTGTATGTGTATATGTATGTTATGTGTTATATATGTGTTTTTAAATTTCAAAATTTTCAAAATCTTCTAAAGTTTCAAAAGGAGATTCAAAAGTTTCAAAAAATTCAAAAAACTTAAAAAAATCCAAAAAATGGCGCACCTGGCCATGTGCGCCACAGTATCATTTTCTTTTCTTGTTTACAGAACTGAAAAGGCGATCGGGGGGGGGTAGGCATGCGTGAGAGGGGAAAAAAATTCTGTGGCGCACCCACCTCCATGCGCCACAGAAATTTGACGTTCTGTGCCGCACCAGCTACATGCGCCACAGAAATGTGACTTTCTGTGGCGCACTGTGGCGCACATAGCAAGGTGCGCCACAGAAAGTGACATTTCTATGGCGCACATGGCAAGGTGCCCAACAGAAAGTTAAATTCTGTGGCGCACATGGCCAGGTGCGCCACAGAAATGTTACTTTTTGTGGCGCACATGGCCAGATGCGCCACAGAATTTTTTTTTGTGGCGCATGGCTTTTTGGTGCGCCACAAAAAGTGATCCATAGAAAGGCAGTTTCCTAGTAGTGAGGTGAAGCTGATTAATGACCTACCATGTTCAAATTCATACATAGGAGACTGACATATTGTCACCTTCAAAGGGATTACACCAATGAGATCCTTTGTCGTCGTGCTGATTCCTCTTATCCACTGAAGGGGTAACTGGTTTATTAATGCAAGCCGAGATGAATGAAGAGCTGAAGGGTGTACAGGTTTGTCATGGTGTCCCAGCGGTATCTAATCTTGTTTTTCAAGACCGGTGGCGCATGTTTCTACTCGGTCCGGTCGGCCTCGCAGCGTTTGCCATGGTGAGACATCGATGAGAGCCTCAAAACCGTGGTGGCGCATGTTGGTGGACGACAAGCTTAGTGGAGCCAACTGTGTGTGTCCAGGGTGTGGTTGTTGGGGGTTGGGAGAAATCCATGTCGGCTCTTGCCGACACCGGCACGGCGATGCCTATGGGCGACGCCGTCCTTCTTGAAGAGCGTCGGGTGTACCCCTTCCACTTCCCTTAGTGTACCGGGAGAAATCCTAGAGTCCGAGCAGCGTCGTCGTCGTCGTCGCTTTCCTTCTTAAAGGTGTTGCTTGGTACACGACCTCTCGGTGGCTTAGGGGTGTGGTGGGATTCTCCGGTGGGTGAGCGCAGCGGTTGCGGGTCATCGTCGCTTTCGTCGATCTGGCGTTGTTGGATTTAGTTTCTTTCTTTTTTCTCTTGTTTTTCTTTTGGGCTAGATTGTATTGTTTGCCCCAGCAGTGGTCTCATGCTTGTATGGTGTGGTTGTTATATTAATATAGAGGGGCGCATGCCTATTTTGAGAGATATCAATCTTGTTTTTCATGGATGATTCACTCATTTTAATGAAGGATGACAGCTGCAACGCACACCGTCGGAATATAGTATTCTTGGCGGATATTGTTTGGACTAGGGACAATTTGTAAGTAGAAACAACTCTAGCAGGAATTCAATTTGGTGCTCCCGGTATGTTAAAAAAATTGAACAAATTAAAAAATGTTCAAAAAAATCCAAAACAAATCATGCACGTACCTGACGATGTCACGCACGACCGTGTCAAATTTCGCACCGAAACGACATCGTATGCGCCCTGTGCAAAAATGACAAAATTCCTGTCAGAATATGAGATCCAAAATTTTGAATTTTCTGTCAGAATTTTGTCATTTTTGCACAGGGCGCATACGATGTCGTTTCGGTGCGAAATTTGACACGGTCGTGCGTGACATCGCCAGGTACGTGCATGATTTTTTTCGGATTTGTTTGAACATTTTTCAATTTGTTCAATTTTTTTGAACATACCGGGAGCATGTGCTCCCGGGAGCCAAAACGCCATCCTCCAACTCTAGCATCTTCTTCACTTCGAAGTAGGGCTGGACCTGAAGCTCGAGGCTCGAGGCTCGGCTCGGGCTCGACAAGGCTCGGCTCGGGCTCGGCTCGGCTCGAAGGTGGTGCAAGCCAAGCCTTGACCTCCCGGACAAGGCTCGAGGCTCGACGAGCCGGCTCGGTGAAGCTCGCAAGCCGGCTCGAAGGCTCGATGAAATAAAAAAAATTGACATGACCTATGCCAAATATGTAACATTTGATCCATTTTCAACTGGGAGATACATTTTCAACTGTTGTTTAGTATAAGATACATTATCATATTTCTTGATCCATTTTGTTCCTATCCAAATTAACTTAACAAAATTCCTATTTCCTGATCCATTTAGCCACACGAATAACAAGAGGAGCATAGCTAATCCACCCAAAGTGTCAGGCAATGATCGACAGCCCCTTAATAGCAGAATCATAAGAACTGAACCCACTAACAAGCAGCGAAAAAACATGCACCAATTGGCCTATACATTTGCCGCACCTCTGCCTTTGAACTGCATGTCCGTGACGCACACGACGCCCACCGGAAGCTTGGCGAAGTTCCTGCAAGCAGACGCGGAGGCAAAACAGTCTAAATTCAAGCTGTTCAAGCGCAAAATCACCCTCTCTCTGTTCCTGATACGGGATTGAAGAAGAATACTCTTGTACTCACTGCGTCACAAGGTCGTGCGTGGAGGCCATCCGCGGCGACCAGAGCATCCACCTCCCGAAGCGCCGCGCCAGGAGCGCGCCCATGTAGGCGCCCGCGTCGAAGCCCTCGCCCACGCCGCCGTCGGGCGCGAGGGAGACGGAGAGCTCACCCCCGCCGGCCTCCTCTAGAGAGAGTTCACCGGCGGCGGAGGCGAGGAGCTGCTGGTCCTGGGGGGACTTGCCGGAGAGCACGAGGAGCGTGGTCCCGACGGCGGCGGGGCTGAGGCGGTGGTGGCGGGCGGCGGCACGGGGCCAGGGAGTAGGGGGCGACGAGCTACGGGAGACGATGGGGTCAACGCAGCTGATCTTTGATCGATTGTGTAAAGAAAAAAAATGCTGCGGCTCGCGAGCCGGCTCGGCTCGGCCTCGAGCCTGACGAGCCGAGCCACGAGCCTACGTTCTGCTAATTTTTCAGCAGCAAGCCGAGCCGGGCTCGGCTCGAGTTTTCCCGAGCCTGACCGAGCCGAGCCTCGAGCCGGCTCGGCTCGGCTCGATTCCAGCCCTACTTCGAAGATACACATGGATAGCTGAGTACGAATTTGCACAATTATGGATGTTACGACAGAGGCGTTGAAAAAAAAAAAACTTGGATTTACCCACAATGCTTGGAGCAGATCGTAGTGATTGCTTCCAATTCATAGTGGATATAGTACGCAAAAGAATTAATGATTGGATTGTGAAAAATTTATGAAGAGGAGGACACTAAAGTGCTTCTTAAGTGGTGGCGTCAAGGGCTGGAGGTTGCTCTGAATATTCTCCTGCCCCCACCATTCGTCGAGTTGTTTAAGGGATAGTACTCCCTCCGAACCGAATTAATGGTCGTGAAAAGAGAACAACCGAAGGCTAAAGCTGTAGTACAACTTGCGACCATTAAAAAGGATCAGAGGTAGTACAAAAATTGCCCCCAAAACTTTAGATAGGAGAGATCTGAGGCTCATTTAGTCTCTCACCTTAAAAATATTTAGGTGCTGGTAAGTTTATAATCTGAAAAATGACACGTTTTCGCGTAAAACTATAAAATAGTGGGTAAAATTTTTCCTATAAGACTATAACTATAAGGCCCTGTTTGGTTTGCCGGTTCAGGCACTTTGTATTTTTAACTGGAGGTCAACACTTCCATAATTCCACGCAATCGTTTTGGTTAATAAACGACGTACCAAGCGGGCCCTAAGGGATCTCGTAGAGATGCTCTTGTATCTCTACTTGGGTATTTTTTGTCAAATCTGGTCCTTTTACGAAAGTAATGACGAATCTGGCCCCTCTGGGAAACTATTCTCAAATCTGGCCCATGAGGTCGGCTCTAGAGAGGATGGCGCCGACCTTGTACATGTCGGCTCCATCCTCGTTGGCGCCGACCCCCCGTTTTAATTTTTTTTATTCCTTCGAAAAATTGTGGGACTTTCTGGATGATGCCGAACTTGTTCAGATTTGTCAAAAAATACCTACTTGGATGATGTAACTTTGATTTGATTGTCAATGCGGTAAAAAGAGGTGGGAGTATTATAATACTGTGGCGAAAAAAACAACACAAGAACTTTCTAGGATCCACTTGCAATTCTTTCCTTGGGTTCCTCCAAAATGATAAAGGTTCGCGCGTTTTGAAGAATTCCTCCTCTCGCCTTCTCAAGCTAGGGTTTACCGTACACGCTCCCTAGCCTCGCGTTCTCCCTTTCTTCTGATTTCCAGCAGTGGCGCAGCGCATGGCCGGCGCCGAAGGGACGACGGCGGCGGGGTCGGATACGGGCCTGGAGCCCTCGTGCGGGGGCTTCGATTTCGCGTTCAACTCGCAGAATTTCTCCGACAGGGTGCTGCGGCTGGAGATCGTCGCGGGCGGCAGCAGCGGGGAAGAGGTCGCCGGAGGATCCCTCGCCGGCTCGAAGCGCGCTCGCGACGAGGAAGGTGCGTAACTGCTGCCACCGCCGCCGTTGGGGAATCGTGGTCTTGTAAATTATATGCTGTTTGATGCGATTCGGATGTTAACTTTTGTGGGAAAATTTCGGGAAATTTCGCGATGCATTCTCTGGCTGATATTGTGTTCCACGGGGAAGCGGTAGAGGGGAATCCGTGTGTTCTGAGCTTGAGCTGATGTGGTGTGGATCTAAGAGTTACTGAAATTGGAAATTGTCCTCGCCTAAATCAGTATAAAATCCATCGGGGGCAATGCAGCATGGTAGCAAAATATGATTCTTCTTACAATTGGAGTAAGGGCTCCCTACAACTCTAGAACTCCCCTGTCTCCATGCCATAAGTACATAACCATGTTTTTTTCTGAGGAATTCCATAACCATGTTATATCTTCCATTTCCATGTTCAGAATTTAAGAACAACATTGGTCTTTCACCTCTTTTTGTTTGCGCTGAAACATTAAGGTTATTATTACTATTATTATATTAGCCTTGTTGATAGTCGCTTACTTTTAAGTTAGTACAAATACAATGTATGTTGATCAAAGTTGGTGCTGACACATTATGCTGATCAAAGGTAGCCCTTAGTTGTTTGTTTCGAAGTATGGGTAAGATGCCCACAAGCTACATCATGCTGAACAAAACACAGTGGTACTAGATGATCTGTTGTATGGAATATACTAAGTGGTTCTATGCTTTTCGACTAATTATTGCACAAATACGAAAGCAATATAATTACTTAATGTGAAGGTTAAACCAACAACTTAATCTTATCACAGTGCCTGTAGACACATATCCAGACTCCAGACCTGCTGCACGCACTCCTCCACATCGCCCACAATCTCATTCACCCCAATCACTGCCACTCGGCCCACATACATCTACCTCACAGTCTGCACCGTTATACACTCCTTCGCTGCCCTGAAAGGGCTGCTGACGCACCCTTGGCTGGCATCTCTTGCGGGTTATCTCATCCAAATAAATTTGGGAGGCTGCAGCCAATGTCTGAATGGCCAGGTCGCATGCCCCTTGGTTACTTTCTGTTCACACACAGTCTAGTGTCGTCACATCCGAGTCCAGCATCAAGTTTGTCTATGTCTCCGGTAAAGCATTCAGAGGAATGATAAACTAAGAGGAACGAGCGTGGATAATTCTTAATGATGGCATCAATATGTGTGGGCTATGGCTGAGTGGTTCATTTAATCACAACCTATTCTTACTTAACCACGTTTATACACTGTAGGATTCTTGGGGTATTATTTATAACTACTTCACTGATTGAGCTCCAAGCTTGCGTAGATCCCTGGATGCAGCTATGTAGGTTGAATTTTCCTGATGTTATTAATCATTTTACCAAGGTTCTAAGGATTGACTAAATGAATCTGCACCCATAATAGAACAGAGTGTTCCAAGTATTTTTAACGGCAGAGAACTTGTCTATTGATTCTACTCTGTACTACTTCCTTTCCATGTTTGTCCTTCATTTCTCAGTCTCATCTTTAGTATTTTGGCCAGTTTTACGAGTAAAGACGATGTATATCAACTCAGCGGTTCTTGCTGCAAGAAGTTCATTCTTTCTCAAGGTAATTCTTAGAGCCTTCTTAAATGCCTCTGTTCTATAACCAGTTCATGCTTTCTAATAAGATTTGTGCTTCTTAGCTTTTCTCAAATGGCATGAAAGAATCTGACCAGACACATACAACGCTTAGGATTGCTGATTCAGGTAATGTGATGACTCAAATGTAACATTCTTCCTCTTCTAGTGCATTCTAATTTGCTATTATAATTGTGTTATTGTTTCTGTGTTTTCAAATAAAAACATGATTATTATATAGAAAAGAAAGGATTTATATTTCTGAGTATCCAACACTCCAGTTTCCCCCCTTGGCAATGAAATGGCTAGTGTCTTTTTTTCTTTCTGATTCTACCAAATGGATATTTTGTCTAGTCTTTATGTACATCCCTACTCAACAGCGATTGCCAGTAGGCAGTAGCACGCTTAAATAGCCATCTACACACCAAGAAGTTTTTTGTTTTGTTTAGTTCTTTATTGAACTGTTTCCTTAATCCTTTTGCCTTTTTGTTTTCATTCTACTTGAAACAGATGAAAATGCCCTTATGGAGCTTTTAAGCTTTATTTACGGTGGAAAGCTAACAACGACTGAGCCCACCCTTCTGCTTGACATCTTGATGGCTGCGGACAAATTTGAAGTCGTTTCTTGCATGAGGCATTGCTGTCAGTTGCTCACAAGTCTGCCTTTGACAACAGAATCTGCACTGCTCTACCTAGATCACCCATGCTCTATGTCAATGGCCGCTGAAGTTCAGCTTTTGAAAGGTGCTGCCAAGGAATTCCTCGCGAACAAATACAAGGATTACAAGAAGTGGGGTGATGCCATTGGATGGAGCCATCTTTTATTTCCTTCTTACAGAGAAGTTCAGACATTCATGTATGATATGTAATCAAGGTTTGGTTGTACTATTTCAGGTTCCAACAGGAAGTGATGAACATTTCTCTGGCTGGGATCGAAGCCATACTTACAAGTAGTGACCTACATGTGGAATCTGAAGATCACTTATACTACCTCCTTCTCAAGTGGGCCCGTGTGCGATACCCAGAATTGGAGGAAAGACGTAAGATCTTGAGTTCCCATTTGCTTCCACTGGTTCGCTTCAGTCATATGACCTACAGGGCATTTCAACAGATCCTGACATGTACTGATAATGACATAGACCATGAGCAAGTAACTAAGCTTATCACTGGGGTACTCCTGTGCGTCTTATCCAGCACACAAGCCAGGTGCTCTTGCAGCATGTTCAACCTCCTGTTTGCTATATGCAGAGCGGGCTTACAAGTGCAAACATCTGAAATTGGTTGCCTTCGAACAACCCTGCCCACAGGTTATAGCCTACATGGACCTGAAGCGCGAGGAGTGCTCTCAGCTCTTTCCATTTAAATGGATATATTCGCACCCATTCTTTGTTGCAGGTCAGGGTTTTGTTCTTTTGGCAAGATGTAACAAGGATGAGCAAAGTGGGATGTACAGATTTGGATTATTCTTATATATCAGTTCGACGCTGAAGGGCTCAGCCGTGTGTCAGTAAATTGTGAGTTTGCTGCAAGGAAAGGACCGTCTGGGCAGTTTGTAAGCAAGTTCAATACAAGCCATACCTTCACTGATAGGAATTTTGTTGGACAGAGTGATCTCTTTTCGGTTCCATGGTCGACATTCATGGCTGACGATAGCCTCTTCATCAATGGTGTGCTGCATCTGAGAGTTGATTTGACGGTGTTCCGGCAGATGGAGCCGCAAACGTGATATCTTCTTACTCAACAAACTTAGGTTTATAGCTTGCTTGTGACCCTTGACTAATCCCTGCACGACGAGCATGGCTTGTGAGGCCCCGTGAGAATAGGAAGAGAAGAGCATGGTTCATCAGCAGATTGTTCATACTTTAGCCACTACCAATCAAATGCGTTGCTTCTTCATGAACCTGTTCTTGTTATAGCCAAGACATCGTTACTTTTGCTGATTTGTCCCTCAGGGTTGTAACAGGATAGCAGCAGCAGCTGAGAGTGTTTTGGGGCACGCGTGTCTGCTGTTCCTTTTGTTGGATATATAGGAAAAGGGGTTTAAATCTCTAGCGTACGGCTTGCAGCTGGATCTTAGCGTGATCTTGGAGCACCTGGTGTGCTAGAGACCTGGAGATGCATGCTAACTATCAATGAAATCTGTCTATACCTGCCTTTTTCTTTTCTTTTGCTGTTCTTTTCTTGGAGATACCCTCTGTGTTTATATGCATAGGTGAAATAAAGCATAAAATAAATATGATCATTTTTAATTTCCTCTATTGGCATAATGTCCTCTATTGGATACTCCTAGATACCCTCTGAGATTAATTTAGAAAGGGCAGTATGATAACTCTGATTTGAGGTACATATATTTGTTATGCAGTATGATAACTCTGATTTGAGGTACATATATTTGTTATGCTTGATTCTCGTGTTCTGCTAGTCTAAATCAAGTCCGGTCTTGAACCATGGACCCTTATTGTGCATATTATGGTTATTTAGCGCTGCCAGTTTGACTAGCCAAGTTTTTGATGTCTACCAGTACTATTTTTCCGTTGACATGCAATTCTTATCGCATGAACAAAAGACAACAATAGTTGGCAAGTTAGGTCTTGTGAAGATTTTGACAAATTGTAGTTGGTGACTGATAGGGGACTCGGAACATGATAATGTCTTGTTTCTGAACCTGTTCTTGTTGTCGTTTTGTTACTTTTTTCTGATTTGCCCGTCAGAGTTGTAACAGGATAGCAGCAGTAGCACGGAGTGTTCTGGTTCGTCTTTCTGCTGCTGTGTAGGCAAAGGGGTTTGATTTTCTAGCATACGGCTAGCATCTGGGTGGTGCTATATAGACCTGGAGATGCATTCCAGTTTCCTCTTTTCTTTTCTGCTAAACCTAACAATCGATGGAATCTGTCTATATCCCTCTACTTTTTTGCCGCTCTTTGCTTGGAGACACTCTTTGTGTTTATATGCATTGACACGGAATAAAGGATTTCCATTCCATTATGAATGAAATTATATTCTTTTTTCTTCTCCTTATTACTGTAAGACGTCAACGACACGACAAAAGACCTATGCATAAGATGACAATCGTTATCAAAGCACCTCAGCAAGTTATTTGTAACATGCACGGATTACGGTGATAGACGTGTTGTTAACATGCATCGCATGTACACGATTGCTAATTTGCAATAGGAGAGCGAATGTATATGTTACGCAACAAAACTTGCTCTAGCTAATACTTCCTATGTAGCTAAATGTAAGATGTTTTGATAGCTCAAATTGAACTACCAAAACATCCTATATTTAGATACAGAGGGAGTACATCTTTGCTCCAAAGAACACCATGGAGAACTTTTCTATCCTTCCCTTGCAATCCTAACATGGTATGGTTGGTCATTTCTGCAAAACAAAAAACTCCATAATAGGTAATTTGCGCAACTACAGCAAACAATGTTTTCTTGAGAAACTTCCCCAGGGAGAGAAAACATGGGTTATGCAAAAAACTAATCTCTCTAGTTCCAAACAAAATAGATATTTATTACTATGCAAATTCTTTGTTCCAAACAAATAATTATTAACCAAGTTTCCAACAAAAAGTCACAGTTTTCCCTACTTACTGCAATCGCACCATAGTCATTTATTATCATGGATATGGGCTCCTTGAGATACAAATGGTCAAAATTGAGATTTACTTTGTATATCTAATCCATTGTTTTTCTTTTAGCAAAGTCAGAACATCTATGTGTAATTTAGCCACTTGCCAGGGTCCTCTTGGCATTTCTTGGGTTCCTCAGAAATGAAAAACTTCGGGCATCAACAAAACTTCGCGGCTAAAAGCTTCGCGGGCATTCCAAAAAAAATTCGGGGGCTATATCAACAACAAGACCGCTGAGCTCGCCTTCTCCAAGAAGCCTCTTCACTCTGCAGCAAGCTCAAAAAAAAAAAAAAAAAAACTCTGCGGCTAGGGTTTACCGTCCACGCTCCCGCGCTTGCTCCGTCCTCCAGCTCCACATTTCCAGAGGTGGTTGAGCGCATGGCCGGTGGGTCCACGGCGGCGGGGGCGGGGATGGACCTGGACATCTCGCGCGGCGGCGTGCTGCCCAGCTTTGAGTTCGCGTTCAATTCGCCCAACTTCTCCGACAGGGTGCTGCGGATAGAGATCGTCGCCGGCGAGAACGGGCCGGCGTCCAGCGCCGAAGGATCCGGAGGATCCAATGCCGTCCACCGCGAGGAGACAGGTGCGTACAGTTACTGTTGCGAGGGTGGGAATTTGTGGCTCATTAGCGATAATTTTTGAGTTTATCAGGGATTAGTGAGTAGAGTAAAGTAATTATTTGTTAGGCTCTTGTGGTGGAAGTGCAAAACCTGATATCTGACAATGAAATTTGGGCTCCGCTGAATCAATATCAAGAATATTCAGACCAATCAATTAAAAGATTATAATGGAGCAAACATTTAGTCGCATATTTTCAATGTAGCAGTGCTGTTGAGATAGTAAGTGAGATTGCTTGATCCAGCTAAATGATTGTTCAATTTTGACAACATCGTTCAAACCATTTTACCCTATTTAGGAAGATTGATTGTATGAATCTGCAGTTCTGCACCAAAAGAAGATAGTGTTCGAAGTATTTTAATGTGAGAATGTATGTCTAGTGATTCTAGTCCCTAAATTTTCTCCTTCATACCACTTATGTTGATATTTGGCAGTTGATAACGAACTGAGTAAGGACTCTTCCTCAACCCTGGTTGCTACCCCAGTTCTACGAGAAAAGACCATCTTTACTATTAAATGGGAGTAGTTACGTACGTAACTGGCAGAAATTTTCGTCCAACATCGCATAGATCGCTACGCATGGGCCATCGAGTACACATCGCCCCTCTCTCGTCCCGCGCGCTTGGCCCATCTACTATTCCCCTTGGGCCCAACAAGAAAACTACGAAACACAAACACACTCGTCGGACCGACGGACACCCACGCCGCTCGTCCATCCGGCGAGATAGCCCTAACCCCACTCCCAACCGCAATCGTCGTCATATCCCGGCGCCGCCACCCACCTCCACCTCTACAGACCGGCGTTGGTCGTCGTCGCACGCCGTCCTCCTCCCACCACACGAAGACCCTCCAGGCCCCCAGGAGCCATGATTGCGGCGGAGATCAGGGGTGCGCCGGCGGTCGATCCGTCAAGCGCCGTGGATGCGGTCGATCTCCGCCTGTGGACGCCGGGGTCGATCTCCGCCCAATGGACGCCATGGCTGAGGGGCTACCGGCGCATGGATGGGGGAGATGGAGCGGAAGGCCGCCGCCGCCTGGGACGGCGACATCAGGGAATTGGAGGTGTACGCCGCGCCATGGCCTCCGTCAGACCGGATGCTGCCGACTCCGACGTTCGCAGTGAGCATTTCCCTTTTTCGTTCCTCACCAATTGCTGCTGATGGCCGCCTCTGCATTGCTCGATTTGGTTCATTTGTCTGTCAATTTTGGGTTAGTTTTACTGTTCCCGTCTGTCATTTACCTGCATCCATGGTCGTCTATGTATTTAATGCACATTCTTCATCGCTGGTTGTTAAGCGTGCATTCACGACGGCCAGAAGAAAACTGCCTTGTGGAGTGTGGAGTTAAAGTGGATTGAAAATATAAAGTTTTGCTTGAGGCAGCATGTGCAAAGAACACACGAACGTCGACGTGGTGAATACCATGTTAGGATCATTGGTTGTTTTTACGTATCTCTGATGCTTACTGTTCAATGGTTGTTTTTATTCTGGAATCGTTGGTTTCCACACTCCAAGCTACATTTTTTATAGTCAACAAAGCTAATTGTGTTACTAACTCATACAATGAAAAGTACTGATCTTTCCACTGAAATTGGTTCAATGAGGGCAAATTTAGTATAAATCATCTATATCGTGGCAATTTTATGTAATGTGTAATTCCATACTCTAAATTTCTTTTCTAATGTATGAGCGTAACTTGAAATTAATCAGGCTTATTCAGGTACTTGGAGCCAGGAAAATACGCACTAGAGATTCGGAGACACTGTCATCATGGTACTCGTCCAGTACAACCTCCATATGATCTTACAATTCTGCTCTATTCAAGACACATTTTAATATGTTTAATGTGCAAACTTTATTGCTGAATTGGTTATATTCCAGGCTGAGATTAAGACAAGTGCAAGCATGCTGGTCGCAAGCGTGAAGACTCTTAGCTTGAAGGTGCGCTTTGGAGTTCACAATGACAGTCAAGATAGTGCTAGCCTGCCTCAAATGCTTTCCTAATGTTCAGGCACTCACATCATGGTACTAGCATTACATTCTCATATTGCTTCTGTTGCATGATCCGATATTTGCTGAAATGTTCACTAATTTTAATTTTTAAATAATTGGCAGTCTGAAAAATGTGAACATATCACTGGCAAGATCCACCTGAAGTTCTGGACAAGGTAAGAGCTGGAACTTAGAACTTTAGGACAACGTAACAGCTGGAACATAGAACTTCAGGGCAAGGTGAGAGCTGGACCATAATGGTCTTATGTTCTGTGCTTTAGTAGTTACAATTTCAATGATTCCTAGCTATCTGTAATATTAGTCAACGCTAGGTTGCAGTAGTTTGTTCGAACTTCTAAACAAGACTTGGTTTGCAGTGTTGTATGGTAAGTACTTATTTGAATAAGATTCAGCAGGAAAATTAGTAGTCCTCCGTGCTTTACATCTTAGAATTGGAATAAGTTTCCAAAATTCAGCTGATGCCCCATATGAAGAAAAGCTTATTCTTTGGATCATTAATAATTAACAAGCTATCTCACATGGAAGGTAGTTAAAATGAGATTTGGGGAACTAATCAATAGTCCCCTGTTCTCCTTCCTTTGCAGCTTAATATTGAACTTCCATTCAAATTTAAATTGACGCCCCATATAAGTATTAGCTTATTCTGTGGATCGGCAACAATTTACAAACTTTCTTACATACGCTATTTATTTTCATTGTATATATTGCTACTATAGCCTAATTTTTTTTTGGTTGACAGTTCTGTAAGCTCTGAAAAAAGGTTAGCATGTTTGAACCTTTGAGCTACTGTTTTTGGTTGACAGTTCTGTACTGGCTGGTTTTGAGTATTAACTGCTCTAGACTTTGGTATGCCTGGTAGTGATGTAAATTGGTTGCCAGTTTTTTTTTTTGAGTTTTCAAAATCAATTGTTCTCCTTGCTTACTCGATATAGACACTTACTTTTCTGCAAGAAGTCAAGTACGCTCGATGATACTAGATGTTCAATGAACTAACCGTGTTTTCTCTCTTCTAAAAGCCGTATCCATGACAATGATGTGTGCCTGACTGACCAACCGACCCAATAGTAGGAGTAGACGGCTGGCTGGCTTCTTATGTGAAGATTAGATGCACTTCCTTGCGTCATTTCATGGCACTGCAGTTTTTAGCTGTTTATCTGTTTCGCTGGGATGGATTCAAGAAGGTCCTGCAGATGGTCGAAGATAAGAAGAAGAGAATCCTCGAGAAGAAAGAAGCCCGACTAAAATGGCAGGAAAAACTGGAAGCATCAATCAAGGCCACTGAAGAAAAGGAGAAGAAGCTGAATTCAAAAAGCACCGGAGGAGACGCTATTCTTCCTCAGAATCTGATAGTGAATCCGAGAGCGACAGTGAACGGAAGCACATGAAAAGGAAGGACCATAAAAGGCCACAGGAAGCATAGCCATTCCGACTCCGATGGTACCATGAGGCGCAAGCGCAGATCGAATAGGAAGAGCTCAGACTCAAGTGATGAGAGCGATGGTGATGGATAAAAGAGTGGGTCTGAGGAAGAACACCGCAGGAAGAAGCATTCACACATGAGAAAGCGTGACTCTGATGCTTCAGACTAGAGCAGCAACGATGAAGAGTGGATGTCAAGCAAGAAGGACCACCATTCCAGGAGCCGCAAGCGCCGCCATGGGTCATGAGACGACGACTCCAAGGAGAAGAGCAAGTTGAGGAGTAGGAAGCGTCACAGGTTAAGAACGAGGACACGCCTCCAATTCCGCAACCATAAGCGCAGCAGGAGCCACTCAATGTGAGAATCCTCGGATGGTGGAGCAGCTGCTGGTGAACCGGACAAGATGAACAATGGCAAAGGGTTATCTCACAAAAGCGGGCACCACCACCGGCGCGGTCATGATGATCATCACCGCAGCAACTCTGTTGTAGGATTGGATGACATGAATCGTCAAGAGAGGTAACCCCAGTCGTGAGAGATAGAAGTGCCCCAGGAATCAATTGGCTGGTGGCTTATAGGCCTGCGAGATAAAAGTGATTTGTCTTCCATAATGTAACTGTCTCGGCTTAGTTGGTACTGATGCATCTGGCGACATTATGTTTATTTCAAGTCATTTGCTTTATTGGGATATATTTGCTTGTTTTGATGTTTATACATATCGGTTTGATATGATGCACCATCTCATTTGTTGAACCTTGGTATCATATTTAGCGGGATTGCTTTTGATTTTTGCTTTAGTAGATATTAGCGGGTTGCAACCCAAAACAGAAAGGTTTTAAACCCAACACTGTATTGGAATTAATAAAGGATTAAACAAGCTTTAAAAATTCTTATGGTTCTAAGTGTAGTTGTGTTTCTGATGGTCAAATTGTTATGGATTACCCAAAAAAATATTGCATATGCTAAATTAAGATAATTGTTTGATCGATATGTGTATGAGCGACCTTGTTTTTCTTTTCCGTGGCAACGCACGCTATATGCTTTGCTACGATTACTGTGGAACCATTAAAATATTTTTATTATGTCCCCGTTGCAACGCACGGGTATTTAGCTAGTTTATATCAGTTCGGCAGTTCTTGCTGCTAGAAGTCTTTTCTTCCTCAAGGTAATTACGATAACCTTGTGAAATACATTTGCTCCATCAGGTCACGGTTTCTAATGAGTTCCTTGCTTCCTAGCTTTTCTCAAATGGTATGAAAGAATCTGATCAAACACATCCAACACTTCAAGTTGCTGATTCAGGTAATGTGATTCTTCAAGTGTAACATTATTCCTCCCTATAATTTATTCTGGTTTGCTATTGTGATTGTATTGTCATTTTCTATGTTATTATTTATATAGTGATTTAAGGGGTTATGTTTTGATTGTTTGCCACTTTATTTTATTTTCTATGATGATAAATTGTTAGTCTGCCAAGGATATACATAGACAGTCATTGACGGACCCCACACTATTATTTAATTGTTCCCTTGATAATGCCTTATTTTCATTCTACTTGGAACAGAGGAAAATGCAGTTATGGAGCTTTTAAGCTTTATGTACAGTGGAAATTTGACAGCGACTGAGCCCGCTCACCTGCTCGACATCTTGATGGCTGCTGATAAATTTGAGGTTGTTTCTTGCATGAGGCTCTGCATTCAGTTGCTCACAAGCTTACCTATGACCACAGAATCTGCACTGCTCTACCTAGAATACCCATGCTCCACTTCAGTGGCTGCTGAAGTTCAGCCTTTGACAGAGTCCGCCAAGGAATTCCTAGCCAACAAATACAAGGATTTGGACAAGTGAGTCACTCCATCTGATGGGCCCACCTTTTATTTTATTTTATTTCCTGATAGAAGGTAAACACTGTTATCACACAATCATCTATGAAGTGTACTCAAGGCATGGTTGTCTCATTTCAGGTTCCAAGATGAGATGATGAGCATCCCTCTTGCTGGTATTGAAGCCATACTCACAAGTAGCAACCTACAGATGGAAACTGAAACTTCCATATTTAAGTTCTTGCGCAGGTGGGCTTCTGTGCAATCCCCAGAAGATAGATGCAAGATATTTTGTTCTCGCTTACTCCCATTGGTGCGCTTCCAACATATGAGCTGGATTGGACTGCGAGAGGTCCTAAAGTCCATCGACACTCAGATAGACCATGAGAAAGCACTAACCAAGCGTATCATCGAGGTACTTCTGTACAAACTTGACCCATCATGGCAAAGCATTCTTGCAGCTGATACAACCTGTTGGCAATCGCCAGAGCGAGCATACAAAGTGAAACCTGTGAAACTGGATGTGTTTGATCGACCTCGCCCACAGGTTATAGTTTACATGGATCTAAAGCGTGATGAGTGTTCCCGACTCTTCCCATCAGGAGTTAGATTCTCGCACCGTTTCCCTCTTGCAGGGCAGTACTTCAATTTCGTGGCATCCTGTCAAATGGACCAGCAGAGTAACTACTACAGCTTTGGCCTCTGGTTAGTTATCTGGGAGAAGTTCCAGACGCCAGGACCTTTGACAATAGATGTCGAGTTCGCAGCAAGGATAAAATCGTCAGGAAAATTTGTGATCAAATTCGAGAGCAAGTATAACATAACTAGTAAGGTTTCGGGATGCAAGGATTTTTTTGGCCTTCCATGGTCGACGTTCATTGCCGATGACAGCCTCTTCATTGATGACGTGCTGCATCTGAGAGCTGATTTGACGGTGGTCCAGCAGCCGGAGTGACAGGGTTGATGATATCTCACTCATCAGTCATCACAGTAAGGTCGTGTGTGCTGAATCAGCCGCTTCCATGGGATTCTACCTAGTTGTAATCTGAGAGCCTTGTTGATTGGCTGAGCATGTTGCCGGGGGTGAGTTTTTGCTACTTTGTGCTTCAGCTTTGGTCTTACTGTATTTCGTTAGTGTGGTGTTTGATGCCGACCCTTAGGCTCTTGAACGATCTAATGAATTGGTGCAGGCTCTTAGCCTGTAAGTTGAAAAACTAGGGAGCAATGCCCTTTGGACTGTTTTTCTTTCTTTTGAAATGTGCACATCAATGTAAATAGGCCTGCAATGTAGGACTTTCATATCTCTGGCTTATGTAGACTTAAATAGATCTTGAGTTATCTGGATGGACAAAATCGTCAGGAAAATTTGTGAGAAAGATTGAGCGCAAGTATACCTTCACCGATCATCTGATGTGTGAAGGTACATTTGATCTTTTTGACATTCCATGGAGCAGCCTGAATTATAGACCTGGTGATATCTCACACAGCAAAGTTAGGTCTTGTGTGCAGTACCAGTCGCTTCAATGGGATTTAAGCAGTAATCTGTGATCTTGTTGGTTGGCTGGGCATGTCGGCAGTGTGGAGTTCTTTTTTGTAGTTCATGCTTCTGCCTAATTTCGTATTTTGGCGTCTGTACCGGGAAACTCTTTGGTGCCTGAACGATGTAATGAATCGGTAGGCTCTTTAGCCTCTTGCAATGGTTAACCAGGGCGCAATGCCCTTATTTCTATATATTGACTTTCTGTTGAACTTGTTGACTCATTTCCTAGTCTTGACTCATCTTAATTTGACTTTATAGTTGCCACGTATAGTGGCCACATAGAAGAAAAAACAATACTGCACTCCAACATATTATTTTTGTTCATCAATGATTCTTGATTTTTCCACATGACTTTAGAGTTTAGACTGAGATTTTTTAAGTTGGAAGATATTGACCGCCACGTCTTCAGCCTTCTAAGTAGTTGGCATGAAGATGAGCATAGCATGGGTAACATTATCCCCTCCCGCGACTGATCATCGACATCCTTAGTTTCTCGGGCACCAGATGTCCGTGCTTGACCGTCCGATCGACGAGGCATGATAGCACCTCATCAACTAGGGCATTTTCAATTCTCAGCTACGCAGCACGAATCGAGGTCTCTGATTGACACATATTCCCTTGATGACGTTCCAAAGGGCACCGTAGAGAATTCTCTACGGAATTCTACTCCCGTGAAGATCCTTTCGTTCGAGGAGAATTTGAAGCTCCCAAGAAAGAACCCTTTTTCCTACTTATTGCTTTTAGATCCCTATTAGATATTCGTTTTTTTTTAAATCCGTTTTGAGTATTTTATCAATGTACAACCAACTTTGGATACATAAGCCAAGGCCAGTGAAGTTTTGGGTAAATAACCAAATTTTCCAAAAAAAAAAAGCTTATCGTGGGTAAGGTGGGGGTTAAGTGCAAAAGTGAGTTAAGTTTCGGGTCTGCCTAGTCAATCTCAGTCGGTTGACGTCATCTCTTCTTCCTCAACTCCAGTGAGCTCGGTCTCCCGCAGCCACTGCCGTCCACCCCGCCCATGGCCGCCGCGATGTCTCGCCACCCCATCCTGCCCCGAGCTCCTCCTCCTTCGGTCCGCCGACGCCCCGACCATCCCTAACCCCCACCCCTTTTTCTCCGGCGCCGGCGAACCTGCACCCCCCAAGTTAAGCATTTCCGGCTTAGCTTGGCGCCGCTGTCGTCATGAGGAAGGAGTCTGGGGTTGCACGAATCACGACGCACTAGATGAAGGGTGGATGATTCGACTGAGCGCTAAGCTAATTCTCACTCAAATTATAATTAGCAAAACCGTTAAGTTTCTGATCGAGAGTTCCACTTCTCATCTGCTCCCTCCATTAGCCATCTGATGGTTTAGAATGATAGTTTTCAGGTTTGCACCGAATTTAAGTTTTCACTGGATACATGATAGCCAAATAGCAAGTAAAAATGAAAAAAGTGGAAAATAACATTAATGGATGCACACTATTACTCCCTCCGTTTTAAATTAAATGACTTTCATTTGTCCACATGTTGACGTATCTATACATGTAACATGTCTAGTTACATCCATATGTGCACAAATGGAACAGAGGGAGTACATGTATAATGATTGTAATCTACAATATGGTTGTACACTGTTTTTTTTTAAAACCACGTGGTGCTATCTATATGTATATGAAATAAAATATATAGAGTGCACGTTCAGAGAAAGGGCTTAGCGCCTGACGCGTGCTACACCATGGAGATGATCGGCGGATGAGGAGAGGGAAGGGAAAATATCAGAAGGGAAGAATAAGGAAGAGTAAGGAAGCTAACCGATGACAAGGCAATAACGACCTCCCACTGGTCTCTAGTGATGACACGTGTGAGATATTAGTGGCAATTGCGCGAATATTTCCCTAACACTGACATACTTAGCTGCGTATAATGCAAGGTGCTTAGTGAGGTGGTTACAAAAATAAACCAAACACTTTTTAAGCACCAATGTTTTTTCCTATAAGAGAGGTATCTAGTTAACCATTTCTCTTGTGTAAATACACACGAGTGCTTAACCAACGGTGGCGCGATGGAGAAGTTGAGTGGCCATAGAGAGAGGACGTAGCACGACGGAAGTGGGGAGGGGGATGTAATGGTTATGGCAAGAAAAGAGGTTGCACTAAGCCTAGGGCGTATGTTATCTAAGTTGGACATGGCAACTTCTACATGGGGAATTCCTTTGTGAAGGGTTTTACAATCTAACGTAAAAGCATAGTGTGCTCTATATATGCATATAAAACCAAATAAGTATATGTCGATGCATGTTACATGTGAACACGGATGGTTCTCCATGCCAGAACGGTATTAATCAGTACCAAGAAAAGATTCAGTAGATATGCACACAAACAATCGATTAGCACCAGATATATTTAGCAGCACAATAATTATTGCCTTACATATACAAAATTTTAATTTCGCTAGGCGAGCGGTTACATGCATGTAACTACTAATTAGGATGTAAAACGAAGATCGTTTGAAACCATCTCCCTCTCAGCTGTTTCCCGCCATGGGTTTCCATTTTTGGCACCTGATTAACCACCGGAGCCGCGTCGCCCATCGACTGGAGCGCCTACAAAATACCAGCGCCGGTCACCCAGTTCATGCATCCAACCATCCATCCATCGAGCTCTTCTTCTTTCGGCCATTGCCTACCTAGCTAGCTAGCAAGCTTCCGTCGCAGTCAACAATGGCCGGTGGTATGACGGTGCGCGAGGTGCTGTATATGTACAGCGTGGCGCGGCAGGCGTACGAGCGTTTCGTCTCCATCAGCGGCAACCCGGAGCAGGCCCGAACGCGGTGGCGCTGCTGGTGTGGCTGGACCAGGGCACCGTCTCGGCCATCCACCACGTGCCCAGCATCAGCCCGGCGGCCGTCGCCACCGTCGCCGCCGAGGCCAACGGCATCCTGGAGTGCCTCCGCCACCAGGAGGCCATGCTCCCCGCCATCCCGCTCATCTCCGCGCTCTGCCAGGGCGGCGACGTGGACCCACGCTTCTTCGCCTTCCATCAGGACCCCGTGGTGAGGGGGGTGGCCGAGATCCTGGACGGCGTCGGCAAGCTGATCTTCGACGACCGCCTGCACGTGCTGCTGAGGAGGTACCATACGGGCTGGTCGGGAACCCGCCGGAGCTGATGGCGCCCTACTGCAGCGAGCCGGTGGCGGTGCCGGAGGACTGCCGCTCCATGTTCATCACCTTCTCCAAGGGCATGCCGATCGACCGCGAAGAGATCTTCGAGTACTTCAGGCAGTGAGTACATCAGTCTAAGTTTATATATACTCCATATTAACCTCATTCTGAGTTTGCAAATCAGGACTAATCACTGGATCATGCATGCATGTATGATTGGCAGGAAGTGGGGTGACTGCGTGGTGAGGGTGCTGATGGAGAAGACGTCCAGCGGGAACGCGCCGATGTACGGCCGGATCATCTTCAAGAGTGAGGCGTTTGTCAGGCTGGTGCTCAACGGGAGAGGCTCGTCAAGATCTCCATCGGGCACCGTCAGATCTGGCTCCGCAAGTACGTCCCTAGGCCAACCAGCGACTGAGATCGATCCACAACTCCGCCACGCCAAGTGCCCGACGGATCTACCCTCCTTAATTACAGTCTTCGTATCCATGAGTACGGATGCAGCAAGCTAGTCACTATATATACACGGCTAGCCTACTATATCGATATAGTATATCTCTATTTATGTGTGATTCCCGAAAAGATTATTGCAAAGGTTTATTCTTTTAGCCAAAGAAAAAGAACAAACAAAAGAATCCACCTTCCCATTTACATGTTACTCACTCAGACACTCATTTGTGTTGAGACGTAATCCGACGCAAGGTGGCAATTTTAAAATGAGCATAGGACGTTCACCTTAATTACCGCCCTCGTCATCGCTTTACCCTTTCTTTTCTAACTGGCAAAAGGTTTTTTTTGTAAAGCAAGTTCAAATAATAAGGTGTAAAATGACACATATCAAATTACGAGACCATATTGGCGGGAAATTCCAAAATAGTTTGAATTTTCGAACTATTTTCGCATTTAAATGAATTTCGGTCGATTAGTAGACCTTAACTCAAATATAAATTACGATCTACCCTCCTTAAGTACGTCCCTAGGCCAACCAATGACTGAGATCGATCCACAACTCTGCCATGCCAAGTGCCCGACGGATCTACCCTCCTTATAGTCGTATCCATGCAACAAGCTAGTCACTATACAAGGCTATTTATGTGTGATGCCCAAAAAGATTATTGCAAACGTTGTTTTTTTTGAAATTATTATTGCAAACGTTGTTAATTGTGCTATAGCCAAAAAAAAAAAAAAAACCGAACAAAACAATCCACCTTCACATTTACATCTGTGTTGAGACATAAATCCGACACGCGGCGAGAATTTTAAAATGAGCATAGGTCGGTCGCCTTCCCGCCCATCGTCATCCATGTATTCTCTCCTTTTATCTTCTATATATTCATCGCATGACACATCTTACGGAGACTTGAAGTCATATGCCTAATTAAGCTTGTTGCTCCCTTGCCGGCATGGAAAAAGCCACATATCGTTCCGCTCAGAATATCGCTTCCTCTTCCAAAACCTAGGTAAAGTAACATATGTTTTCTATGCTTTACAGTATTGCACATGTTACATTCGTAAGTTTTCACTTACATGTGTGCATCCTACTTTCCTCATTTGCTTTCCCACCTCCCGCAACGGCTTTGGACGATCAGATCAAGCAACATATGTGCGCGCACGGGCATGCATTGTCTCTTTACACCTACTTTTCAGAGTGTCTGGCTCGTTGACGGTTACGGTTCCCGGTAGAATACACTCGGCAACAAAAAGCACTCGGTAAATATTCAAAAAACACCTGGCAAAGGTTGTAGAAACTGCACATCTCGTACGCCCTATCGTTTCCATTTTTATATGATTTCCTCTCTTTTGTTGAGAACAAATAATACACTTGTCATTCAATCTCAGCATATTTTTCTTTGAAAAGATGCAATCCCAGAATAATGAGAGCGTTTCGTTCCTCTTCATGTATCTTGGGTTGCATACCAATCTTGTGAAATTCATGTACATCATGATCATTATTTTGTTGGTGGTGAGAGTGGATATGTTCTCTTTTCCATTATTAAAAAGGTTGCATAAAAGCATATTTTCCTTTTCCCAACTTTTTTCTTCTTCTGCCGTGCAATTGGGCTGAGGTGAGTAAGCCAGATGGGTTGGCTCTACGCGCATCCACCAGCCCACCAAATAAATGGTCTCTCGGCTCTACGCACATCCACCAGCCCACTAATATAACGCCACATCCCGAGCTCGCTGACCGAAATCCTCAAATCGAATCCATTTCCGTTTTTCTCGCCCCTATGCCAGTCAGCCTAGCGTCAGGGCCGGGCCCACCATGGTGCTGACTGTGCCGCCGGCACAGGGCCCACGAATTTGTGGGGCCCCAATTTTTTAAAATATGCATATATATATTTGTATATAATCTGAATAAAATTGAAACAAAATTGAGCTTTATCCAGAGAGTTGGGCCGTGTCGCTCGCCGTGCTGCGCTGCCTGTTCGGCCGCTCCGCGCTGGGCTGTTGTTTGCTGTGAAACTAATTGGGCTGATGTGAATACCTATGGAGATCCATCGATCGATCGATTCCACGCGCCCAGGCGAGACCGACGCGAGACGAACCGACGGGCGACGGCGACGGCGACTGCGACACAGCGTCGCTACCCCGATCGATCCTCGATCGCATCCACAGCGTCACGGCGACCGCGACACAAGGGCACAGCGTCGATCGATCGAATCCACAGGACCATAGCGTTGCTGCGCTGGCACCGCGACAGTTCCTCTTCATCGCCTCATCGGCTGATCGCAAAAAAGAGGTATAGTCCTTTCCTGTCCACAATTCTAATTTCTGATTGTATCTACACTTTAATTTTTATTTTATTCATCTCTTGTATATTGTGTTTCAATAATACAGATTTCAAATTCGCAAAAATAAAATAAAATAATAATACAGATTTCACATGGGGAAACATCAGTCCGGTTCGCATAAGCGTAAGAGAAAAGAAAAGGAACATAATTTGATTAAATCTCAAAAAGGTGCTATGGACAAGTTTATTAGAAAAGAAGTATCACAAGTATCATCCGGTAATCAGTCTGTTGAAGTTTTGAAGTTTATAAAGTGGCATGATTGTTTTCCCAATGCAAGTATTGCATATAGACTTTTGCTGACCATTCCCATGACGGTTGCATCGACGGAACGAATCTTTTCTAATTTAAAGCTATTGAAATCCTATATGCGTACTACAATGACACAAGAAAGACTCAACGATTTGGCCACATTAGCGCTTGAGGGCGAAGTGTTGGGGAAGATTGATTATAAGGATATGATTAAATATTTCATTTCAAAAAACATAAAAAGAGTGATGATGTTCAAATAAGCAGTATGCAACTTCGAGTTATAGGTATGATTCTCAATATATTCAATTGTTACGTAAAATATTCTGTCATATACATTAGAATTATTTATTAGTTCAAATTTTCGTGTAAGATAGGGGCCGTTTTAAATTTTGGCACAGGGCCCCGGATTTTGCCAGCCCGGCCCTGCCTAGCGTAACGGCCTCCACGCCCCAGCCCATCTCGGCGACCATGGAGGCCAACAGAGGCGGTGGAGGGCTGGACGACAGGGCGACCACACGCTGGCCAACGGAGGAGGTCTGACAAACCACGCGCTGGCGAACGGTGTAGGCCATGCCCTGGCCAACGGGCTCGGGAACAGAGGAGGCCAAGCCCTGGTCATGGACGCGGGCGGAGCTGGGAAGAAGGGGTTGCAAGTCATCGTGGCGCCCAACGCGAATGGGGTGGTCCCTTCTCCAGCAAAGAACACCGACATCCTCTACCTGACCTTCCTCTGCTTGTCATCCCAGGAGATCCGTGTTGTTCAATTTAATTTTTGGATCTGGGGCGGGTTAAATAAATATAATTACATTAAACACTTATACCCTCTTAGTGCTTTCACTATTATTATGGTTTTGACAAATAAATGTCGTGTATTTAGTTAGCATTTTCAACTATACAATATATTTTAATTTTTACCATTATATAGTTGTAATTATATCGTGAAAATATATCTGAGTTATGCCAAAAAAATCTTTTGTGTGATGTTGTTCTTAACCAGACACAAAATCATCTTAATTGTGAAAACAAATAAAAAGAGAAAACACATGGATCCTTGACGTTATTACAACTGATGAATTATATAGCGTATATTTTATTATTGTTTCGATTTCTTATCTATTTTTAGAATTATTAAATATTTTGGTAGATATTTCAATGCATACAACCTAACAAATATCTTAACAGAGGTGTGTAGTGTATGGTTATTTAATTGTTTTTATAGAGACTACTGAAATAGAAAATGACAGTTGACATGATCATTTTGTTTACTAGGTCAAATGTGTCTTACAAGTTACGGTGGATTCAGTAATAAGTTGATAATATGTTGATGATGTACTTGTTACCGAAATTGCATTGCTTATAGTCATCACCGACGAATATAAAATATTCTGGGTTACTATTGCATGTACAAAATACAACTATTATATGTACGCGCTACAATGTGTGTCTCTGTATACAATTGATTCAATTAGTTTTCCAAATAAGAAGTTACACACGAAATTAAACATTGGAAATATATCAAGAAACCTTTAGTATATCACGTGTAAGGTATTCAAAGGGGATACTACCTACCAAGTTAAACTTACCACCGCTAATTTAATTAGTTTGTTCTTATGTGGTACATTATATTGATTGTCCAATTAATAAATTAAATTAAGGTCGACTTTTTGCTATTTATAAATGGATAACAGGCTCTTATACGTGACAGATAGATACGAGACGAATGTGCATCTTGCGATACAAGACTTACATACAAATTTTAGTATTTCAGGCCCTCCTCCTCTTGGGGCCCAGGTGTAATACCCTGTACTTATTGGACTCGAGAGGGTATAAGCTAGGAATGTGCATCTTTGCATTCATGCATGTTTGGGAAATCTGGAAATATTTCGCACTTTTGTGTAAAATTGGACTAGGGACTCGATACGCGACGAACATCGATAATCCAGAAACACATCACTGACAACTAGTGGAGAGGTGTGATATAATCCTAAGTCAATATCTTTAAACTTTATATCTTCTAAAACAACATCTTAAATATTGAGATCATCTCAAATTCAAATCAACATTTCAAAGAATTAAAATTCATATATCTCATATTGTTCTCTTGAAATTCAAACAAATAGAATTCATAATATTTCAAACACTTATCTTTTTTTATTCAAACACCTCATTTTACGACTCAAATCTCATCCCATATATTCAAATCATCCAAAGATAAACTCATACATTTATTCAAATCTCCAAGTCATACATTTTATATCATTCCATTACAAGATTGTGTACAGAAAGTTTAAATACCATACAAGTGGATGTACCACTGGATTCAAATTAGAATAATTAAAATATGATTTCAAATCCTTTACAACACTTGGTGAATTACCGAAAAATAAGAGAAAATCCTACACTAAACCTATCTAGGATTCTTCTCCAAATATGCTCTGACCTTCTTTTAACCTGCAAGAGAAACATCACAACAAACAAGAGAAATAATGGGGGTGTCAAGATTAAAATGTTGCGAACACCATTGTCCACCGTCCCCCCCCCGTCTCGCCGTGCTCCAGAGCCAGTGTATTGGCATTAAGAAAAGCGGCTCCAGATTAGCAGTGCGCCTTTTGGGAGCGACGTGCTAAACAATGTGATGTGATCGATACTTGGGGTGGTTTCTGATCTTGGCAGCTTAAAATAGACATGAACAGTATAGATATGGCAAACGGTTGTCAGGGAGTATCCGGCAGGTATCCGACGTCAGAGTCACCATCGACAGTAGCAGCGGCAAATCTGGTCGCCGGCGCGATTGTCGTCGTGGCACGCGCGCCCGAAGCAGGGCGCCCCCCGCGTAGCTGTGCACACTCATTGGCGAGCTGGCCCAGTTCCTTGCAGCGGAGACAACGGATACGCGATGTGCAGGCGGCCTGGAAGTGCTCCACGGAGAGGCCGTTGAGGCATTTCTCCTCAAGGAACGCCATGAGACGGCGGGTCGGAGCAGACGGAACGGACCACGGAGGGAGGTTGCGGTGGCGCCTGGCAGCCGTCCTTTTCAGCGCGGGAAGAGGGTGGGCCAGTCCTCCACGCATCCGCCTCTTTGAGGCGAATCACGACGGAGCGCAGCTTGCTGACCATGGAGGGCTGGGGGGCGGTGTCGTGGCTGCGACGGAGACGAAGGTCCTGTCCCCGACAACGGAGATGCAGAGGCAGATCTCGGACTCTCCAGGCGGCGAGATGGGGCGAGGCGAGCCGGCCGTAGGGAGGAGCGGGCCGCCATGGGACGAGGGGTAGGGCTAAGGGGAGCCGCGAGGCCGCGGTAGGCGGAGTGCCTATCCACGCCCATGGTGGGTTCGTACGGAGCGAGAGCGAGCATCCTCTCGGCTTCAGAAGAGGAGATGATTTAAATCAAGAAATGCACAGTACACGGAGTAACCAATCTACTATACATTTTTTGCACAAACTCGTAAACCAATCGATACTGTTTGGATAATATACACGGAGTATTAATTCTACATAGCTTAACATGTCCCGCTGCACAGCAGTCAGCTTTTCAAATCAACAAATGTTATAAAAGGCAAATCTCTTGCATTGTTTCAAAAGAAATTAACAAATGTGGATGAAATCACGCCGCATTTAGCCAACATAGATACCCAATGCGTCGAGATGCCACCCCGTATTGGCAAAGAAACCAATGATGCTTGTACCCTCGTCGAGCGCCGGGGTGTGAAAAGGTATCCCCTCTCCTTGTCCAAAAGGCCCATAGTTCTTAACGTTGGTGATAAAAAGAATTGTCGTGACAACGTCATAACCGTGATGCCGATCGATTGTTCCAGAAACTTGCTTGAGAAACTCTGAAGGCCCAAGCGCAATCTGCAAGAGAACGAAAGTGATCGTTACTATCAACCTAGCAATATATGCATGCTTGCTTATCCGAGGAAAATAAGAAATATCAGTAAAAGACGAATGCTCACTGTATGAGAGATCTTACGAAACGGGGCATAGCCTTCCCCTGGACCAGCAGTGCGCTGCTGTCCATCGCAATCGATGTATGTAAACGCGATTGAATTAATTGTGTGGCCACTACTAGTAAGTACCACACTTAAGAGACGTTGGGGTAACACCTCCATGTCAGTAAGCTCTCCCCCATGCCCACCCCAAGGCCCAATTTTCTTGATCGAAACCTGAGTGCAGACCGATCAAACAATTAATTATGAGAAAAACGAGAACGACAGAGAAATAAATACAACTCATGGCCGGGAAGTAAACGGGCACCTCTTGTGGTAGTATCATTGTCTCCATCCCATGCTGTACATAGACACCAATTGCTTCAACATACGCCTCGGAACGAACAAAGAAACCAACAATGCTTTTATCCGACAGTACTGGACTTGTGAAACTGTTTCCTTTTTCCCTCCCAAAAGGTCCATAGGTTCTTTCATTGCTGATAAACGTAGTGACGTTAGAACTTCACACGAAATTTCATGGCACACACCAAATGTGCCAGATATTTGTTTCAGATACTCTGATGGGCCAAGCTGAATCTGCAAAAGATGATTATGAGAAGACGAGCATATAAGAGTACTTTTTAAGATGCTTCCGTATCATGAAATTCACACTCACTGTATTGATGTTCCCGGTAATACGACATCCGTTGGACCCCCAGGTACCTCCATGGTGTGGCTTTCCATCCCCGTCAGTGTACGAAAAAGCAAGCGAAATTATGACACCATGCTCACTATCACTACAAATTGTGATGCTATTCAGATATCGGGGTTCTACGTCAACGTTCCGAAGGGGGCCACCTCCAGCACCCCATGGCCCAATTCTGGTTATCTAGCGGTTGGAGCGAAAAATTAGAACAAACCAGAAATAAATAGTAGACAAAAGGAAGCAGAACTTGTTATCATATACGTGGTTCTCTATTGGATACAAACTTCATGATCCATAAATAAGCCTGATCGATCCTAGTATACATTTGTTAGATCTCTGTATATGACTATAGGCCGTGTTAGAAATAATCTTGAATTACCTTGCAAAAAAAACTTGATTTAATAAGTGTTCGAGTTCTGTTTCAAAAAGTTTAAGCAGTAGTCCATGCATATATACACAAATATATGTTGTGTTGTAACATGACTTGTACCGAAAGTTATGCTGCTTCACTCATTCAGCCATTTACTATTGAAGAGATAGACAAGGTGGTGAAAAGCATGAAACCAAATACTGCTCCAGGTCCAGATGGCTCCTCTGTTAGCTTTTTAGAGCTTTTTTGGCCCCAGTTGAGAGATATAAAGAAATGCTTCAGGAGCTGTATCATGGCAGGTTGAACTTGTCCAGACTAAACTATGGTGTCATTTCTCTACTGCCAAAGATTCAGGATGCTAATATAGGATATAATAAAGAAAAAAGAAAGTGCATAGACAGAACCCGGCGGCATATGATCAGGCCTCAAGTCGGCCTCTTATTGGTTCAGAAACGTGTGCGGGCGCCCAGCTGGAGGAGCTATTTTCTATATACTCCCGTGGTATAAAACTCGAAGTCAATGCCTTGGGCCCACTTGGGTGGATTGTCTGTGGCTGGATGCTGCAACGCGGACGTTGTGGGGGCAGACGGGCAGTGCTCCGTGGATTTGGTGGTGGCGCAGTTCTACTCCTACGTGGATGCTGCATAGACGGTGAAAGCGATGGGCGTCGACACCAGATAAGCAGCAGCGACAGCCGACATCGACACATCGTCGTGTCGCAGCGCACACGCCTCCGCCGTGCCGTGGCTCGGGTCGGAGGAGGAGCAGAGGAGGCGGCGCTGGGATCGCGTAGACCAGGGCGGCTTGGGTTGAGCGGAGGAGCTCGCTGCCGTTGGCGACTACGCGCGTCGTGCTGACGGCGTGGCGCGGCAGCATGCAGGATGCGCCTCCGCATAGCGACCACCACGCCGCTAGGTCCAGCTCGAAGTATGCACATGCGTTGTCGAGATCCGGGCTCGCGCAGAACATCCCTGGACGCAATCTGGAGATAAATTTGGGGGAGAGAGGGAGACCCCCATCGTCTTAATATAAAGCTATGACCGTACTGGCCGTCACCACCATGGCCGGGTGAAACTTTTGCTGCGAAGAAATGGGAGAGAGAGGGAGCTCGCCCAAGCTCACGCGCCGCCGGCCACACAGAGTCTCGTGTTCCACTCCTGGAACATGGTCGTCTTTCTCTCGGCGGGTCCCACCTTGTATTCAATTGTATTGATGTTTTATCATCAAAAAGTCATCTGCACGTCCCAGCTTCATTAGGGCATGGCCAACGCATAGCCCCAGCCTACTGCCCCGTCAGACCACGTAGGCTCGGATGTCAGACTTCAGCTTCGGTAGTCGCTTCGCAGTGTGTCAGGTAGCCTGCAGAGGATGCCGCCTCCCCAGCCGAGAAAGAGAGAAAAAGGTGAAGAGAGAGGATAGAACGGGGAAAGAGAAAGAGATGAGACATGCAAAACTGCAGCAAAGTGGGTCCCAGTAAAGTGGTGGTCTGCATTGTGTGATTTCTGTTCCCACCTACTGCTTCACATTCTTTTATTATTTTTTCTGACATACGCAGCATCGGACTATTGCTTCCATTGCTCGTGCCCTTAGGGCCAGTAAAAGCGCGGCACGTGCCCGGAGCAGATGCCCCCAGGATCAACCGAGCATTTTCCCACGTATGTGCACTTGGAGATGTGTACGTTGTCTAGGAATCCGTTGAATATTGAATTTAGAAGTAGCCTTTTTAGTAAGAGCAAGTACAATAAGGCTGACTCAGCAGGCTATAGCAATCACCACGTCACTAAAATCATATGTGGCAGAGAGAGAAAGCTGGAGAGAGAGTGGAGCGGGCGATTGCAGGAGCGCCCGGCTGCAGCACGCAGTACGAGCAGCAGCAGCTGGCTTACAGCCAACGCTGCTAGCGCTAGGCCGACGCTAGCACTTTTCTACCTATCATGTGCATCCCCTGCCGATTAAAGTAGTACTTAAATGTTTAATCAAGCAAATCTAACAGCCATACTATAGCCAACCTATTATATGGAGCTGGCGTTATGATGACTTTTTAGTGACGTGGAGTTGGGATAGCGCCGGCAGCCGGCGCTTCTATTAACCTTGCTCTAATGAGTGGGACAGATGGTTGCAGTTAGTTGAAAGCTTGGTGACAATTGAATTATCTAATGAACCGAATGTTTTATATGTAACTTAACTGCTAATTGTCTTTTTATGGTAGAATTGATGTATCTGGATCTTACAAATGATCACAGTCGTTTCCTTCGTACGTATCTATGAAAACCTAAAGTGCCATTGAAAATAAAGATTTTCAGGCCTATTTATAGAAAATTATTATTGACAAAGAAAGTTTTGGCTAAGAGTAAGTGGAATGGATGTAAGAAATGCATTTTATGTGACTCGCAGTAGTCGATACATCATTTGTTTATTGCTTCCCTTTTTGGTTTTATTTGGAGGATTGTTGAGTTTTCTTTTAATGTGTCACTGCCTGCTGATATACGAATATGTTTGTGAATTGGTTGAGTGAATTAATAAACATAATAAGGAACATATTCATGTGGAAGTATGCGCTTTATTGTGCTCTATTCGGAATGGCAGGAATGATTTGGTTATTAACAAGACATGTCATGTAAATTATTCGCTGGTTATCCACGAGGCCAAGTATCTGATCCATGAATGGTATTTTCTCCTCCTGCTAGTGCAACGAGAGCATATCGAGTCTGGATGCATCCATCTAATCATTTTAATCCAGTTGGTTCTGCTATCAAGATGAATCACTGATATTTTCTTGTTTATTTGGCAAAAATGTATAGAGTAAAGCTAGTATTACTTTGTTAGACATGTGGACCGGACATGGCTACATAAGGCCAATCTTGTGGAGCCATGAAGCCGCCATATGGAGCAAATGGGGCTCCCCATAAGTATAAATTGTTCTTGTGGCAAATCCTTTTAAGACCCGGTGTGGACATAGCATAAGTATAAATTTGGATCGTCCTCTAATCCCACGGGTGAAAAAAAAGGTGTGTTATACGAACTTGGCAAAAGGGAGCCTGAGTCGTGACTCACTTATAATTCAAATCTTTCTTTTCTGTGCAAAAATGGATGGAACGTGATTAAGTAATAATAATAACTCAGGATAGTACGCTCTGGTAGGCAAACTTCATTTCGGCCAAGGACTGGTGGGAATCTTAGCGATCATAGAAGGGATTTTGCTTCCGTTATATGCTATCATGGGGGATTTGCAATGAGCGGAAGGTGAGGCTTGCCTTCTGGATTCCCGCGAGCGCCACGCATTTGAGTTCCGTTATATCGCCAAATTGACTTAAGTTTTTGAGCCACGTCTCACACATAAGTCTCGAACTTGAGAGAAATATATCTTCTAGGGCGATTTTTTCGAGGAAGTTTGATGGGTTGTTAGAAAGTGTGTATTGAGAGCAAACGTTTTCGTAGGTACGGGAGTTGACTCGGTTGGAGTCATACACCGCATTTCTAGGTTATCGTGGTTGCGCGAGGATGGGTATTAGACATGGTGTGCGGGTGTCTATGGAATGTAACTCTGTCTGCCAAGGTATACCCCGACTGTGAGATGGTAACAAAAAATTCGTCAACTTAGACAGGTCGTATGTGGATCGGGTGTAATATTGATCTCCTCGTTTTAAACCGGAAACCACCTCTTAGTAGTAGGGAAAAGGCTACCACTCGGGGGCGGTTTTTGGCACCGCTGGCGAACCAGCGCCCGCCAGTACAGGCTGACCAGTGGTAATATCTACCGCTGGCGAGGAGGAGGGACAAATCGAGAAGGAGGGAGATAGGAGGAAGAGGGAGGGAGAAGGCGTGGGTGCTCGGGGTCGACGGCGTGGGTGGGCGGCGGCGGTTTGAATTTTTTTTGAGGGGGAGAGAGAGGCCCCGCGCGCGCGGCTAAGTCAAAGTGGGCCATGATACCACTGGCGAACCAGCATGGCATCACCAGAGCTAGCGGACGTAGCGCTGGCGAACATACCTCGTTCGCCAGAGCTAGGTAACGTAGCGCTGGCGAACAGACCTCGTTCGCCAGCGATAGCGCCATCACTGCTGGCGAATAGCAATGGGCGTTCGCCAGCGGTTGCTAGTCCCGCCGTCTCGCCTGGGCCCGCACGTAACGCTGGACGACGCTTCCCTCCGTTCACCAGCGGTGATAGGCATACCGCTAGCGAACCGTTTTTCCTGTTCGCCAGCGGTTGTAGGGCTAGCGGGCGCCTAGAAACTTTCGCCAGCGGTAGGCTGTTGGCTGTAAGCTTTTTCCTACTAGTGTCTCCCAATGCTGCCAAGCGTGTTTCTAAGAGAGAGGCGGATAAACTTATCTCTAAATTTGACCTGATGAGACCATGAGGTCACAATGTGTACCCCCTCCGTTCAACAAAGGATATCTCAACCTAGTCCAAATTTGCATGTATATAGATTTGGGCTAGGTTGAGACATCCTTTTGTGTAGGGAGGGAGTAAAAATTAAGCATGTTAAAGGAGGAGGCAATAACACTAAATCCTTACATGCACCCCTAGCTTACTGGTCTGAGGCTATATGAATTCCCACAAATTATGAGCCCTTGTGAAATGAATGACGATAAATCCAACTTTGTAAGTTATCAACTAATTTAATTTCTTTGTTAATGAACTGTTGACATTATGAAATCGTTTCGTCATACCCAATGCCCACTTTGTTCTTGTTCATCCGACCGTATTCAGAACCATCTTGCACAAGCTATCAGTGGCCCAATGACACCACGGTTTATATTGCAACATTGTGTATAAATCTATTGGCGTGCACTCTGGTGCAATCTATTGGAGATGGTCGCACGGGTTCTATGCATCAGGTTTCGGGTGGCGGTTTACAAATATAATTAGCTATGTTCAAGTGTTTGTTGTAATCCTATTTCGGCTCATGTGTATCTTTTTGTGCAATTGGTCTGGTAAAAACTTCTAAACTTCGCAATAGCCGCACCGGAGAGCTCCCCCCCCCCCCCCCCTCGTCCTTTTGAGGGCTCCTCCTCCAGCAACCAGCTCCTCTCGCTGCCGCCGGTGGCGTCGCTGGGAAAAGCCTAGGTGGCTGAATATATCTCGGGCATTGATCTGGGGAGGGGAGGCGACACCTACTCTGGCGGCGGTGGCACACGGTGTCGCACATGGGCATGTTGTTTGCTGGTTGTACGAGGACACCCGAGCAACAACCCTAGACATGGACGTGGCGTCCCCACCTCCTAAGGTGGTCGGCCGGCTGTGGCTGATCTATGGACCCTGCACCGCGTTTCGACAATGTAAGGTAGCGGTCCAGACAATTGCACTTTCGGGGAGGCGCGAATGCCGGTGAAAACTGAGCATGGACTTCGGTCATGGCGGAAGACGGCGGCGTATATCCGCTCTTACCTTGTTGAAGGCATCGTTGTTACAGTCATCGTCTCCACGGACGGGGTGTTTCGGGAAAAACCTAGATCTGGGTCTCCTGGTCAGACAATAGTGGCACTATAGGTGTTGTGCTCCCTCCCGAGGGCATTGTTTCCGAGCACATGGTGGCAGAGGTGGAGCGGCGTTACATCTACCACATCGGCGACGACATGCCTCGGTGGAATGGTGCAGTGGGGTCTCGACGATGGACGCGCGTAGTATGGTGGTAGTATCTACTCGATGACTGGCCTGACAAGGTCAATGCGTTGGAACTTCCAAAAAATATTATAAGTTGGTTGCGACGTCTTCTAGAGCATGTGCATGTGGTATGCACTGAGAGTCTACCTTACCGGTTTATGCTCCAGGCTCGCTGTTGAGCGGATTTGTGAAGGGCTATATTTATTTCTTAGACTTTGTTTAATATAATAAAAATTGTGGGGCATTATTTGATGTAGAGGTAGGGCTTTCAACCTCCTAGTAAAAAAAAAAGGATTGTGCATCGATCAATAAACAGAATGAGAACTTTACCTCTTTTGGAGAGATTTTTTTAAAACTAGAAGTCATGTTACATTGAGCCTTACCTTAAGAAATGAATCAATATAGCCACCAACGTAGATACCCAATGCGTCGAGATGCCACCCCGTATTTGCAAAGAAGCCAATGATGCTTGTACCCTCGTCGAGCGCCGGAGTGTGAAAAGCTATCCCCTCGCCTTGTCCAAAAGGCCCATAGTTCTTAACGTTGGTGATAAAAAGAATTGTCGTGACAACGTCATAACCGTGATGCCGATCGATTGTTCCAGAAACTTGCTTGAGAAACTCTGAAGGCCCAAGCGCAATCTGCAAGAGAACGAAAGTGATCGTTACTATCAACCTAGCAATATATGCATGCTTGCTTATCCGAGGAAAATAAGAAATATCAGTAAAAGACGAATGCTCACTGTATGAGAGATCTTACGAAACGGGGCATAGCCTTCCCCTGGACCAGCAGTGCGCTGCTGTCCATCGCAATCGATGTATGTAAACGCGATTGAATTAATTGTGTGGCCACTACTAGTAAGTACCACACTTAAGAGACGTTGGGGTAACACCTCCATGTCAGTAAGCTCTCCCCCATGCCCACCCCAAGGCCCAATTTTCTTGATCGAAACCTGAGTGCAGACCGATCAAACAATTAATTATGAGAAAAACGAGAACAGAGAAATAAATTCAACTCATGGGAAGTAAACGGGCACCTCTTGTGGTAGTATCATTGTTTCCATCCCATGCTGTACATAGACACCAATTGCTTCAACATACGCCTCGGAACGAACAAAGAAACCAACAATGCTTTTATCCGACAGTACTGGACTTGTGAAACTGTTTCCTTTTTCCCTCCCAAAAGGTCCATAGGTTCTTTCATTGCTGATAAACGTAAGTGACGTTAGAACTTCACACGAAATTTCATGGCACACACCAAATGTGCCAGATATTTGTTTCATATACTCTGATGGGCCAAGCTGAATCTGCAAAAGATGATTATGAGAAGACGAGCATATAAGAGTATTTTTTAAGATGCTTCCGTATAATGAAATTCACACTCACTGTATTGATGTTCCCGGTAATACGATATCCGTTGGACCCCCAGGTACCTCCATGGCGTGGCTTTCCATCCCCGTCAGTGTACGAAAAAGCAAGCGAAATTATGACACCATGCTCACTATCACTACGAATTGTGATGCTATTCAGATATCGGGGTTCTACGTCAACGTTCCGAAAGGGGCCACCTCCAGCACCCCACGGCCCAATCCTGGTTATCTAGCAGTTGGAGCGAAAAATTAGAACAAACCAGAAATAAATAGTAGACAAAAGGAAGCAGAACTTGTTATCATATACGTGGTTCTCTATTGGATACAAACTTCATGATCCATAAATAAGCCTGATCGATCCTAGTATACATTTGTTAGATCTCTGTATATGACTATAGGCCGTGTTAGAAATAATCTTGAATTACCTTGCAAAAAAAAAACTTGATTTAATTAGTGTTCGAGTTCTGTTTCAAAAAGTTTAAGCAGTAGTCCATGCATATATACACAAATATATGTTGTGTTGTAACATGACTTGTACCGAAAGTTATGCTGCTTCACTCATTCAGCCATTTACTATTGAGGAGATAGACAAGGTGGTGAAAAGCATGAAACAAAATACTGCTCCAGGTCCAGATGGCTCCTCTGTTAGCTTTTTAGAGCTTTTTTGGCCCCAGTTGAGAGATATAAAGAAATGCTTCAGGAGCTGTATCATGGCAGGTTGAACTTGTCCAGACTAAACTATGGTGTCATTTCTCTACTGCCAAAGATTCAGGATGCTAATCTTACTATATATAAAAGCCCTCCGTTTCACCGCTCCCTGGACGTGTCCACGTCATGGGAGCACTGTAGATACCGCGCACATCTACAGTGCGCACGTCTATAGTACCGCGCACCCACGCGCCCTCCGGCCCTCCGTTTCACCGCTCCCTGGACGTGTCCACCTCATGGGGCACTGTAGATGATCTACAGTACACACACATCTACACACACATCTACAGTACCACGCGCACACACGCTGTCCGATTTAGATCCGACGGCCCTCCTTTTCATGATAACATATACCTTAAATATATGCGCGTCGACGAGTAGGTTCCATTCCCGTAATCGGTTTCGAGTTTGGTCGACTCTAACTTCTTAATTTTGAATTCAAATTCGCAAAAACATTTGACAAATTTTGTCAAATTCATCGCACTCGGTCATCCATTTGAAATTTCCTTTCACGAGTAGATGTATAATACCATCCCAAACAATTTTCATGTTTTAACCTTTTTATTTTGACGGACATATACATATTTCTCTCTAATCTTCAAATTCGTTGTATTTTAGGCTGTGCAAACTTTTTATTTTGACCAACACATACATATTTCTGTCTAATCTTCAAATTCGTTATATTTTAGGCTGTGAAAAAAAAACAAATTCTGACAGATTTCAAAATTTTGAATCCGGTATTTGTATCCAGAAATTTGTCTTTTAAATCTAACCCATAATGGTATTTTGTTACCTGCCTCTCATGTACAAAGTTTTCGTAAACCGAATTATATTCCTACAATCTCAATTAATAACTCATTCTACAAATCTACGGCACATACCAATACGACGGGCGTGGCGTGCCACCGGCCACGTCACCTTGCACTGTAGATGCGCTTCTACAGTGCAAATCTACAGTGCGCGACCTTCTAAGCGCCGTCCGATCTAGATCCGGCGGCCCACACGTCTTTTTGCATAAAAGCCCCCGTGTTTTCCAACAATTGTGAACCGGTCATCCGGTATAAAACACACACGCGAACCCTACACTTTTTTTACAGAAAAGTCCCCGAGTTTTCTAAAAATTGTAAATCGGTCCTCTAGTATAGAACACACGCGCTAACCCTAGAACCGAAATCGACCTCATTCCCCCCGAGTCGGCCACCTCCGGCCCGACGCTTCCGCCGCTGCCCAGCCCGCCCCCGCCGCCGTCCCGCCCCGACCTCGGGCCTCCTCCTCTCTCTCCCCGTCGCCCCTCCTCCGCTCCATCCCAGCCCGACGCCGCGTCCCCCACCACATGCACCTCCCGCACGCCGCGCTCTTCATCGTCAGCAAGCGGTCTGTGGCACCAACGGCGACGAGGATAGCTCCCTCGAGACCTCCTCCGCAGCCGGGTCAATGGGGGGCCCCACGCCGAGGTTCTGGGCGCTGCCAGCGAGGGATTTCAGCTACCACCACCAGCTCTACAGCTTCGCGCCTCTGTCGCATGAGCAGGATATGATGCTGCCGGCGCCAACCACGTCGGGCAAGGCGTCGGCGGCCCGCATAGGCAACTACCTCCCCATAGCGCAGGCCAACCTCAACCTTCTCGCCTGCTTCACCGGCGGGCTCTGTACCTCCTGGAAACAACGTTAGGTACCTCTGGCCTGCTATTTTTTTGTTCATTCGATTTCTCTTTTTTACATCTAAGTTTGAATAAGTATTTTGTGTGGGATTTGTTCGTCAGATCAATCAGCAAGAAGGCTGGCAGCAGGATTGCTCCATGGATCATCAGGATCTCAAGGCGAGACACAAAAGGGAAAGATCAAACAGCTCGCAAGGTACAAAATTATTGTAGTGCACATTATTTTTTGGTATGCAGAGTTGAATCTAGAACAAACTTATGTTTTTGGCAGATTAAAATCTTTATGGTATCTTGGCACAATATATTTAATCAAACCTCTGAGTCAGCTAAGGATTTTATTTATGAGCAGATAAGTGTGCAAGAATTGCCATACCTTTTCTTCTTCTTTGAATCTGCAGTCCCATTTTTAAGACTCATGGCCCATGGATCACGATATCAGTAGCCTTTTTCTTATGGTTTTTGATTTATTAAAACCTCACATACAAAGATTGGTTTTGTATGGAAGATGACATCCTAGCCAATTTGTATGCTCACATCTCTTTTGTCCGGTCATGATAAATCTGAAAGTTAGGTCTTCTGTATAGTAGTTTCGTACTTCTAACTCCAATTTATTTATGTTCTGTCACCACATGGGCGCGGCGACACGCCGCGCAAATTTTCCTAGTATAGGATAATAAAGAAAAAAGAAAGGGCACGTACAATAAGTGCATAGACAGAACCCGGCGGCATATGATCAGGCCTCAAGTCGGCCTCTTATTGGTTCAGAAACGTGTGCGGGCGCCTAGCTGGAGGTGCTATTTTCTATATACTCCCGTGGCATAAAACTCGAAGTCAATGCCTTGGGCCCGCTTGGGTGGATTGTCTGTGGCTGGATGCTGCAACGCGGACGTTGTGGGGGGCAGACGGGCAGTGCTCCGTGGATGTGGTGGTGGCGCAGTTCTACTCCTACGTGGATGCTGCATAGACGGTGAAAGCGATGAGCGTCGACACCAGATAAGCAGCAGCGACAGCCGACATCGTCGTGTCGCAGCGCACACGCCTCCGCCGTGCCGTGGCTCGGGTCGGAGGAGGAGGAGCAGAGGAGGCGGCGCCGGGATCGCGTAGACCAGGGCGGCTTGGGTTGAGCGGAGGAGCTCGCTGCCGTTGGCGACTACGCGTGTCGTGCTGACGGCGTGGCGCGGCAGCATGCAGGATGCGCCTCCGCATAGCGACCACCACGTCGCTAGGTCCAGCTCAAAGTATGCACATGCGTTGTCGAGATCAGCGAGTTCCCAGATTCGGGCTCGCGCAGAACATCCCCGGGACGCAATCTGGAGATAAATTTGGGGGAGAGAGAGGGAGACCCCCATCGTCTTAAAAAAATGCTATGACCGTACTGGCCGTCACCACCATGGCCGGGTCAAACTTTTGCTGCGAAGAAATGGGAGAGAGAGGCAGCTCGCCCAAGCTCACGCGCCGCCGGCCACACAGAGTCTCGTGTTCCCTTCCTGGAACATGGTCGTCTTTCTCTCGGCGGGTCCCACCTTGTATTCAATTGTATTGATGTTTTATCATCAAAAAATCATCTGCACACTCACCTGGTCCCAGCTTCATTAGGGCCAGTAAAAGCGCGGCACGTGCCCGGAGCAGATGCCCCCAGGATCAACCGAGCATTTTCCCACGTATGTGCACTTGGAGATGTGTACTCCCTCCGTCATCAAATAAGTAGATATCTAGAAATTTTAAGACAAATTATGGAGAGGAGTAGAAATTGCATTGGGAAAATGCAAGCCACCATCTCTCTCCTATTTAATTACCCCACCTCCAATGAGCTAAGTGCATGTAGAAAAAATGTTGAATGTTATTGGGCTTGATTCCCGTGCAATGAGAGAGAAGCATTATTATCTACTTTTAAGTGCATTGTGAAGGTAGAAGTACACTCTTTTGTGGAAAAATTCGAATGCTAAACGTCCACTTATATGAGGACGGAGGGAGTACGTTGTCTAGGAATCCGTTGAATATTGAATTTAGAAGTAGCCTTTTTAGTAATGAGTGGGACAGATGGTTGCAGTTAGTTGAAAGCTTGGTGACAATTGAATTATCTAATGAACCGAATGTTTTATATGTAACTTAACTGCTAATGGTCTTTTTATGGTAGAATTGATGTATCTAGATCTTACAAATGATCACAGTCGTTTCCTTCGTACGTATCTATGAAAACCTAAAGTGCCATTGAAAATAAAGATTTTCAGGCCTATTTATAGAAAAGTATTATTGAGAAAGAAAGTTTTGGCTAAGAGTAAGTGGAATGGATGTAAGAAATGCATTTTATGTGACTCGAGTAGTCGATACATCATTTGTTTATTGCTTCCCTTTTTGGTTTTATTTGGAGGATTGTTGAGTTTTCTTTTAATGTGTCACTGCCTGCTGATATACGAATATGTTTGTGAATTGGTTGAGTGAATTAATAAACATAATAAGGAACATATTCATGTGGAAGTATGCGCTTTATTGTGCTCTATTCGGAATGGCAGGAATGATTTGGTTATTAACAAGACATGTCATGTAAATTATTCGCTGGTTATCCACGAGGCCAAGTATCTGATCCATGAATGGTATTTTCTCCTCCTGCTAGTGCAACGAGAGCATATCGAGTCTGGATGAATCCATCTAATCATTTTAATCCAGTTGGTTCTGCTATCAAGATGAATCACTGATATTTTCTTGTTTATTTGGCAAAAATGTATAGAGTAAAGCTAGTATTACTTTGTTAGACATGTGGACCGGACATGGCTACATAAGGCCAATCTTGTGGAGCCATGAAGCCGCCATATGGAGCAAATGGGGCTCCCCATAAGTATAAATTGTTCTTGTGGCAAATCCTTTTAAGACCCGGTGTGGACATAGCATAAGTATAAATTTGGATCGTCCTCTAATCCCACGGGTGAAAAAAAAGGTGTGTTATACGAACTTGGCAAAAGGGAGCCTGAGTCGTGACTCACTTATAATTCAAATCTTTCTTTTCTGTGCAAAAATGGATGGAACGTGATTAAGTAATAATAATAACTCAGGATAGTACGCTCTGGTAGGCAAACTTCATTTCGGCCAAGGACTGGTGGGAATCTTTGCGATCATAGAAGGGATTTTGCTTCCGTATCTGCTATCATGGGGGATTTGCAATGAGCGGAAGGTGAGGCTTGCCTTCTGGATTCCCGCGAGCGCCATGCATTTGAGTTCCGTTATATCGCAAAATTGACTTAAGTTTTTGAGCCACGTCTCACACATAAGTCTCGAACTTGAGAGAAATAGATCTTCTAGGGCGATTTTTTCGAGGAAGTTTGATGGGTTGTTAGAAAGTGTGTATTGAGAGCAAACGTTTTCGTTGGTACGGGAGTTGACTCGGTTGGAGTCATACACCGCATTTCTAGGTTATCGTGGTTGCGCGAGGATGGGTATTAGACATGGTGTGCGGGTGTCTATGGAATGTAACTCTGTCTGCCATGGTATACCCCGACTTTGTGAAGGGCTATATTTATTTCTTAGACTTTGTTTAATATAATAAAAATTGTGGGGCATTATTTGATGTAGAGGTAGGGCTTTCAACCTCCTAGTCAAAAAAAAAAAAGGATTGTGCATCGATCAATAAACAGAATGAGAACTTTACCTCTTTTGGAGAGATTTTTTTAAAACTAGAAGTCATGTTACATTGAGCCTTACCTTAAGAAATGAATCAATATAGCCACCAACGTAGATACCCAATGCGTCGAGATGCCACCCCGTATTTGCAAAGAAGCCAATGATGCTTGTACCCTCGTCGAGCGCCGGAGTGTGAAAAGCTATCCCCTCGCCTTGTCCAAAAGGCCCATAGTTCTTAACGTTGGTGATAAAAAGAATTGTCGTGACAACGTCATAACCGTGATGCCGATCGATTGTTCCAGAAACTTGCTTGAGAAACTCTGAAGGCCCAAGCGCAATCTGCAAGAGAACGAAAGTGATCGTTACTATCAACCTAGCAATATATGCATGCTTGCTTATCCGAGGAAAATAAGAAATATCAGTAAAAGACGAATGCTCACTGTATGAGAGATCTTACGAAACGGGGCATAGCCTTCCCTGGACCAGCAGTGCGCTGCTGTCCATCGCAATCGATGTATGTAAACGCGATTGAATTAATTGTGTGGCCACTACTAGTAAGTACCACACTTAAGAGACGTTGGGGTAACACCTCCATGTCAGTAAGCTCTCCCCCATGCCCACCCCAAGGCCCAATTTTCTTGATCGAAACCTGAGTGCAGACCGATCAAACAATTAATTATGAGAAAAACGAGAACAGAGAAATAAATTCAACTCATGGGAAGTAAACGGGCACCTCTTGTGGTAGTATCATTGTTTCCATCCCATGCTGTACATAGACACCAATTGCTTCAACATACGCCTCGGAACGAACAAAGAAACCAACAATGCTTTTATCCGACAGTACTGGACTTGTGAAACTGTTTCCTTTTTCCCTCCCAAAAGGTCCATAGGTTCTTTCATTGCTGATAAACGTAAGTGACGTTAGAACTTCACACGAAATTTCATGGCACACACCAAATGTGCCAGATATTTGTTTCAGATACTCTGATGGGCCAAGCTGAATCTGCAAAAGATGATTATGAGAAGACGAGCATATAAGAGTATTTTTTAAGATGCTTCCGTATAATGAAATTCACACTCACTGTATTGATGTTCCCGGTAATACGATATCCGTTGGACCCCCAGGTACCTCCATGGCGTGGCTTTCCATCCCCGTCAGTGTACGAAAAAGCAAGCGAAATTATGACACCATGCTCACTATCACTACGAATTGTGATGCTATTCAGATATCGGGGTTCTACGTCAACGTTCCGAAAGGGGCCACCTCCAGCACCCCACGGCCCAATCCTGGTTATCTAGCAGTTGGAGCGAAAAATTAGAACAAACCAGAAATAAATAGTAGACAAAAGGAAGCAGAACTTGTTATCATATACGTGGTTCTCTATTGGATACAAACTTCATGATCCATAAATAAGCCTGATCGATCCTAGTATACATTTGTTAGATCTCTGTATATGACTATAGGCCGTGTTAGAAATAATCTTGAATTAATTAGTGTTCGAGTTCCGTTTCAAAAAGAAATTATTACCATCAGTGATCAGGGTGGCAACATAACCCCGCGTCGGACACAACAACACTAATTTACCATTTTGTTTTCTGAGAAAAATCTAATTTACCATAGTACTCAGGTCTGAAACTAATTTGTCAGCGTCCTTGATGATATATTGAGGCACGGTGCTTTCAGTTCCAGATTTCCGTAATAGCTCACTCAGTATAACCATTCCCTGACCGGACTGCGCTTGTAAACCATAGGGAAATGTAAGGTTTGTCAGATAATCGGATGGTTATACATTCAACTATGCACTACAGAAAGTCTTTGTTGATAAAAAATGTACTATAAAAAGTACAATATAATCTGGTTAAGAAGATCATGACCTGCTCAGGTGAACTTAATGCAACAATAGCAAGTGCTTCGCGCCATTCTAGAGGTACCACTTCCCAGCTTTCTTCTTCTACATCAGAACTACATGATAGACATGAGAGTATCAAACTATGGAAAAATCAAAGAAATGCGAAATTCATATTTTTAAAGGTTAAGATCGCAAAAAGGAATAATGGAATGGTAGATTTTATGTTCAGCTTGCTATTTTTGGGTCATGTGTAATCAGGAGAAAAGAAATTATGATATGGACTTTTACATTCTTGGCACTAATGACGGCTGAATTATGACAATGCCATCGATTTTTTTTAGCATTTACGGAAATGACACTCTTCTGTCAAAAACTTGTAGAAAATGCCAAATATTAAAAATATCCCTCGCCAATGGCAATGATTAAAAAAATCCTAATAAGATATAGCGCAGTATATATTTAGCAGAAAACATAGAAACGGAAAACAAGTGTGATCCAGGAACAGAGAACAAACCCATCAAGTCGACCAAGAATTTCAATTATTTGTTTTATGTTGGGCCTTTTCCTTGGATCATTCTTTATGCATCTCTGCGCTATTATAGTACATAGATCTATTTGTCGGCATTGCTTTTCCAATGCTGTCTTGGTCAATGTTGCCTCCAACTTTCTCCTCCACATATCTTTTACCTATTGGATTTAAAAAAAGTGATGAAATAATAACATGCATACGATTGCAAATTTAATTAATCAAAATGAACAACTGTGAAGTCTTACAACCTTACTAAGTTCCTGGGTAGTTGGGTATTTCTTATCTCCTGTCACTATTTCCATGAGTATAACTCCTAAACTGTATATATCCGACTCTTTCATGATCATGCCCCTTATTATGTATTCAGGTGCCATGTACCCACTGCAGGACAACACGAGTGTTGAGTAATAAAAAGGAACATCACACCACTTGCTTTAGATAATTAAAGAGGGATGTAAATTCTGAAGAGTTTTCTCTCACATTGTACCCGTCCTATGTATAGTGCTGTTGTGAGTTATATCTTTTCCGAATAGCCTTGACTGACCAAAGTCCCCGATTTTAGGTGTCATCTGCTCATCCAGAAACACATTATGGGGTTTAAGATCTAGATGAAGAATCGGTGCACCTTGTTTACCCTCATGAAGACAATGCAAACCATTGCATATTCCCTTAATTATGTTGTAACGAACATGCCATTCTAATTCGGAAGATTCATCTGAAGAGAGAGAAAAAACAATGACATCCGTATTCAAAATCCACTAGACCATCTATAGGAATAATATGTAGAGTTTTTCCTATGTCAGGCATTTCACTTACCCAGATTTAGTACTATACAAGTTTTTCATCACAATGATACACTACTTCAAATACATCAAAATATTTTCAAACTTCGTATACAAAAACCTTGATAAGGAATGAAAGGGAAGACGCAACATACCCGAAAGATATTTGTTGAGGCTTCCACATGGTAGGTACTCAAAGCAGAGCAGCCTATACACTTTTTCAACAACAACACAAGATCCATTGAAGAGCATTAATTGACCTTCTATCTGGTAACAATAGCCTTCAGCCCTTACTATATTTGGATGAGAGATGTCCATAACTAGTTTAACCTCATCCAAAAATTTATTATTATCCACTCCTTGCATGTCATTAAGCTTTTTCACTGCAAGCACTCTACCATTTTCTTCCACGCCCTGTTTCATCATTTCAAGAGATTTACTTTCTGGACATTCATTCGTTATAAGCATATGAGAAATTATACATATAGGACAAAATCTACTACCTCCGTTTCGGTTTATAATCGTACGCGCAACGGCGGACCTTCAGGGGGCAAAATTACAAAATCGCTACTACTGTGGCCTGCAGCCCATGGGCCCATTTAATCCATGTCGATTAAGCGAGGAGTCAAGACGAGGGTGTCTTCTCCAGACTTTGCTCGGTCGCTCCTCGTCCTCAATCTGTTCTCGTCTCTTGGACTGGTTGGACGGCGCCACGACGGGGAAGCCGGTGGACGGCGGCGTGTGGCCGGTGAGCACATTAATATTGTATGACCTGAACTAGATTTAATGTTTTGTCCTCGTCCCAAGTCCAAACAAAAAGAACCCACATGTAAGGTTCCACATGTAAGGTTGATGGTAATCACTGAAAAAATAATGGAAACCTTTTGGAAGGGAAACTGTGCACGCTATCGTCGTGACGCTTGTCACGTTCTCTTCTCAAGACGTACACCTCTTGTCAACTGTTGCCTTCTCATTCACATGTTTCCCGCAATTGTTTGCATACCTAGCAAGTGTCGGAACCAGAATGAAAGTGGGGATGATGCGAGTGCATTTTTCCCTTTTATTTTTCAGAACCGATTTTATAAAATGAAATATCTTGAGAATCGTTCATACAAATTGTAAACCGTTTTCACTTTTAATCTACTCGTGTCGAGATATTTAAAACTAGATCTCATATATAGGTTTTGACTAACCTCTTTTTTACGTCCAAAAACTACATACATCTACTTCGGGTTTCAACTACATACATCTACTTCGGGTTTCAACGTACCTGTACTCCTTGTGTCTGTGTAATTTGTACTCCGTCTTTTGTATATTCCTTTGTGTAGTTGTGTACTTTGTACTCCGTGTTCTGTATAATTTGTACTCCATATCCTGTGTATTTCGTACTCCCTTTCTTTGTAATTTGTAAATGAATATATACGGTGCCTTCCCGTGTATCAGCGTAGGTCACCTTGTAATGTAATTTGTGTTTAGTCACTTGGGCCTTCCCGTGTAATTGACGGCAGCGGTGAACGAGGAGTTGTTCTGTGGGGGCAGTGCTAAGCGTCCCCCGGGGGATTGAAACTCCGGATCCCCCGGGTCGCTAGCCGTCTAATCAAAACGCGTAGGACCGTGTGATCGAAAAGAAAGAAACCACCAGCCTGTACAGCGCACGTGCACTTTGACTTTACGAAATATTCCTCTCCGCCCCCATGTTCTCATGCGGCCCCGCAGGCCGCAGCTCGACCACTGCCTTCTGAAGCATCGCCGTCCTCGACTGCCCGAACCACCGCCCATTGCCGTAGCAATCCTGACTGCGATAGGTAGCACCACCGTCCATGGTGGGTAGCACCGCCGGCACCCCAACTCCGGCGAGAAGCACCGCCGCCAATGGTCGGTAGCACCGCTGCTCCTCCAATGCAGCAGCGTCGCTGACCTACGGAAGCACCGCCGCCCCACTGCAGCACCGTCGCTGATGAACGGTAGCACTGCTGCCCCTCATGGCAGCACCGCGGCTCCTCCATGGCAGCAGCGCCGATGACGAACAGGAGCACCGCGGCTCCTCCATGGCAGCAGCGCCGATGACGAACGGGAGCACCGCCGCCCCCACGGCAACCATGCCGCTGACTTCTGCGAGCACCGTGTCGTTGACAGACGGTAGCATTGCTGCGCCCCACGGCAGCACCGCCGCTCCTCCGTGGCAGCACCGCCGCTGACCTACGGGAGCACAGCAGTCCGCAGCTGACGGACGCTAGCACTGCTGACCCCCTTGGTAGCAACGCGCCACCGCCGCTGGCTTACGGGAGCACCACTTCCCTCCCATGGCAGCACCGCCCTTGAGCGCAGGCAGCACAACCGCGCGCCCCTGGTAGCAGAGCTGGCTACCGCTTGCATCGGCGGCGCCGCCACTTGCAATCCTCGCAGCAAAACTCTGTGTCGCCAACACCGGCCGTCCCCTGTAGTATCACCATCATCAGAGCCGGGCTCAGATGGGGAGCAGCGGGCGACCCGCGTTGTTTGGGCAGCAGCCGGAGACTCGTTGTTGGGGAAGCAGCGGCGCGTTGGTGGGGCGGCGCACGGTGGTGCTCGGATTCCAGTCCACGACGCCTAAAGACTAAGGTAGGAGAAAGGGTTGTTCTCTGGTTCCTTGTGCCGAAGGTAGGAGAAGAGAAAAGGAGAAGGAAACGAGTGGACATGGGAGTTCGGTGCGAAAAGATAAGGTACGTGGTGGCGCTGCCTCGGGTTGTCCGGTTCCTTTTCTCGCCACCAGAGGGACGCGTGGCGCGCGCTCGAGGCGGAAGATGAGATCGCCCGATCCCCCGGCTGATGGGAAGCACTTTCCTTGTTCTGTGCTTGCCACAATCAACCCTCTGCAGCGGATTTCTGTCTTTGCCGACGACGTGGTACTCTTTGTGAAGCCATTCACTGCTGACCTCCTGGCAATTCGTCAGATACTGAACATGTTCGCGGAGTACAACAAATCTGCTGAGACTTTGATCAGGGGTAGTGTGAGGGAAGAAGGACGCATAATGAGAATTCTGGAGTGCCGCATCGAGGCGTTTCCAATTAAGTACCTTGGGCTGCAGTTGGCTTTGTGTCCTTTGACCAAAGCAGAGTGGCAGCCCGTACTAATTAACTGATCGCAGCTTGGCAGAAAGGGTGGATCAACAAGGAGGGGCGTCTGATCTTGATCAAGGCGGTGATTGCGGCGAGACCCATCCATCATCTTGTGGTTGCTTGAGGAGCTCGACAGATGGATGCTGGCTTTCTTTTGGGCAGGCAAGGACAAGGTCAACGGAGGACGGTGCCTTGTGGCATGGGAGCAGATTTGCAAACCGGAGCGATATGGTGGCCTGGGCGTGAAGAACCTCAAACTGCAGGGTTTAGCACTTCGCACCCGCTGGGAGTGGTTAAAGAGGACAGACCCTAGCAGGCCATGGCAAGGTCTGCCCATGTTGAAGGCACAGCTAAAACCTTGAGGAGTCTAGCTAGAATTGAGCTTGGAGTGGGAAATCGAGTGCTTTTTTGGGTAGGATAAATGGTTGGATGGGTTCACGGTTGAACAGATTGCTCCTTTGATCCGGAAATCTCTCAACCCACGACGGCTAAACAGCTGGACGGTCCAGGAGGCCATGCATGAAAACTCGTGGCTGCAGGACTTGGAGGGCCAGCTGTGCATGGAGGGGATTCAGCAATGCATACGGCTTTGCATCAGGGTATGCAGCGTTCGTAGGGATCTGACATCGTAGGATAAGTTTGTTTGGCCCTGGTCCACAACAGGGGAGTATTCGGCAAGCTCTACGTACAGATTGTTCTGCCATGGAAACATTCGTTTTGCTCGTGCAACCTGCATCTGGAAAGGGAAGGCGCCGGTGAAATGTAAGGTGTTCTGTTGGCTCGCTGTCCAACATAGGGTTTGGATCTCCGATCGAAGGGTTCGACACGGATTACAGGATGATTTGAGTCCCTGTTTCACCTGCCTTCAGGAGACTGACACGATCGTCGAGCATGTCTTCGTGCAGTGTGTGTATGCTTGGGAGTTTTCGTTTGATGTTTTCGAGCGGCTAGGGTGCAAGTTCCTACGCCTGATCTGACGGACACTCTGGAGGGTTGGTGGCTTAGGGTCAGGAAACTCTTCAGCAAGCATAACCGAAAGAGCTTTGATACCTTCGTTATTCTTGTCGCCTGGAGTCTTTGGAAACAGCGAAACGCGAGGCTGTTCAATAATGTAAGCCAGCAGTTCACGGTGACAGTCTTGGTTGACAGAAGTGTCGACGAATTCAAGATTTGGAGGCAAGCAAGGACAGGAGGGAGACTGATCATGCCGCGAGAGTAGGCCTAGGTGTGGGAGTTGGTGTTTGAGTGCTTGCGGCTTTGTTGTTTCAACTAGCAGCAGTGTGTAAACTCTTATTCTTTTGCCTTCTATAAAAGTTTAGTAGCGTACTCTCGATTTTATTCTCTCTCTTTTAGCACCTCCCTTTAAAAAAAATTAAGTGTGTCGTGGTGATATCTTTTAACAAAAAGGACAACTTCGACGAGTAAATTGTCAAAAAGGACCACCTCCAAAACGACTTGTCAAAAAGGACCACCTACACCGTAGCGGCCGTGCGTATGTACTTGTTTCTTTTGTGTACATCGTTTCCCACTTCCCAGGAAGTACTTCCGCATACTCACGTTGTACCGTGTACGCTGGTTGCTGTTCCTCGTCCGCGCGAAGCGTCCCGCGCTAGACCTTGCCGGCTCGATCGACTGTCTCGGATACGCGTCGGCACGCGCGCGATCGCTGGACCTTTGGGAGGGTCGTCACTTTTCCTAGCGATACCCTAGGCTGCACATTTTGCCGGTAATCTGGACTGCGAAGCGGCTAAGGCAATTTGGAGATAAGACAAGAATGGGCTAGGACGAGCAGCTGCTTCGCTGGCCCAACCCAAAAGTTTTTTTTAAAGGAGGCATATCAGGGTTTATAGTAGAAGGGCCAAGCGACCAAGTTTATAATGCGGGCTGGCACAGACGCCAAGTGCACAACCACGCTAACAAGCAGCTACAAAAACTCAACACTTACTACTCGCCAAACATTCACCGATACGCCTCTAAGAGACACCTCCTAAAGAGATAAGCTGCTCTCCAGGTCTTAGCTTCCTCCCTAATGTCCTGGAACACCGCTGCAGAAGAAGGGGAGACGTTGTCAAAGACAATGTCGTTCCGATGACGCCATAGGGTCCAACAGACTAGCGCCACAGCCGTCCAGAGATCTCTCTCGTCTTGCCGTCCTCCTTGCCACGAGCCCCTGACGCCACCCACTCCACCAGAGAGTCCTCGAGCTCGGGTATCCATCCTGCCAGGTGCCAGCTGCTCAGACAAGCACCCAAATTGTCTGTGCCAACACACGTCAACCAGTAAGTGATAAATAGATTCATCGTGTTGGTCACAGAACGGGCACACGTTCGGGTGCTGCAAACCACGCCTAGCCAAGCGGTCAGCCATCTTGCATCGATTTTTGAGGGCCAGCCACAGGAAGACTCTACACTTCGAGGGTGATCCGTCCCGTCTGGCGGCCCCCTACCCCCTTATATATTCTTGGGGCTAGGGTTATAGAGTGCCGAGCGGATCTCTGGTGGTGTGTGCCTAACATTATATGCTATATCCAATCTACAACAAATATCCCGCAGAGTCCGGCGCCTGGTGATCCTGGCGTAACTTGTACACCAAGTAGATGTGTTCGAGCCCCCTCTTGGGCCCGAACCTTTGTAGTGTGCTGTCTTGGGCCGAGCCGCCCATTTTCCTTAGCCATGACCAACCCGGAACCCATGATCTCGTCACCATGAATCAAACTAATGGGGAGAAACTCCCCTACCTCCACAACATCACGTTTCTTGGGAAGCGTGATAAGGGCCTGGTTTACAGCTCCAAACCCTCGAGCGTCAAGTCGGGAGAGGGACCGAAAGGCATCCAAGACGTCTCCCTTAATAATATCCCAGCATGTTAAGTAAAAGTGAGTTGAGAATCCATTCGGCCCCGGACATTTATCCAGAGACATGGCCTTGATGACCTTCTCAATACCTTCTCTTTCGTAAAGTCCTCCTCGAGAGTGGAGATCCATCGATGGTAAGCCGAGGAATCCAGACCAAGGGAGAACGGCCTATTTGGCGCCGAGTTCAACAAAGAACTCATCCACGACATTCATCTTGCCCTCATGTTCTGAGACCCTAGCACCATTCACCATAAGATGCCCCACAAAATTCGTACACCTGCAATGGCTAGCAGCTGAGTTGAAGAAGCAGGTGCAAACATCACCCTCCTTCAACCACAACACAGACCGGATCGCTGTCTCACCATCAATCGCTCAAGAGAAGCCAATCCATGGAGTTTCTTTTTAAGAATCTTGCATACGGCATGCTCTTCAGGCGACAAGGCCCGGCAGTCCATAGCCATATCCAACGGGAGGATGACTTCATTGGCAATGAGGATCTGGAGATTGATGTTGCCAATGAAACAACCACTCCAGTGAGAAAGCCGACGCATCGTGGTTTTTAAGCTTTGCACTCAGCCGCTTGCAGGGGTTCTGCACCCCGGGCGAGACATCCCACGCTTCCTAGACGACGTCTCGGAAGCCCTCCACCTTAGGCCAAAAGGCTTGAGACTGAAACTGGCGGCCACGTAACTGATCTGAGTCAAGGTTGAGGAGCAATGGGCAGTGGTCAGATGGATCCGAAGACAGAGATGAGAGGAAGGCCTCTGGGTACGAGGGGTCCCAATCCATGGTCGAATAGACCCTATCCAACCTCACCATCGTTGCATGTTGTCTCATTTGACCAGGTAAATCTGCGCCCGTTGAGATATATCTCTTTGAGTTACAATCCTCAGAGCGTCCTCTTAAATCTAGCCATCATGCCTTGATGGAGAACCCTTTGGTCTTATCTTTAGGGTCTGTGATCATGTTAAAATCCCGAGGCACGACCCAGGGACCTACGTGAAGGTCCCTAAAACCTCCTGTAACTCCACGAGGAAGTCGCGCTTGGCTACTTCCTACCGCGGCCTATAGACTCCGATAAACCACCAACCGGGTTCCTCACCGGCGATCACGCTGGCATTGATAGTGTTAGCCGTGTAGTGCGGCGTTGGAGATTTTGACCATCGCCGATCGCCACGGAAGCAAAATACCACCCCGGGTGCCCAACAGCGGTTAAGTAGAAAAACTCAAACCCATGGCCGAAATAATCCCTAACTACCACATATGTGATACCTCCATCTTGGTCTCCTGGAGATACACCATAGACGGCACAGCGACAGAAACCACCTGATAGATTGCGAGACGATATGCAAGCGAGTTGAGACCATGACAGTTCCAAATCTCAGTACAAAACTCCGGGTTCGACATAGGGTTACAAGGTGAACAACTGAAACATAAAAGCGAGAAAAAGGAACTAAGACTATCTAGCGATCAGTGGGCGCAGATCGTCGGAGTGTTGTCCACCAAAGGGAGATCGTCAGGCTGCCATCCGAATAAGCTAATCACCATGTCAATGTGCTCCTATCGAAGGGGACGTGCGAAGAGGTCAAGGTACGCCTCCAAGGCCTCATCCCCAATCATGTCACCCTCGCGCGCGCGCGATCCCAAACCTGGTGATCAGCGTCTTCTGCTGCTCCTTGACGTGCATGGACCCCGGCAACTGACCACGGATGCGGCCACTACGCCTAACTGGTCCCGCCAGGAGAAACTACGATAGAAGTTTCATATCCTATGTTGACGAGGTTGCTTATCAAACTACTCTGATGTATGTCACGTAATACCTTACCACAAATTTTTATGCTTGTGGCTTGGTCAATTTGGCGTGAAAGAAACAAATAGAGTTTTTGATCATGCCTACAAACAGACCCATCTTCTGATCGAGCAGAGTGCTTCAATGGGTAGACATGAGCAGATGTCGCCTTGCTCGTCAGAAGCAGCCCTTAGGATATGGTTTTTTAAAAACAAAACGGGCATATTGCCTCATTTTATTTAAAAAAAAATAGGAGAGAATTGACCGGTTAATTAACGGTAAGCCGGCCAAAAAATCGTTACAAAGGCCGGCTGAATGGCACACAACAACGCTGCAACTCACACCACCCGTGAAGAGACCATCGCGGAAGCACATAGGCGTCATCATCATCACTCCTCCTCGAGCAAGCGAACCCGACTTCGCCATCGACTTCCGTGGGAAGGGCACTCACCGCAGCAGGAGCAAGAAGCCATAAGAACCACCAAACAACCTTCCACACACGGCGATAGCATAGCAACTCCGAATCCGAGGGCACACTATGATGGAGAACTATGCAAAACTGGCGCCATGAAGGATCGCCGGGCCAGACTATCCGTCGCTTGTCATCGTCACCACACAGACCTCATCGGGCTTCTCGCCACATGGACCTCGCCGCAGTAGCTCCGACTTCAAGACCCAAAGAGACGACTACCGCAGCCTTGCCGCGACTCTGCCTTCGCGCATCCTCATAGCCGCAGCCGCCATCGCCGACCACCACAGCGAACCACAACCCTGCCGGCCGAACCATACTCCAAACGAAGCCCTCAAGAAGGAAGGCGCGAGGCCAACATCGTCCGATCTGGAGAAACCCGGATCTAGGGTTTCCCCCGGAGAGTTAGGATGCGGAGATGATAGCAACGACGCCTCCAGCAAGGTGACGGCGCCCACAGACGCCGCCGTCATCAGCCCCATCCTGGCCCGGCTTTCACCGACTTCTCACGCATCCACATCTCAGGTCAGCAAGCCAACCAGACCGCCACCACCACCAAGCGCACACCGCCGAGGAGCACGATCCAGGCCCGTCGGGGGCACAAGATCTGGAGCCTGACTTGTCGAGGATATCCAGGAGCAGCCAGGGTTTGGTCCTCTCTGAGAGTTTCTTTTGATGTTCTGTAACTGTGGTCGACTGTTCGTGTGTAGCTCCTGTTCTTTTTTATTGTACTTTCTTTTTATTTCCTTTCGTCGCTGTACTCTGGTCATATTTGCCGTAAACTTCTGTCTCTCTTATTATACCACATGCAGCTCTCTTGCATGGTACGAAAAAAAATCTAGTTCATTAGCACCATGCCAGCCAAAGGTGTGGACAGGATCTATCAAGATGGGGTAATTAAAACGTTCTACCTAGTTTAAACTGGAATTTTATAGTTTAACTCAGGGTCACTTACAAAATAAGTATGGCTCAATCAGATTTTACTTGTATCGTGTTATGTAGTTCAAAGTTCGAACATATTAAAAACTAAAAAAATGGCATACCTTATAGACTGTTCCAAATCCACCACTTCCGAGAATAAGTTCTTCAGAGAATTGATTTGTGATATCTTTGAGATACTGTAAGTCGAATTTGATTGGTATTGATGTTTGATGCTGTAACTGGGTCGCCGGTACGTCCATTTCTGTCACTGAAATTTACTACAGAAAAAAAAAACAGAGCACATGAGTTGCTCCAGCCCCTTTTGGTCGCTGTTTCACCAAAGTTCAAGATGAATCGTACAGTAAACTACAGGATAAAAAATATGGAGATCAACCAAACACCTAATGCAAGAAAATAGAGACTAAAACAAAACGTGAACTGCCGGAAACAAATTCCAAAATCACATGTACTGAAAGTCTGAAACATCCAATTTTAACCAATTAATCCATTAATTAGCTTCCAGCTATGGTCACCCGAAAACTTCCACTGTGCGGGATGTGTTTTTTCTGCAGTTTATGTAGATGACAGAGATAGAGAGTGTATAGTTCATTATCCTGAAGGACTAAACATGCAGATGAGTCTGATATTTCACGGACTGGGGCATATCCATAACGGCTCTTCATTTCACAAAACTTTGAAAAATATCAGCATGTACATATTGGGGAAATCTACATCCAGATATGAGACCTTCTACACGAAGAAGCGAAATTTAAGAACCAAATTAATTTAGTACTAACCTTCAGAGGGCCAGCATGGGTTGTAAGCTAGCTGATCGATGGTGGAGTTTGTTGATTCTTGATGGGTCAGATGAGAGGAGAGGGAGATCCTTAGCAGATGAGAACAATGGCGAAGCAACATGCTGAGTTGAACTTTAAGGAGAAGAGGATGCCCCTTGCAGTTAAATATTAGTTGACTACGCAATTAGCAGAGAAAATAATTAAGCATTTAGTTATGATGGCATGCATCTAGTCCTCTATTCCATAAAAATATCCATAGCGATAGTAACATAGCAACCTGTCATTAAGACAAAAAATTCTATTGTGGCAAATAATTAATTAGCAGAGAGAGGGCTCTGTTAACATAATTTTCTTAGCAAGACAATGTGAGTCAATAGTCTAAGGGCATGTACACACCAAAACTCCTACACGGGCGCTTAAAAAGTCAATTCGCAATCATGGGTAAGTGTCGGGTGCTAGGGGCTTGATTTTCTGTGTGTTTTGCAATGTGAGGTTGCTAGGTGCTTGTTTACGCGTCGGCTGCTAAAAAACAGCTGGGAATTCTAAAGAAACTGCCCGATTCTTTTCTTAGCGCCTCCCCTTAGCACCTCTGTTGTACATGGCCTAATAAATGAAGTTTTTCATGACACCACGTAGTATATGCTAGCCACTACGAAATATTAACTAGCCTAATGTCATATGCATTATATATGAGCAGCTTAATAGTGCGTTTGGGCGGTGTCTTAGATCAAATAGTCCCCATAATAATAGAAACAACACCGAAATTTCAACAACAAATAATTCGTAGCTAGGTGCAATAAAAATAAATCGATAAGAATTTACTTTGTATTGGTGGATGCAATTGATGCCATCCGCTGAGAATATCACCTCCAATCCTTGGCTCGTTTATTATTTTCTGTGCAAGGTATCCAATAATATAAGGAAGGTTCCGGAGATAGTAGAGGGGAGGAGACGGAAGACGGCTACTTGGAGAGAGGAATAAGGAGGAAAGGGAAAGGAGTCATTGATCGAGTCTAGCGGGAAGGAATAATTAATGGAGTTCTGTGCAAGGTATCCAATAATATAAGGAAGGTTCCGGAGATAGTAGAGGGGAGGAGACGGAAGACGGCAACTTGGAGAGAGGAATAAGGAGGAAAGGGAAAGGAGCCATTGATCGAGTCTAGCGGGAAGGAATAATTAATGGAGTTCTGTGCAAGGTATCCAATAATATAAGGAAGGTTCCGGAGATAGTAGAGGGGAGGAGACGGAAGACGGCTACTTGGAGAGAGGAATAAGGAGGAAAGGGAAAGGAGCCATTGATCGAGTCTAGCGGGAAGGAATAATTAATGGAGTTCTGTGCAAGGTATCCAATAATATAAGGAAGGTTCCGGAGATAGTAGAGGGGAGGAGACGGAAGACGGCTACTTGGAGAGAGGAATAAGGAGGAAAGGGAAAGGAGCCATTGATCGAGTCTAGCGGGAAGGAATAATTAATGGATTCTGTGCAAGGTATCCAATAATATAAGGAAGGTTCCGGAGATAGTAGAGGGGAGGAGACGGAAGATGGCTACTTGGAATAAGGAGGAAAGGGAAAGGAGCCATTGATCGAGTCTAGTGGGAAGGAATAATTAATGGAGTTCTGTGCAATGTATCCAATAATATAAGGAAGGTTCCGGAGATAGTAGAGGGGAGGAGACGGAAGACGGCTACTTGGAGAGAGGAATAAGGAGGAAAGGGAAAGGAGCCATTGATCGAGTCTAGCGGGAAGGAATAATTAATGGAGTTCTGTGCAAGGTATCCAATAATATAAGGAAGGTTCTGGAGATAGTAGAGGGGAGGAGACGGAAGACGGCTACTTGGAGAGAGGAATAAGGAGTAAAGGGAAAGGAGTCATTGATCGAGTCTAGCGGGAAGGAATAATTAATGGAGTTCTGTGCAAGGTATCCAATAATATAAGGAAGGTTCCGGAGATAGTAGAGGGGAGGAGACGGAAGACGGCTACTTGGAGAGAGGAATAAGGAGGAAAGGGAAAGGAGCCATTGATCGAGTCTAGCGGGAAGGAATAATTAATGGAGTTCTGTGCAAGGTATCCAATAATATAAGGAAGGTTCCGGAGATAGTAGAGGGGAGGACACGGAAGACGGCTACTTGGAGAGAGGAATAAGGAGGAAAGGGAAAGGAGTAATTGATCGAGTCTAGCGGGAAGGAATAATTAATGGAGTTCTGTGCAAGGTCCAATAATATAAGGAAGGTTCCGGAGATAGTAGAGGGGAGGAGACGGAAGACGGCTACTTGGAGAGAGGAATAAGGAGGAAAGGGAAAGGAGCCATTGATCGAGTCTAGCGGGAAAGAATAATTAATGGAGTCGGCCAGGAACTCACTATATTTAACGTTCGTTGATAGAGTCCAGCGGACGGATGGATACTCTGAATCGTATGTTGCCGCCTGGATCTCGGCAGAGACATAAAGAATTAGCGTTTCCGAAGACAACCGGAGGGGATAGTTTGCTGGAGACGGGCATCGCGATTAGATCGGGAGGTGCTGTGGCGCCGGCCCTATAGGCCTGGCGTTTTGGTTCCCAGACATACCTGCACACGCGAACAGGATATCCATTTTGTACGGTGGAGATATGTGCTTGGCACATTTTGTACGGTGGTAGTACAGCGGATAGGCCGCGAGCACCGTATCAGACTTAATGACATTAAATAAGAAATGGGGATTAATTTTTTTTTTTTTTTTTTGAGACTTAGAAATGGGGATTAATTGCGTTTCAACGTTAGTCGTGCTGTCGGCCCATAAGGCCACGATGTGCCGTTTGTCCACAGGACTAGTTCATGATATGCTATGCACTCTGCTAAAAGGAAATAAAAACAACTTTTGCATTGCTGAGCACTTTTTTTTTTGAAATTTAACCACACTATATTTTTTTGAAACGGGGCAACAGCTTTGCCTTATATTGATATAGGAGGAGCAAATACAGGACGGCCTAAGCCAAATAAAAAGTGCAGTAAAGTAAAGCAAGGGACTGTACAAAAACAAACACCCAACACCGTCCAGTCTCTCAGAAAGAAAGATCGTCATTCACTAAGCAACAATCTCGGCGAGAGACTTATCTCCGGCCAGAATCCAGTCCTTGCTCTCATCTTTGATCTTCTGAATGAGAGTGGATTGCATCAAGAAGGTGTTGTTGAAAACACGAGCGTTTCTTTCCTTCCAAATTTCCCAAGTGATCAACGTAATAGCAGACTTCAGACCCTTTGGGTGCGCAGTAGGGGATTTGGTGGCCGCCTGCCAATAATCCAGAACGGTTGGCCGTCCCGATCCTAGGTCCTGAACCAAGGACGGGCAAGAAAGCCAGGGGGCAGCCGCCTGCCAGATTCGGGCAAGAAAGCCAGGGGGCAGCCGCTGCCAGATTCGCCTGGAGTATCTACACTCAAAAAGGATGTGTCTTGCTGTTTCGTTCTGGCATCTGCAAAGCTGGCACAAGGGGGTGTGAGGCCACCCCCTCTTGGCGAGACGGTCCGACGTCCAAAGCCTGTTTTGCACCACGAGCCAGGCAAAAAATCTGCATTTGGGGGGAGCCCAAGTCTTCCATACCAGGTTGCTGAAGGAGCAGGAGTTGGATCCTATGAATTGGGCTTTGTATGCCTATCCCGTCGAATATTTCCCGTCCGCCGTGAGCTTCCAAATGATGTAGTCAGCGGTGCCAGGATCCAGAGCAATGTCCTGGATAAGGCCCCAAAGGTTGACAAACTGCGTGATGTGCTCAAGAGTGAAGTCCTGGACAGCGATATCATTCACCCAGTTGAGATCGGCAAGTGCGTCCTGAACGCAGCGCTTTTTCTTCTTTGACGCCTCAAAAATCTTGGGAGCAAGGGCTCAAGGAGAAGATCCGTTGAGCCAGGAAGAGGACCAGAAGCTCGCAGTCCGCCCGTCCCCAATGGTCACAATTGTGGCAGCATTGAAGAGATCCCGGTCAGTGTCATCATTAGGCGTTTCAAGGCCCACCCATGGCTTTTCCGGAGCCGCCCACTCAAACCACAACCAGCGCAGCCGAAGGGCCCTAGCGAATTTCTCAAGGTCAAGAATCCCCAGACCTCCCAACTTTTTTGGCCGACAAACCTTGGCCCAACTCACTTTGCATTTCCCCCGGTGACAGTGTCGCTTGCCGCCCAGAGCATTGCCCGGCGCAGTCTGTCAAAAGCCTTCAGGGTAGCTTTGTCGGCCTTGATCGCAGTTAGGAGGAAAATAGGGAGGGCTGTGAGGACCGATTTGACAATAGCATCACAGCCGGCTCTATTGAGGTAAGCTAGCAAGCCAGCTCATTAGAAACCTTCCAGTCCCCTTAGATACCCTGTTAAGTAAAAGAGTGCGTAAGAAACTTACTGCCTCAACCAATCACAGATACATCGTTTAGAAGTTTGTCCACCACAAAGTCAGGTGGATCATCTATCCAATTACAGCCACTATTAATTGTAAAACTATAGGCAACTAGCTCATGAGCGACACTATTGGCGTCACGCAAACAATGCATAAACTCAACCTTCCCTATCATACTGCTTCATCAGTACTTGGTTTGAGGGAACTGGTCATGTGCGGTTTGGAAGAAAAACCAACTTGAAGCGGTGTCCTACCAATCCGGATAAACAATGGAAAGGGAAAAAATCAAATTAATTCAGAAACTAGAACAACTTGATTTTGCTTCTAGGCTCTAGGTCGGTACAGAAACTATACTAATTACAAAGTGAGGTCCGAACGTGTGCCTCCAGCTCAGTACAGGCAAAACATGTTTGCCTCTACATCCAATTAGGAAAACCTACGAATTAGTACCGATGCAAGTTCATGTTGGAGCAAGCTAGATGCGACGAGTTCTTTGTTTTGCTTCGAGGTGCTGATCGGACGAGATGTCCAAGTCATGAACTAGTCATGGATTCATGGTTTATATTTTCCCCGCCACTGTTAGCAGACAATCGAATAGAAAATGGCACATACGGCAGTGCATACGAGAGCAGAGTGTGCTTGAGAGCGAAGTTGAGTTATCCACTTGGGAGTTATTATGCTATTTTAAGTAACGTGTAAAGTCTGAAGTTTAAGACGATTGCTGTTGCGTTTCAACGAACATCTCAACATTTGGTTCTAGTAGCTAGCAATGTAGGGACGAAAATAAAAGCACCCCATATGGACATGAATCTTTTGTTGTAGTGTGCATTCTGGGGCAACAGATCGTGCTGCCATTCTTTTCAATAAAAGATTTTTTATCATTTGGTTCAACACAGCCACATGTATCTTTGCGGCTTCGCCTGACAGAGCCCGCTGACTAAGCTACAATCAGTTAATACAAACGCATGGTTAAGCTAGGCAGACGCAACCTTGGAGCGTTCCCTTTCCCCGTCCACAGTGAAAGGCGATTTCTGGGCTCTCCCTCGCGCGCCACCGCTCCGCCGTCGATCCGGCCGATTCCCCGCCCTCCGGCGGCCGCTCCGGCGGCGGGAGGACGGGGGATCGACGGATCTGTGCATAGCTATGTAGGTGTGTGTGGGGTTTCGGCCGGCATCGCCATGGAGGAAGGGGCGGAGCTGGTGGTGTTTTTGCAGGTGGGGGTCTTCTTCCTCGGCGGCGGCGCTCCACGGAGCTCTGGCGCTGAGCTTCCACCGCGCCCGTGCTCGCAGCTCTCCGGAGCGGCCGTGTGCGGTTTCCCCTTCGCTGGATGCCGCGGGACGGCGGATCCAGCGTCGACGACTTCTGTGCACGAGGCTGGAGGATTCAGTTCGACGACGACGACGTCCGCTGGCGTAGGTCCTCTGCGGCCGGCGATCGGCGACTTCCCGTCCGCTCGGGGATGCTCTTGTTCCAAGGTCAAGGAGAGCAGTAGCGGCGGCGCGCCACCGACGGCGCCATGGACGAAGACGGAGTCGTGTTGCAGCGAGGTTTGGACTGTTATTTTGATCTTTATGAGGACCTTTCTGTAATTGCTGAATTTGCTTTCAGCCCCTTGTACCCGCAAAAAAAAAAAAAAATACAAACGCATGGTTGCACATGGAAGCTGGTTTGACGGGACATGATACATGTATTTGCAGGAATATTTTAGAAAAAATTGGATGCACCTGAGTCAATACTTTATGTGCGCCGTTTCAGATTTAGAAATTAAAGATGACAGAACTTTAATTATGCATGATTCAGCACGACCACAATTCAGAGAGAAATCCATGAAACAATTAGTCCATGTCTACGGTGGAAAGAAAAATCTATGAATGGATTTTTTTTTCCGATAAAGGGCATTTTATAACTGAAAGCACCGCGATGGTACAAAGTAGTTTACACCTGGCCTTTCTATAGGTAGGATGGTTCAAAGCATCAAATAAAATGAGAATTACAAAAGCTCATGGTAAGCATGTATGACGTCTATGGAACTCGGGAGCAATCCGAAGATTATGTGGGATAAAAATATCTCTCACCGTATCCTCCACATAAACAAGGTTAGAACTTCACGTATTAATAGAGACAACCATGGACGAATCAAATTTGTGCACCTGTGTAGGAGAAAAATATTATCATTAAAAATCTTAGCATTTCTAAATAGACACAACGACCATACATATTACGGCAAGCGCCTAAGGCCCACCCTAAGAAGAACTTTAAACATTTGCAGCACCACGTGATGGGTAAAAGTTAGAATCTACTTGCATGACTGACCATATATAACGTGCAAACTTGCAATCGAAGAATTAAGTGTTTTATTTGTTCCATCTCAATGACATAGCACACAATTAGTATCCCATGCCGGTTGCGTTCAATAAGATTAATTGGAGATTACTCCTCTCAACATATACCATGACTTTAACTAGACTAATGACTTTCAGGATTGAGAAATGCTCCATGGGGGAATAACCTTCTTTCAGTCATTCAAACGTATATATCTATATTTTCAAAAAACTACGAGTTCATGGAATTGAAACAATCTCAACCATTCAATATAATCAGATCAATGGCTCATAATTTAGGTTTGACCTTGCAAATTAACTCATAAAGTAGCATTTGCAGAGCAGTGAAGGTCCTGAGTGAGGTGTTTTGGAACCCGAGCTCCATGTAGCTCGTTTTTAGGAAAATCAGAATTTGCATCTAAGTTTCCAAAATTCGTGAAACAAATCCCATATGTAAATATTGATATGATCTACAAGTGTGCAAAATTGTAACTCAAAATTCGTTATATTTTAGGGTTATATTATAGGCTGGGCAAAAAATGACAAATTTGTGGATCTGGGTGGTGAATAATACACAGTTTCAAAATTTTGAAATTTTTCCTGATTTATCTTTTTTGTGTAGACTAGAAAAAACATATTTTGGATATAAATTTGCACACTTGTAGATCTCGACATTATCTACATGTAGAATTTTTGTTTAAATTTGTTTTAAACTAAAAAGTGATTTTGAGTTTTTGAAAAAACGAGCTACATAGAGCACGGGATCCATTTAGACTTTCTGGTCCTAGTACCTGATAACCAACACTTGAAAATATCTTACAAACAAGACAAGCCTAGAAGATAACAAACTCACAGCGCACAGAAAGTTCAGAAGCAATTGGTACAGAATCTAGAGCACGCATGCAAGAACCACAAGGCTGACCGCCGCACATGTTTGTGATCACAAACGCTCGATCGTATATATACACCTTTCAGTTTTAATAACCACGAATTCACCTACGAAATGTCACAAACTGTGAAGACACGCACGAATTCACTACAGCAAGCACAAACGATAAGATGATAAAATGCTGTCAGCTCTCGAAAGGCCACAGTGTATAAAAAGTTCAGAAGTATGATCCTCCGTCTTGAAGATAGGACAACAATCTCATGAGCTGCAACTTCACCGTGGTCAGGCGGGCCGATCAGTAGTATAATTAGTTACGCCTGCATGATTTAACATATATCTGAGCTATTACAAAACAATACATATCCTACTATATATAAAAGGGGGCAGAATCGCTGCCCCCTCAGCCCTCCACGTCGCCGGCAATTCCTGGCCGTCCGATCGGCGCGACGGACGGCCAGGATCGAGCCACGTCGCCCCCATTCCCGTGCGCGCACTGTAGCTCCGATTTTAGTCCAATCAGGGTGCGACACGCGTCCTGGTCACCCGCCGGTTGCCCGGCTCCCAGCCGGTCGCCCACCCGGTCACCGCTCCATTTTGCAGAAAAGCCCTCCCACTTTCGGCAATTCGCACGCGTTTCACTTTTCCCTCTGAGGATGGACCTAAACTCAATTTCCGGAAACCTCGGGGTCTTTTCTGCAAAAACGTCCGCCGCCGCGGCGCACCGCCGCCTCGCGCCTTCCCGGCCAAATCCGCAGGCACGGAGGGCTCCGCTGCGCCGCCCTCCACCTCCTCGCCGAGGGATGCGTGCCGGGGCGCCGCATCCGCGCCGGATTCCTCGCCGCCGCGCTCGTGCCGTCCGCGGCGACGGATTTCGTCGCCGGCGGCCGCTCCGGCGACCAAATGGCCCGCCGCGCCGCCCATACAGCTCGCCGCGACGCCCGCGAGCGGATCCGCGTGGCTCCGGCCTCGCGCGCGTGCCCGCCTGCCCGAGCGCGGCCACGCCGAGCTCCGCCGTGTGCTCTCCGCCGCTGACGTCAGCCCATGACGTCACTGCGGGGCCCACCTGTCGGTGTTTTCTTCCCCGTAAATGTTTTCTGTAAATTCCACAAAATTGTACAAACTTCTAAATTCAATATCTTTTTATCTGTTAATCGGAAAAATATGTTCTGTATACCAAAATGCTCAGAAAAGTGAGCTCTACCTATTTGTGTCAAAATGATGCATGTTTAAACAACTTTGAATAATTCTTATGTAAAAGAACTAAATTAACCATTTTGTGTATCCAAATTCAAATACTTCGGGCGACAAACCGCGATGAGCTCTACCTATTTATGTCAAAATGATGCATGTTTAAACAACTTTGAATAATTCTTATGTAAAAGAACTAAATTAACCATTTTGTGTATCCAAATTCAAATACTTCGGGCGACAAACCACGATGATTTTTAGCATTTTTACAAAATGCATACAACGAAAATCAAACAATCCTTCTTCCAAGTTTGGAAATATAATTCAACTATTCACAGACTTCACATCTTCAGTTTTATGAATCACAACAATGCAAACCACGTCAAAAAAATACAGAAAATATATTCCCAAAAAAAAAACTTTCCAAAATATCCGATTTCTTTCTAAGTTCGAACATAGATTTCAAATTTCCACAAGAACTAAGCCATTTTAATTAACTCACTACAATCCTGCAAATCGTACATACAAAATGCAAAAAAAAAAAAATCCTCAAGCGACCATTTCTTCAAATTTAATCCCTAAAAAAACTAAAAAAAAATTCAAATCCACGGGCGCGGCGAAGCCCGCGCTTAGTCCCCTAGTAGTTATATAATACATGGACAAAGACCTCATAAATCGTCCAGAAGCTTCATAACCATATAGTTACAAGATACACGGAACAGAGACTACAGGAAATTGCAAACAGAATACAGACTATCATCAAGCATCACCTTTGTCAGATAAAAGTAGGCAAGCAATAGCAAACAGAGCTTGGGCTGCTATGAATTTTGCCCTTATTCTAGTAATTTTAGTTAACATTTATGATTAGGTAATGCGTTTATCACTACACTAACACAGTCAATCAGAAAAATAACATCAAGAGCGTGATGGAATTCTAGCTGAAACATAGTCAAGAAGAAACCAAAATTGCTGACAAGCATGAAACGCAACAAAGTTCAGAAGCGCGACATTCAGAGTCAGATATCATATGCTCCCGTCTTGATGGTAGAACAAAATTTGCAGGGGAAGCAGATGGAGCATGGATGCATCTTCGGCCTCTATGTTTCAGCATTCTATTTGATTCCACACAACTCACTGTCGCTGTTACCAACTCACTGTAGTTTCGCCTTAGACTCGGCTGATGGAACCGGTGGAATCCGGAGCTGCCACTCCTGCGCCCAGATCTTCTTCCATAATTCCTCCAAAGATATAATAGGCACGAGGTCGTACTCGTGGAACATGAGCCCTTGGGTCCACTCTTTAGGATGGCAGAAGGTGAGGAGATGATCGATGATGGTGAAGGGGCGCACCGAGGGGCGGATCCTCCTCTTCTCCCCGTCGTGTATTTGGCACTCGGCGGCCAAATCCTCGGACAGACCTGTTGTCAGTGAGTGCATCAGAACAGGGTGGAGGCCTGCGGAGAAGTAGATGGAGTTGCTGCTCAGCGAAGGGAGGTCCATGGCCGAGACGGACACGCATCCGTAGTCGCTGAGGAACAGCGCGCGGTCATGGAGGCTCGTCAGCTTCGCGCAGTTGCTGCTGCTGTTGCTCAAGTCCACCTCGTACAAGGTGAAGCTTGCCTGTTCCCACCAGTTTGTTCCCGGATCCACACGAGGACGATGCGAGACGACAAGCAACATCTGACCACCGGACTCCGCAAGGAAGGTGTGGTATTGCCCGAGGTGGCCGGAGATATTGGGAACCTGAGCAACAGCCACAGGATGATCTAGTGGTGGTCGTGTCGTCGGAGTCCGAGGGTACAGCTGCACGATCTCTAACGAGTCAGCATTGGTGGTACTGGCGTAGAGCCTCCCTTGGAAGACCAAGGCGTTTGATGTGAAAAACCCTCGGTGGAGGATTTCCCACTGGTCGATGCAGGCCTCCGCAGCGACCATCCCCGTCCTGTATGGGAACCAGATGACGACGGCGATGGAGGACGCCGCGTTGCATACCGTGGCTTTCATGCCGAGGAAATTGTCCCTGTTCTTGATGGCCTTGGTGTACACGGACGCGAGCGACGGGAAGTCGACGGTGACGCGGGTGAAGGGGTTGAGCACACGGATCTCGCCGTTGGTCTTGTCACTTGTGCAGGAGGACGAGGAGGCCGTCGCTGAAGCCGATGATCCGGCGGTCTCGGATGTCGGGAACGCGGACGCGGAGGCGCCGGGCTGTGTGCGTGTGCAACAGGTCGATCTCGCCGGCGTCATCGGGTCGGACCGCATCTCCTTCGCAGAGCGCGATCCAGCCACGTGGGCGGAGGCGCGGGTCCCGCAGGGCGGGGTCACGCTCGCGCGGCGTGGGCGTGCAGGCGTGCCATCCGGAGCAGACGGTGCGGAAGACGACGTAGTCCACGATGTCGCTGCTGTCCAGGAGGCGATCTGTGACGAGGCAGATCAAGTCCGTTGGGAGGGACGCCCAGCCACCGATTGCCTGCTCCGGCCAGCCGCGCTTGTGGCCGGCGAGCGCCACGGCCAAGGAGGCACCTTTGCGCTCCTTCCCATCCGGCGGCCCACTTATGGCTTGCTCGATCGTCATGAAACCAACTGAAACATGGATACTGGAATAGAGCACGAACGAACGATTAGCTAGCTGGGCCTATATGGTTAGCTCCGTACTTCTTTCAAACACGACGCTACAACAACTTGGATACGAAATTGGAACCTGACGGAAAGATATCCGGTGGAATTGTTGAAAACTTCTATACATACTTTCAGGATTTTTTAAAATCATAATTTGATTTTCAAAATACTTTCTCGAACTACCACACTCCAATATGCTATATCTTTACTTCCTTGGATACTCTTTTCTCTAAGATTGTTTCTGTAAAAGGGACAGTTATGTCGCTAAATTAATATGCACCGTCTTTATTGCCAAAATAAAGAGAAAAGTATACATACCCCCACAACTTCTGAGTTTCCGACAGAAAACCCCCACAATTCAAAACTACTCCCTTAAGTTTACAAAACCGGACAGAACATCCCCTGGACGAATTTAAGCGGTTTTAGAAGGTGGTTTTGGTCTACGTGGCACTGGGATGGTAAAAAAAAAGTCAATGGTGCGTGGTCTTGCAGCAATGCCAGTGACAGTGACCAGTGACAAAACCGGACAGAACATCTCTTTTTCGTGCCAGTGACCACTCTGCAGTTCGTGGCGGCTTCTTGTTGGCAACGAGATCCTCTTACGTAGAGGCAAATATGCAGAGGGACGTAGTTGCATCTCGTTCGCTGGATGCACATCGAACGGCAGCAGCACGAAGCAGTCGGCCAAAGCCCACATCAGCGATCGGGAGAGGAAAACAGTGCGCTCCCAGCTAAGACTCGCCGTCGCCATCACTCGCCGTGGCCTTCACTCGCCGTCGCTGCCGCCTGCGTATCCTCCGCCACCACCGACTCTGTGGCCTCCATTCCCGCCGCCACGGCCGTGCGCGCCTTGGAAGTTCGCTGCCACGCAGAGAGAGGAGCATGAGCCCGTGTCGGCCTTGTCGCCGTGCATCAGTTCTTGGCAATAGTTGCCGTTTAGTTCAGTTCTGTATGTAACTAGAGTCGTATTCAGTCACAGAACAACAATTCGGAGGACGGCGGCCAGCATTCGCAACGGCGAGTCGGCGACAATAGAGGATGAGTGCGGCAATCAGGACGAAACCACTCCCGCTCCTCTGCTTGGAAGACGCGGCCGGCGTGCACGAGGGAAGCGGCAGCGCAGAGGTCGAGCACGGCGACCAGGCCGACATGGCCCCCCTGCTCCTCCGCTTGGAGGACGCGGCCGGCGTGCACCAGAGAAGCGGCAGCGCTGAGGTACCAGGCCGACATGGGGTCCGGCTCCTCCTCTACGTGAAGGCGAACATCCATGGCGCGCACGGCCGCGGCGCCGGAGGACACGGCGGGGATGGAGGCCACGCAGGCGGTGGTGGCGGAGGCCACGCAGGCGGCGACGGCGGCGAGTTCTCAGCTGGGAGCGCGCTGTTGTCCTGTCCTTGGAGCAAACTGCATGTCGTTCGCTGGCTGCTTCGTTGCGTTTGAGCTGCTACCGTCCGATGCGCATCTAGCGACTCACAAACAACTGCGTCCCTATGCAGTATCTATCTATCAATATCAATATATCAAAGCTGACCTCCTCAGCGAGCTGTGCAGACGCCCACGTCACCGAGCAGTGGCGGAGCTACGTATAGCCAGCCTAGTGCACAGGCACTAGGGTCGAAAATCTTGTTTTGTAGCGATTAGGTATGTAGTACTCGTGATGCACCAGGTAAATGGAGCTGTGGTGCACCAGGTTCGGTCGTGTATTTTTTTTAGTTTTTTTTTTTACATTAGTTCGTGTATTGTTGTTGTGTGGCCTTTCGGGCAGTGTAGACCTGGCCTTGTGGGCATCAAGGCCCAATAAACGACCTGACCAACATATACACGGGAGGCCAGGCCAAACGAGAGATCGATCCTGCACGTAACCTCTCGTCTCTGGATCCTCTCCCCACGAAGCGGCGAGCAGACCGGAGAACGCGGCGACGCTGCTCGTGCCCCCTGTCCACCGCTTTCTAACAATTCCAATAGCGGACGTAAGCCAAGGTATCAGGATACCAAAGCCCTAATTCTCCCATCCTATCTTTTAATTCCTTGTAGAAAATTATTGCAAAGCGGGGAATTTAGCTTATTTATCCAGTCGTTATCGAATGCCACGGCTACGGTTGAGAGGTGCTTCTCGGCGATAAAGCTCGTGAAAACTTATTTGCGTAATCGCCTCAATAATGATTGAGTGATAGTGTCATTTGTTATGTGGAGAACGAAGAAATGAAGATAGTCACCAATGATTTTTCAAAAAAAAAAGATATTCACCGGTGATCAAGTCGTTGATGGATTCATGAAAATTAGAAATCATAAATATTAAAAGGTAACACTCTCTAACTTAAAATATTATATCTGTTATTTTATATAAGCTGATATTTTGAATCAGCATTGCTAATTTATAGGTTATGCAGGATGCGATGTCGGGTGATGGCTCTTGCTATTATGGACTATCTGTTGCGAATTCATTTCGACAAGAACTTGATCGTCTTTATTTGTGAGCAAATGGTGTGTCCTTTGTTTTGTTGAATTCTTCATGCTAAGACTTGTTATTTGAATCACTATAAGTAAATCTGTGAATTTGGTTACATATATCGTTACAAAAAAATTCAATGTAAAGGTTGTGCACCATGGTAATTTTTTCCTAGATTCGCCCCTATCACCGGTACTGTAGGTGCTACAGTACGCACATCTACAGTACCGCGCGTACTGTAGCACTTCCCCCTTTCCGCAGAAAAATCCTCGCACCACCGGGTATTGTAGGTGCTGCAGTACCGCACATCTACAGTCCCGCGTGTACTGTAGCACTCTTTTTTTTCCTCTGTTTTTCCCAGAAAAATCCTTTGCCAAAAAATATTTTGACGAAAACATATACACGAAATATATGCGCGCCGACGAGTAGGTTTCATTTTCGTGATCGGTTTCGAATTTTGTCGACTCTAGCTCCTCAATTTTGGATCCAGGTTCGCAAAAACATTTGGCGCATTCTGTCAAATTCGTCGCACTATGTCATCCGTTCGAATTTTCCTCTCACGAGTAGAAGTATATCACCCTACCAAACAAGTTCTATGTTCTAACTTTTTATTTCGACGGACATATAGATGTACCGTCTTTTTGCAGCAAAGTCCTCACGTTTTCCAAAAAATGTTAATCAGTCCTCTGGAATAAAACATTTTTGCAGAAAAGTCCCCGCGTCCCATTTTTTCGCAAAAAAAAGTCCTCACACTTTCCAAAAAATGTGAGTCGGCCTCCCGGAACAAAACATTTTTCCAGCAAAGTCCCCGCGTTTTCCCCAAATTGCAAATCGGTCCTCCGGAACAATTAAACAATTTTTCCCCTCCTAATATATTTGTCCCCTTATAGTTTAATCCTATTTTTTCCCCGCACTCCTTTCCACGAACATTATCTATTTTTCCGGTCATGCGTGACCAATCCCTATCCCTTATGAACAAATTTTTTTTTTTGGCTTCTAATAGATTTCTCTCCGTTTTAATTTTCCCCTATTATTTATTTTTCCACATTTCTTCTTACGAACATTGCGCACAAGTAGGGACTTCAAAATTACTTATTTATTTCTACTCCCTAATTATCCCCTACTATATCTTTTCTTCTACTTTTACCTCCCTTACATATTTATTTTTATTACTCTAAAACTGCTCGCTTACTTCTATTTTCCCATTTTCTCCTACTCTATTATTTTAACTTCTTATTTTATTTCCCTCATAAATTATTTTTGCAAACTTAAAATTTATTACTCATTCATTTGCAGATCCTATTATCTTAATTCCCCACTTCTCTATATTCAAATTACTACTACTTTTTTTAAAAAAACTTTTACTTCCCGTATATTTTTTAACTACTTCTTAACGATCTACATTGCGCACAAATAGCGATTTCAAAATCACTTATTTATTTCTACTCCCTAATTATCCCCTACTATATCTTTTTTTTTACTTTTACCTCCCTTACATATTTATTTCCATATTGTTGTAAATTTATTTCTTTCGATCAACATTGGATAAAACTAAGTAAATCTATTTTCCCGAAATACACAAAAGGCAGGATAGATAGACTTTGTATATAGATAGACAATTGCCATTTATGATTTAGAGCGCTTTCAACTTTGTGCCATATACCTCCACTATATGTTTTGTTTGGTTATAACACCACATAATTTCATATGTGTTTAGTGCAATGGTTGTTCTTTAAATGTATAGATGTATTTTTCTGACCTTAGCCTTGCCACGTCTATCATTGTGTGCGATTGTCCGTATATTTTCTGACGATATTCTTATGTGGAGAGGACCTACAAATGAGCATGTGAATTTCAACTTTGGGCATATTTTTACAATTATTGCAGCAGTTCTATTCGGAAAGTGCAGTTGTTCTCACAATACATTCATGTTGCTTCTTTTGCATAAGAAAAGCAGAGTGTATCTAGCTGATTTAGAGATTCAGCCATAAGATTCTTCATTTTTTATCTCCTCTGGGTGAGGTCACGGTCATTTGGATTTTTATCTTCCACCGCCACCAAATACATCAACGGAGCAACATTAGAAGAACATCACGTGTAGACATTAAGCTGCAGTACTCCTGCCACTTGATGTTGCCCTTTTAGTATTTAGTTCTCCTTTTATAATAAGGAAGTTATATGTACCAGTTTTACCATCCAGAGCTATATTTTATATTTTATCTTCCTGTAATGTGCCACTATATATAAGATACTTCTACATGTATCATTTTTAATAATGCAACCACATTTATCTATGTAATCCTATGTATACATTCCATCCCTGCATGTATTACTACCCAAGCATAGAAACACTCCATACTAAGGAAACCAATTGCAAGAAAAAATTACAACGATGCATCTAATACCACTACACAAAGCAATGCAACGGGCGCGGCGGTGTCGCCGCGCGAAATTTTCCTAGTTTCTCTCTACGTCAGAGGATCTCGCTCTCCTAGGGTTTCTCCTTCTCCGTTCCCCGCTCCATCCCTCCCTCCCTCCCGTCGCTCTCGCTCCCCTAACCTTAGCACCTCTAGCACCCCACCGGTGGCCATGGCGGCGGAAGCGCCATCACCACCGTCGGCGTCGTCCTCCCCCTCGGCGGCCGCGCGCCTGGCCCCCGCCGGGGCGGCGTCGCCAGAGACGTACCTCGGGAGCGTCGGGAGCGTCATCAGCCTCACTTCCAAGAGCGAGATCAGGTACGAGGGCGTCCTCTACAACATCAACACCGAGGAGTCCAGCATCGGCCTGCGCCCTGCGCAATGGTGAGAATCCATCTCCCCTCCCCTTTCCCTCCCGCACGAAGTGATATCAAGGTACCTGGCACTATGGATAGAGAGCTCTGTCTGTACTCTCAAGCTGTTCCTGTTCTTGTTCTAAAGCATGCTTAAAATTATCCCATTGTATTGCTGGTACCTTGTTTCCACTGAGTGAAACCACATATAGAAGTTACAGATAGGTAGGATTTAATTTGTTTATCCCTGTTTGCTCGACGGTGTCGGGCATCACACGTTAATTAATCTCTTGGTTACATGAAGTCAATTCCATGATTGTTGGTCTTGTTGTATGTCACAGTATTGTCCATGCCTTTTCTTTTAAATGTCAAAATCCTAACGTAGCATTTGTAACACCATGTTATATGTTCTAAATTTCGCTGTGGTAGGATTACATATGGCCCAACTAAGATATATTTGAGATTTTAAGGCAATCAAGGAAGCAAATGGTATTATGATGGTTAGATTGAGAGATAGTTTTATCTTGGTAGTGTATTAATTTAGTTGTCACAGCATGTTCTCAGTGCACACCTTTGCTTCTAACTTTCCATTTACAGCTATCTATTTGTGTGCAGTTACTGTGATATCTTATGGGGCGCTGACAATTGACTTTGCTTCTGCAGGATTTGCAAGTTAAGTCGTCACCACCACCCCACCACAACCAGCTCCCCTGCACAATGATCCTGCCATAATCCAGGTACTACTATGATGCAAATACATGGAACTTGTACCTTAAGAACCACTCAGCTTATGCAATTTTATTCTGCAGTCACATTATCCTCCGCCAGCATCCACTTCTTCAAGTTTGCCGTCTGCTGGTGGTCCAGCTTTACCAGACCTCAGCTGGCAGCCAGCTCAATATGGGTTTCAGAGGCCAAGTTTTCAGAGTAATATTCCTCTATATCAACCAGGAAATACCCCGTGGGGATCTTCTGGCCCACCTCCTGATGGAAATGTTTCAGCACTATCAGTCCCCCCAATGTACTGGCAGGGACACTATGCACCTCCAGGTAGCCTTCCACAGCATTTGCAGCAACCTCCTTTGCTTCAGTCCACACCTGGATTATCAGCTCCTCAGGCTTTCCAGTATCCAGGACTGAATCCCTCTTTACCATCTGGGCCACAAAAACTTTCAGAACTCCAGCCCCCCTTGTTGCAACCATCAGTTACTGTTCAAGGTCCTTCCACAAGTATCATGCCTGCTATAACGGCACCTTCTGCTAGCTTACTAGCTCCAGAAACATCAAAGCCTCAGCTGCCGAACATGACGCCTTTATTTACTCCTCCGGTGTCATCTCATGGTGAACCATTGCTACTTGATCCATCGACACGTGCTGTACAATGAGCTTATATTACCACTGACAAAACAGACACCACAAAAGGTATGCCGTCATTTCCATATCTAATGTCTGCACGCGCTAAGATACATGCATTTATTCAGATCTCTCAGCTCTCTCTGTACTACCATTAATGCAACATAGACTCCCGTCCGGAGAAGGCTCCAGCGAAAATCAAGATTAATTTCTGGAGGTTCGCTCATGATTGTCTCCCGTCCGGAGTGCAGCTCACGCGTCGCCATATCCCTGCGTCGCCGCTGTGTGTTTACTGCCACCGGGAGGAGACTGCCGCCCACACTTTCCTCTTCTGTCAGTTTGCCCAGGAAGTATGGAGGGAGATCAAACCTGCATACGGTATTCATCTACATCGGAAGTTCTTTACTGATCCCAAGTCCTAGGTTTTCGACGTCTTGGCAGCTTCAACCGATACTGAACGGATGGTTGTGGTGGTGACCTTTTGGCATCTGTGGTTGGATCGGAATGGAACAAAAAATGGTGAGCCAATGAACATCCCCACAGTGTTGCTGAACAGTGCAAAGCTTATGTCGAGATGATTAAGCTTCATCTTTTCAAACCTGCTCCTTCTACTAGCCGTGAGACTAACAAATCAGTGCCCCGTTGGTCTCCGCCGCCTGAAGGTACGGTTCATATTAATGTCGATGCAGCTCTTTTCACTCCCTCACGACAGATGGGTATTGGCGTCGTAATCCGGAACCACAGAGGAGAATGTTCTGTTGCTTGCAGCGAACTAGTCCAGGAGGTTACGGCGCCGGAGATTGCTGAAGCGTTGGCCCTCCGCCGCGCTCTTGCCCTTGCCGGAGATGAAGGTTTCGACAAGTTGGTGATCGCCTCCGATTGCCTGTCGTTGGTGCAACGAGTCAACTCTCCTGAAGTTGATCGTAGCATGGTTGGGGTCGTGATTCAGGACATCAAAGCGTTGGCTTCTGGCTTCTCTTCGGTGTCTGTCACTCATGTGTAGCGTCAGTTTAATGTTTCGGCTCATACTTTAGCTCTCGCTCCGCGGAGCATTACATTTCCGTTATCTTTAGAGACTCTGTCCCGGATTGTATCCGGCAGTCAGTTTGTATTGATGCACCTTGATCAATAAAGTACCTTAAAAAAAAGCAAGGTCAAAGTGGATGAGTACAAGGCTGCCACTGAAAACGAGAAATGTCAATACTTCCACCCGCCTTGACTGGCTAACTATTCGAAGCGTCACTTGGAAGACCGGCTCCCGAAGCATCACCCAAATTTCAACTCACCCAAGTATGCCCATTGTCGTCGTATCGGCATCGTAGATAGGAGATGGGGGTCCTCTAGCCGAGGGTGAACCGAGGGGGTGAAGGGGAGCGTCGTCGAGGTCGGGATCGAACAAGGCAACTTACCCAGCTTCAGATCTCGTAGCGGTGGCGAGAACCTACGTGATGCTATAACTCACTATAATGGCAATAGCCTTGGTCGGGTTACAATGAGTACGAGAGTATGCCCTAAAGGCGTCCCTGGTCCGGCTTATATAGGCAGCCAAACCTAGGGTTACAGGGAGATTACGTATCCGGCAAGTATACAGAGTCCTAAACCTATCGGCAATATGTCGACTACCGCCCTAGTCTTGGTAGCTTCATGGGCTTCAGTATTGGGCCTCCTCCTTGCCGGCATCCGCCTTTCCTTGGTCGTCAGCTATCTGGGCCGCCCGGCAGGTAAAGCCTTTACCACCACTGCGGGCCACCCTGGACTAGCCGGATTGATCCATACTGGTGATACCCCTAGTTTACTTGGTATCCCAATAGCCATTAAATTTTCAAAAAAAAGTATCGCCATTAAGGCGGGAGGTTATCTTACATTCAGTAAGTGCGTAACTACGCGTTAAGCATGTTATTAGTACGGATTTACTACTAATCTTTAGTTTATTATTACGTACTCCATTCGTTCCAAATTAGATGACTTACATTTATCTACATACAGATGTATCTAGATGTGTAACAAGTTTAGATACATTCATATCTAGACAAATAAAAGTCATCTATTTTGGAACGGATGGAGTAGTTTAGTAAACCCACTACACCATCAATGAATACGACCATGTCACCCTACATAAGTCACGATCCGAGGTTAAGCTATAGAGACCCACAAACAGATACATGAACAAGGGCACAAGAAACATAAGCATTCATTCGTGATCCACTGTAGCCGAGATACATAATCAAAGACAATAAAGAGTAATCAAAGACAAGAAAGAGTAGATTTGAAACGGAGGGAGTAGTTAGGTAGATGGATCTACATACACACATACTCTCTCCGTTCTTGAATAAGTGTTCATCTAGATTTTGTACAAAGTCGAATATTTTCTAATTTGACCAATTTTATAGAAAAGAGTATCAAAAAAATATGACTTTAAAACAATATATTTTGAAACTTTATTTTAAGATAAATCTAGTGATACCAATTTAGTGTCATAAATGTTGGTATGTTTTCCTAAAAGGTTAGTCAAACTTTAATAAGATTGACTTTAAAGGTAGAAATACACCTATTCATGGACGGAGTGAGTCCTGGACGTAGAAACTACACATCTCTAAGCCTCTTGGTGCATTCCCACTTTTCTTGGGACCAAAAAATACACTTGTCACCCAAGATTTGAAGGCCTCTTAGGGTGTCGTACAAAACTCGGCTCGGACCGGACACTTCTGGGTGCCGATGTGACTGATTTTTACGTACGGACCCCATTGTACCTTTTGGGATTAGGTGCCATTGGAGATGCTCTAAATCTCACCAACATAATTTAACGAGTTACTCTTTTACACATGGTTTTCGAATGGTCCGTGCGACATGTGAGAAAACTAAGGGTCCGTGGATAGGGGGACTCCTCGAAGCTCAGCAAGGTCTGATTAGGTAGCTTTATTCACAAATATGACCCCTCCCCAATATAATTGTCAAAAAAATTTATCAAAAATAGTCCTGCGGAACGTGAACTAGCGACACGTGGACTTCCCGCCAACTCAAATGGAGGAAAGTCATCTTCGGGCAATCAAGTTAGCAGAAAGACCTTGTCGTCGAGCTTCTCCCTACTCTATTCCCAACAAGTGGTAATCGTACGGGGCATTCAACTAGTGTATTTTATGAGTTGATTGTAAACTACACCGTACGTTCATCCCTAGTTATCGTAATTTTTCTGGTGTTGGGGCCAGAGATGTTCTTTTCTACATTAATTATTTAAGAAAGTCAAATTATCACGTCTCTACACTCTAGGATACTCTATCAAGTTCTATAGATATTTAGCAATGATATGGGCAAGGATGTACACATATGAACATAAAACACACTATAATATGCCAATGGGCTTAATTAATTAGTGGAGTATTTTTTTGGTTGATTTGATTTAGATAAAATAAATTCTAAGTAAAGCTTCACTAAACAACTCAAACATGAATAATAAATAAAAGTCTCTCTGGCCAATAACTTTAAATTAGCACTATACTCTATTGACAAATATTAGGACCGCGTGACATGCATGTACCTTTATGTATACGAGTGTGATTACATTGTCGCTTATGCTATGTGCGCATGAAATAGTGCATAACATAGTAATGAAATATGTATAAATAAAATTAAGTAAAAAGGTTCCATATAAATTAATTGTAGCCGCTTAGTTTTTGGTTGATTTGATTTAGGTAAAATAAATTCTAAGTAAAACTTCACCTAAATAACTCAAATATGAGTAATAACTAAAATATCTTCGTGACCAATAAATTAAAATTATCTCGATTTGGGATTGATAGCCAAGATAACCTCAGACTTGGCAGTTGGATCTACCATATACTACTGAAGTGCCGCACAGGTTTTCTCAAACACCTGCTGGAGCTTAGACTCCAAGTGGTGACGGCCAAAAACAGCAAGCAAATGGGAACAGACTTTCACTACTGTATCATCTATAGGTAGTCTGCTGCCCAATTTTTTTCTGATATTCCGCTGGATGTCCACAATGACAGGCCATGAAATGGCGCCATCATCAGGATGGACCGCCATGTTGTGATCACAAGGTTTGTGGTGTTGAAGAATCCACAAACCCTCCGCGACATCGGTATTGATAGAGGAGGAATCCTGGGCGAATACCAGCAGTAGCAGCCTATCCAATGCTTCTATCTTCATACGCAGCAAAGATTCTATGATACAGGTGCTCCGCTCACTATCATGTGACAGCTGGCATCGAAGTACCATCATCCCCTGCAGGTTCTCCCCAGCCTGCAGCTTGGCAACCGCCTCCATGAGCTTGCCGCAATGGCTTCTCAGCACGGTGTAAAGCCTCAGCTTTTCCTTGGCGACATGTGGATTCAATATGTGCACACTCTGTGGCTAGCCACTGATGAATGCGTTCACTTGCTCGACGCATTGCAAGGAGACGAACTCAGCATATCGAAACTGCATCTCACGAAAACTACAGGACTTGGACCGCTCCATCAGCCAAACTCCGTCTTGAATACTGGCCACCAATCCAGTGATCCTGTCGTCGGATACCTCCCACGCGGACAAGTAATCCGGCGGGATGGCATGGACGATGATGCTCATTGGCAGTCCGTACCTCTTACGGAGAAGCTCGAGTGCCTGGCGAAAAAGCAAGATAATCCAAAATTTATTATGAGGAAATATGCCTGGTTAGTTTAAAAAAATGTTATGTTAAAAGCAAGTTTGACATAAGACTAGGTTAGATGCAAAACAAATTTAAGCATCCATTAATGTGCCTTACGAAACAAGATAATCGGTGACATGTATGGCAAGATGATGGCATTGTGAAATATTTTCAGCTTCCTGGCAGTTAACAAGACAATACAAAAGCATATAGTAATTAGCAAAATTCAAAACTTAATTTCATAATTGATAATTTAAACTGTCCAGTAGTGAACTAGTTACCACCAGTAACCCTGGACAGGAACTAATATTATCCTCAAAACAAGTTCGAATGACATTACTTGTTTTACACAACCTTACCGGTATTCAGAAAAATTATTGAAACATCATTCTATATTACACTCAAGTAACAAACAGTTGGTGCTTTTTTGAACTGGAAAAGAACATCTATAAGATTTTATCTCCAGTAGTTCCTGCTTATACATATGCAGCAATACAAAGTAAAGAACGATGGTAGGTTCTATGGTTCCAGAACAGAATAGTCGGAGGAAAGGAATATAACAAGCAAAGGGACACTGCCAATTTCTTTTGGCAAAATAAAACAAAATTTATAAGGATAAGCTGATCGATCCTTTAGTTTTGCAGTATAACTCGAGGCTGCATTGGGCAAGTCCTAACCAACGCCCATTGCGTTGATTCGACGCAACACGGACACCTGCCAATCGTTAGTTGTTTATCTCTGGAAACTATATTCAAATTTATGAACAATTTTTAAATTTGTGACCATTTTTTATCTCTGGAAACTTTTCTCTATTTTACCAAAATTTTGAAATTAGCAGAATAAACAGGGGTTGTTTTTTTCCTTTAAGAATCTCCTACAACGCTACCAATAGAGCGTCCGGTAAGTGTTTCGAACACGAGACACATGCTATTAGGAGCGTCGACACAGGTTGCCGTGTGGCTGTTCCCAATAGACTCTCCCAGTAGCGAATCTATTTTCTAAAAAAACTAGCAAAAGTGTCCGTGCATTGCAAGGAATATAGAAAATTGATATGTGCTTGCATTTTGAAAATAAAAATACTCCCTCCGATCCACAAAGATTGTCGAGAGTTGAGCATCTGAAACTTACGTACGTAGCTATTTTGGTACGACACTTAACCCGGGTCGGAGGGAGTAGTTTGTACAATACAAACATGTTCTTTCATCCTTATTGTGGCTGTACGTAACTGAAAGTATGTTAAATTTGAATTCAGTATCACTCCACTTGTTCGACTATGTAACATTCCTAAACATCGCTTACTTTTAATCTCGTGAAAAGTGACTCGTGAGCAGAACCATCATAATTTTCAATGCATCCAACCATTTTCAGCATTATTCAGTTCTAAATCATGGTCCAAAATCAGTACAAAATTAAATTGATTCGTGGAACACTATCCTACCCTTCCAAATTCACAAATACAAACTCGTAACGTGTTGCAAGCAGACAGAATTAAATAACACAAAATTTCAACCAAGGGCCTAGCAAAATCAAGGAAAGTAAGAAAGAATTAAAAAACACAGAAAAGCTACAGACGGCGTGGAGGAGTTCTGGTGGGAGGTCGCGCGTGCTACGGGTTTTCTGCTTCTGCAGGTACACGTGCCAGAAGACCTTGCTCGAGGAGTCGCCCTGTGCAGACCCTTAAGTTTTTTTTCTTCTTTGAAACGGGAGCAAAAGATTTGCCCCAATATATTATTAAGAAGGAGAGAATTGCCCAGTTTATCACGGAAAACCGGGCAAAAACCGATACAAATACCCCAAAACGAACTACTCACAAACAAAGAAAACCTCACAACCGTATAACCAACTCGGCAAGCTCTCCCAAGACACAACAATCACAACCCCAGACCCTTGAACAACAAAAAGGAACCACCGATGGAACACCTCAACAACATCAACACCAAAGTTATAAAACGAGCCGAGAAACCGAAGATCATCCATCAAGCAGCCGCAGGGACCTTTCCAATGTTACCACACTTCTTGCCTTTGCCCGCCTTCTTGGTTTTGCCCTTGATTGTTGACCCTGTTAGGAGGCAAGCAATCGCTCTTCCAGATCCAGGCATGGCAGCCTCCACACTGCTAAGCAAGCTACAAAGCTCTTTTGCAAAGAGAACATCAGCATCATGTGAATCGTGTGTAAAAAAGAGCAACTGGTTAAGCTAGGTTGTAGGTTGGTGAGATTCACATAGACAATAATATTACAAGCGCAGTTTTGGTTTGAGTTCAGAAGGCACTGAAATCAAACACAGGTTACACAGCAAAGCTAGCTCTTCAGTATTCATAAAGCGAACTACTCCAAGACCTGACACCACAGCACTTCAGCAGCCAAGAACTGACAAAAAGATCAATGTATCAAGTCAAACATGACCAACTTCCGGTACTCGTCGCCGGCGATGGACTTCGTGATGGTCTTACGGTTCACGACACGAAGTCGTCGTTTTACAGGAAGATCTCGAGGGAAGTTGTTGGAGTCCACACACGATCTGGGGCACCATGGAGTATCCCGGCTGAGTCGACGTCGCAAGCATGAACTTGGAGTCGCGCACACGATCTGGGGCACTACGTTCCCGTAGCCGGCGTCCCTGAATTTCTTGTAGATCACCTTGCCATCCCAGGACCTGGACCCGTAGCCCTGCCTGCCGTAGTAGCCCTCCTGCACACCTCACCGCAAGGGTCTTGATAATTTTCTCCGGTGCCAGCCGGGCGTCCACCGCCAAGTGGAGGATCCGGTCGAACACTCGGCGGTCGCGCGTGATGTGGAGTAGGGGAGGCGGCGGCCACACGCGATGTGTATCCGGAAGGCGGCATGGTGGATTTAGGTGGCCTGGGCTGCACGGTGGAGTAAGGGGACAACCAGGGGCAGTGGTGGAGGCAGGTGTTGCCAAGGGGATGAAAATGACACCTGGTAAGAGAAATTTTCTTGGTAAAATAGCAATTTTCTCCACGTATACATCTCCAAAAAGTGATTTTTTTTTTCCCCTCTTAGTGCACCGGTAGGCACCCTAGGCTATTTTACGTCCCGCCGGGGCTATTTTTGACAAAAACATTTAGAGGGGTCAGTTTTTTTTTTTGAAGGGCAATACTGTAGGGGAAAACCCCTACGGTGTGATTTTCAATTTTCAATCGAGGTCACCAAATGATGACCTCACCATGAGGGGGTCAGTTTCAACAATTACATTAGGCATCTCGGGGTCATATTTGTAAAAGAAATCTACCTAATCAAAGCATGCTGAGCTCCAAGAAGTCGCCCTATCCATGACGTTTTCTCACATGTCGCACGGACCATTCGATAACTCAGTGTACAAGATAACTCAGCGTATAGGGTAGGTCGGTTGCATGGCTGCATATGCATACCGTACTTTTTTTTGGTTGCGCATCAAATCGTACAAGGGGTGTACTTCGCTGGCGCAATAGCTTGTTCCACACCGATGTGTTGGCTGAGCTAGGCCTCGATCGGTCGAGGGAGTTGGGCGATGTACCAACGTACGGACCCAACTCCAAAGACTAACGTACCGTCTAGTTTAATATTTCGAGGGCTCCATCAAAATATTACATCCCTTATATACGTAAACAAAATGTATCTAATACTTCAACTAAATAAAATAGAGGTTCTCCTCGTCAGTGTTTTCGTCGTCGGTAAAATAATGCACTTCGTCGTCGTCAGCGTCGTTGAAAGCTTCTTTGCAAGACCCAGAGGTCTCGGCAGCGTCAGCCTTCTGCCGCTTCGGTGTTGGAGCACCAGCTCCACCTTGAGGCGCCGCCACCTGTGCAGACGGACTTGGCACATAGTCTCGAACGAGACCTGCACCACGTGATGCGCCCTGTATTCTTCTGCGCTCCACGACGCGATGGACTCCCGCAACAAAATGTGCTCCCGCTTCCAATCCCGACAACGATGACCCCGAACCAATGTTGTCCTCGACGATGACGAGCCGGGGGAGGAGGGAACGCCGCACCAGGAAGAAGAGGAGGAGGGAAGGGCGACATAGGTGCTCTAATGGAGTATCGCATCTCGTCGGGCACTTTGGACTTGTAGCGAGCCATTGCCACTGTCGGTGGCACTTCTATTAGCTAGCAAGATTTATACACGAGGGCGGGGGCGGCCAGGAGGCGGGAATGCGGCGAAACAGCGGGAAAATGAAGCGGGAAAGAAAACGCTGGACCATAATTGCATTCAGAGGCGGAGCTAGGCCCCGGGCAACAGGGGCAATGGCCCGGGGCATGGGAAATTTTCCTGCCTACGTATTAGTACTCGTTCGATCTGGCCCCTAGCATAGAAACTTTAGACTGGCTATTCGTGTGACTCTTTGCAGGCCTCCGATTGCTTCAATTCCACTACTAGCCCATTAGAGATGTCAGCCTTGTCTCACACGGAGCAATCTATTCAGAGTACAAGGCCGAGGTAGTGATCCATCATATGAAAACAAACTGAAAAACAAATCCATACAAGACCGAGGTAGTGATCCCTCCTGCACACCTCACCGCAAGGGTCTTGATAATTTTCTCCGGTGCCAGCCGGGCGTCCACCGCCAAGTGGAGGATCCGGTCGAACACTCGGCGGTCGCGCGCGATGTGGATTAGGGGAGGCGGCGGCCACACGCGATGTGTATCCGGAAGGCGGCATGGTGGATTTAGGTGGCCTGGGCTGCACGGTGGAGTAAGGGGACAACCAGGGGCAGTGGTGGAGGCAGGTGTTGCTATTTTTGACAAAAAAAATTTAGAGGGGTCAGTTTTTTTTTTTTTGAAGGGCAATACCGTAGGGGAAAACCCCTACGGTGTGATTTTCAATTTTCAATCGAGGTCACCAAATGATGACCTCACCACGAGGGGGTCAGTTTCAACAATTACATTAGGCATCTCGGGGTCATATTTGTAAAAGAAATCTACCTAATCAAAGCATGCTGAGCTCCAAGGAGTCGCCCTATCGATGATGTTTTCTCACATGTCGCACGGACCATTCGATAACTCAATGTACAAGAGAAACCGGTTAAGCTAGGTTGTTGAGATTCAGAGCATCTTTAGCGGCACCCCAGATGACCCCCAAAGGCCCAATGGGTTCCGACAGGCATGACCCGCTCGTTGTCATAGACACACACCGCCTCGTCGTGTTAATTAGGTTGTGCAGGGGGGCGTTCTGCCCAATTAACGGCGTCCACTCACGGGAGGCGGCACGTCTAGACACACGTCGTCGGCGTCAATTAATGCGTGCTGAGGGGAACCGGTACTCGACGTTAATATTCACCACCCAAGCCCGCTCCTTCGGCATATTTAAAACACCGTGCATAGCACACAAAAATGGCAGCATGGGCATCTGATCCCGAGGAGGCAACCGGTGTTGAGACGAGGCCAAGAGTACCTCTTGAGGCAGAAAGGGCAGTGCAACTCATCAAGTCGAGGGGAGAAGCTTGTATATGACGCCTCAAGAGGAAAATGGCGCATGTGGACGTCATCGCCGCCAGCAAAGCATGTATATGACACCGACGTAGGCGGCGGCGGCGTTATATAAGTGGGCTGGTGGATGGGCTCTCCGCGGTCCAATTCCTACGGGTGCGCAAAAAAAAAAAAAAAAGGTTTGGAAAAGTCAAATTACTTTTTTAAAATAAAATGGAGAAAAGAACACCTCTAGCCTGAACACTTACGATAACTAGTAGAATGCCCGTGCGTTGCCACGGGCTTTCTAGGTGTTTTCATGTCATATAATTCAAGCCGTATCATATACAATTTGTATATAAATTGAGCAATTTTCATGAGATCTTGTTGAACATAGTATATCCAAGGAAAACAACCCAACTCGGTATTCCAAAAAGGAGGGAAGCAAAACAAGTCAAGATGATATGTGTTGCCCCTTTTTCGCACTAAAGATCTTATTTTTCTCAATGAACTGGGGCTACATTTATTTCAATTTCACGAGTTTTTATATGTTAGCACACCCTAGCTCCGCCGTCCACACCATCCTTGCCATGTTGGCCATGCTATCTCGAGGACAGCTTGACGCATCCCGATGTTCTGCTAGTGCTCTGTTGTTCACACCGTCCTCGCCCTCGTGGCCGCTCCATTTCGAGATAGCTTGGCCCATCAGCACGCTACCCTAGATCCGGTGTCCCCGGTAGCCTCGCCGTCTCAAGGATACAAGTCGCCATCGAGTCGTACCATCAACGTACTTCAAGCCCAACCCATGAAAAGAGAGGAAATTACTAACTATATCAAGACAAGCACTTTGGCGAGCTCTCAGCGCTCGGGCACTGTTCTAATGAACAGTAGCTACAGTGTTGACCAGTGCCCGCGAGGAGGGACTTCTTTGCAATTTTCCAAAAACCGAGGGACCTTCCTGAAAAACACCCCACATCCCCCCTCCCTCTTCTTCTCTCTCCGCGCGGCGGCGGCGGCGGCGGCGGCCGACGCAGCACGCCGCCTCTCCGCTCCTCCCCTGTCAGATCGAAGCACGCACGGAGCTTCGTCGTCGTCTCCTCTCCATCTCCAGCGAGTCTCGCGTGCTGGGCTGCACGACGCGCTTCCTCCGACCACCGCGTCCGCTCGCCGCCGGCGACCAAAATGGAGCGGCGCCGCCGCTTTCGGATAGCGCGCGTGCACGGACGGCGGCGCCGCATCCGCGCGAGGTATTCTTTCAGTTTGCTTCTTCTATCACCGCCGCATCCTCCTGCAGTTTTACTGGAACACGTCTCCTGGTGCCCTCCGCATCTCATCCTCTCTGGAGGTCGGCTGACACAGGTGCAGCAAGGGCCATCTCCGCTCATGGATCATCACGGCGCTGCTGCGACGCGGCGGTGCTGCGACCGGCACGACAGGATCTTGACGGGCGGCGGCGCGGCCCGCCGGCACGCGCCTCGACGGCCAAGACGTCGATGGATCGGGCGACCAACACTTCCCCGGCTGTGGTCTATGCCGGAGCTCTGGCCAGAGCTGATGGTACCGCCTCCACCACTGCCCACATAGCAGACGCAGTTCGTCGCCGATTGGGTATTGCGCCTCCGTCCAGAAGCCGGCTCTGCTCGCGGCCGATCTTCGGTCTGCCCTAGGTTCTCATGCGCTTGCCTCGGTTGATGATGCCTCTATTCCTGTCGTCCCGTCAGGGGATTCCTCTTCCCTTCTGCGAGGGATTGCCTTCCTGGTGTTGCTCCAGTCCGATCTGATGGTCTGCCCTGTTTACCTGTTGATCCGTTCGTCGCTGTCCGTGCACGTCGCCTTATTGCTATTGCTGATTCTTCTTCCATTTGTCTTCTTTTTTGCAGTTCTGCCCGCGCCTATTGTCAGCCCAGCTCAGGCCGCTTCCAATGCGCGTCGTCTCCCCTGCTTGCGGTAAGTTCTGATCTCAACCTTTTTTTCCCTCCGCTATCTCTATTCTAACCCCTACTCTGTTTCTCTGCTCCCACACTCAACCTATGTGATGCGTTGTCCGTGGAACCTGTAGGCAGGATGAACATAACTCCGCTCAAGGATGTCTCACGGAAGTAAACAAATGGAAAATCATGGTACGATTAGTAAGAATTTGGGGCTTCAGGAGTTCAGAGACAGGCGCACTCTATGAGGTCGCTTTTGTGGTAGTTGATCAACAGCTACTGACAGCACATTTCATTTTCGCCTAAACAGCATCCTCTTTCATACAGATCAGAACGCCCTTTCTTTTTTAGGATTTTTCTACCGTACAAAACATGTTGTCATCCCCCACAAGTGAAGTTGATTTTGTCCAATTTTCAGTATTGCATTCATCTACAGCATCCACCAGGCAAAATAATATAAACTAATAAATCTATCTTTTCTGTACTACTGTTATCCATACACATAGCTTAGTACTTTTGCACCTATACATAAATACATTTCGCTCTTGCAGAATGATACTATGGAAAAATAAAAAAGTCTGGATCGGGCTGCAACGTTCCGTGGCCGTGGGCCCGGCGCGATGGCGAGTTCTGAAGGCAGGTTCCAGCCAGGGCCATCTGCCATCAACCATGTTGCTATCTACGACCAACTGTGAGATTTACACGTGCAGAAGACTAAAGCTAATTCACCGAGGGAATCATACTGTGGATCTCATCTCATCTTCCCCGCTTGATGCGTTTTCAATGTTTTAAGGGTGACCATCATCTAATATGTGTGCCTGCTATGAGTTTCATAAAATGCACATGAGGATGTGTTGTAGTCTGCCATTCTGCAACCTTTGCTATGTAAGAGCTATAGTATTCAGCATTTCAAAATCCCTTTAATATGCCTCCGGAAGAATTTCTCACCGTCTAAAACTAAGATCCTATTTCAAGTATTATTATATTAGTTGAATGTTTTCTTATGTGCAAGGTGATATTATTCAGTTGTGTCATTTTTTATTTCAACCATTTTCTGCCAATATTTACAGCAATTTGTGTTCCTTTTTTATAGGGTCGGTCTCTTTTATATCCAAGATGATTGGATTCTAATAAAATTTGTAGCAGATCCTTCATGGTCATCCTTACAGAAGATGAGGATCAGAAGAAAAATATTGTATATGGTGGCAACAGGACAGATCATCATACAACAAACAGATGCCTTATTTCAGTCCTTTGTTTGATTCAAATAAGTATCATGAGTTATTACTAAGAAGATATTCACAATGCATCGAAGTTTTCTGAAAGGTTTGTCTTTTGCCTTGAAAACAATTTATGTACCCAAGAGGCCATTTTCCTCTGAGCTTCGTCAAAGGCTTCTTGCTTTAAATTCAGAGATGCCAAATTAGAATACAGTTTATACATTTCATTATCTTCTCTGACTGTTATTTGCCCTTGCTTTGAAGATTTTTCTAAGCATTGCAGTGTTATTATTTGTTTTTAATGTTTGCTACATTCATATTTCTACCGTCATGATTTGATGATAAATTCTCATGAACATTTTAATTATATATTGTTAGTTTCAAGATCCATGAAATCCATCTTTCAGCAATCACCAATTCAACCTTTTTAGTTTATGCATTCATCGAGCTTATAGTAAAATTACTTTCTCCAAACATTTTTAATTTACTAATATGAATTTATTTTCATGAATCAACCGAGTCAAATACTTACATGGAACATTCAGTTTTACATGGAACATTCAGTTCTAAGCTAATGAAACTATTATTTTCACTTAAAAATGAAGAGTGGTTAAAATGATTCAGACCTCTTAACAAAAATATGCAGTACTATTGGAATGGAGGGAGTACGGCATGAGCTATGTGACCAACACATGCACATGGGAAGTTATACTTAAGGTTTGAAGAAAAGGCCCAGTGGGGATCAATCTCTCTACTTGTGCAAGCCTAATAGCATTTGATCGTAATCAACCAAGTAAAACAAGTTCGACCACCTGCTTCATGCATATTTGAAGACACTTACATGTTCCTTGCACAAGATATTCAGAATACATTTCGAATTACAACGGGTGTGGCGTGCCGCCGCGCCAAATCCACTAATTGTCACAATGACCCTGCCGATTTGTGCAATCTGACAAATCATTATCTAAATTATAATTTATTTATTACCTACATGACACCATGTCACAACAAACATGTTTTTATTACGGAAATTAAGTTGGCACTGCACATTAAGACTCCTGGTAGTTGTCTCGCCAAGGGGTTGATGCACTGCACCACCACGATTCCTCCAACGCCATCTGCTCGATCTGTAGGTCGTCAGCCTCTGCCTAGAGAAAGGAGATCTTCTATTTTCAGTACAGAGAAGTGAAATCTGTTGGAGGAGGGATTCCCGCATGTTGTTTGGCACGCTAGAAGTTTGTAACTGGATGGAAGACTGACCTATATATGGAGTCTATCGGCAACTACAGCAGCCCACTAGTAGAAAATGAGGCTTTCGTCCGGAGCCCAATTTTGCATTAGCCCCGGTTCAGGGAAAAACCGGGACCAATGCCAGGAATTGGTCCCGGTTCGAGCTGCCAGGGGTCCGTGGAGCATTGGTCCCGGTTCATTTGGGGACATTAGTCCCGGTTCGTGGCACGAACCGGGACTAAAGCTCCAGAGCCGGACACGTGGCGTGCCGCGGAGTTTAGACCCGGTTCGTGCCTCGAACCGGGACTAATACCCCTCCCCTGCCTATAAGTAACCCCCCCTTCTCTTCTCTGTTTTTTTTCTGCTTGGATGTGTGGGAAGTGGGTGCTAGTTTTTTTTCCTTTGCCACGCACAAGATGTGTTCGATGAAATGCCCGAGCCACACTTAAGTTCACACAAAATGATATCCTCGACCGAGGTTAGCAACTTTATCCTTTTCATCTGTAATTGATACAAAATATTGCACGTGTCGATGTACGGTGGTCATTTCACTATTCAAGATGTTATTGTAATGGTATTTGATAAACTTAATTATATGATGCAGATGGATGCACGGATGCGATGGATGTACGGCGAACGACGCAGTTCCGAGTTTATTGCAGGCCTGCATAAATTTCTCGATGTGGCTGAGGCAAACAAAGTGGATAATTTTATGCCTTGTCCATGTGAGAAGTGTCGGAACGTCAGGGAGTACTCTACCGAAACCATTCAAGACCACGTGCTTCGGAGAGGTTTCATGCCCAGCTATAATTGTTGGACCAAGCACGGAGAAAGAGGGGTTAGGATGGAAGACAATGAAGAAGAGGAGGATGACAACAATTCCCTGAGGAATGCGGTGATACTGTAATGGAAGACGTTGAAGAAGAAGGAGGTGAACATCGGGCATCAGATGAGCCCGCTGATGGTCTTGGTGGGGTCATTTCTGATGCAAAGCGAGAATGCGATACAGAAAAGGAGAAGCTAAAGTTGGAGGCCATGCTAGAGGATCACAAAAAGTTGCTGTACCCAAATTGCGAAGATGGCAGCACAAAGCTCGGTACCACACTGGAACTGCTGAAATGGAAGGCAGAGACTGGTTTTCTGACAAGGGATTTGAGAAGTTACTGAAAATAATGAAGCCGAAGCTTCCAAAGGATAACGAATTGCCCGAGACTACATACGAAGCAAAGAAGGCTATCTGCCCTCTAGGATTAGATGTGCAGAAGATACATGCATGCATTAATGACTGCATCCTGTACCGCGGTGAGGAGTACGAGAATATGGATAAATGCCCGGTATGCAATGCACTGCGGTACAAGATCAGACAAGATGACCCTGGTGATGTTGAGGGCGATGACGAGCCCCCCGGAAGAGGGTTCCTGCTAAGGTGATGTGGTATGCTCCTATAATACCACGGTTGAAACGTCTGTTCAGAAACAAAGAGCATGCCAGGTTGTTGCGATGGCACAAAGAAGAGCGTAAGAAAGACGGGAAGTTGAGACACCCCGCCGATGGGTCCCAGTGGAGAAAAATCGACAGAGAGTTCCCGACATTTTCAGATGACGCAAGGAACTTAAGATTTGGTCTAAGTACAGATGGCTTTAATCCTTTTGGGGAGCAGAGCTCCAGTCATAGCACTTGGCCCGTGACTCTATGTATCTACAACCTTCCTCCTTGGTTGTGCATGAAGCGGAAGTTCATTATGATGCCAGTGCTCATCCAAGGCCCGAAGCAACCCGGCAACGACATTGATGTGTACCTAAGGCCATTAGTTGATGAACTTTTGCAGTTGTGGTCCGAACCAGGTGTACGTGTGTGGGATGAGCACAAACAACAGGAATTTGACCTACGAGCGTTGCTGTTCGTAACCATCAATGATTGGCCTGCTCTTAGTAACATTTCAGGACAGTCAAACAAGGGATACAATGCATGCACGCACTGTTTAGATAAGACTGAAAGTATACATTTGGGAAACAAGAATGTGTACCTGGGGTCGTCGATTTCTTCCGAACAGTCATGCCGTAAGAAAGAAAGGCAAGCATTTCAACGGTGAGGCAGATCGCCGGAAGAAGCCTAACCTCCCTGATGGTGATGTTATATATGACATGGTCAAGGATTTAGAAGTAATCTTTGGAAAGGGTCCTGGCAGTCTATCTGTTCCGAATGACGCTGACAACACGTACCCATATGGAAGAAGAAATCTATATTTTGGGAGCTACCCTATTGGAAAGTCCTAGAGGTCCGGTCTTCAATCGACGTGATGCACGTGACGAAGAATCTTTGCGTGAACCTGCTAGGCTTCCTGGGCGTGTATGGGAAGACAAAAGATACACCAGAAGCACGGAGGACCAGCAACGTATGAAAGACCCATACAACAAGCAGACGGATAAAGGGCGTCAATACTTAAGCAGCTACGCTCTTACCAAAGCAGAGAAGGAAATCTTTTTTGAATGCCTGAGCAGTATCAAGGTCCCGGCTGGCTTCTCGTCAAATATAAAGGGAATAATAAATATGGCAGAGAAAAAATTCCAGAACCTGAAGTCTCATGATTGCCACGTGATTATGACGCAGTTGCTTCCGGTTGCATTGAGGGGGCTTCTACCGGAAAATGTTCGAGTACCCATTGTGAAGCTATGTGCATTCCTCAATGCAATATCTCAGAAGGTCATCGATCCAGTAACTCTACCAAGTTTACAGAAGGCTGTGGTCCAATGTCTTGTCAGCTTCGAGTTGGTGTTCCCCCCATCATTCTTCAATATTATGACGCATCTCCTGGTTCACCTAGTCGACGAGATTGCCATTCTCGGTCCTGTATTTCTACACAATATGTTCCCCTTCGAGAGGTTCATGGGAGTCTTGAAGAAATATGTTCATAACCGTGCTAGGCCAGAAGGAAGCATCTCAAAGGGCTATGGAACAGAGGAGGTCATTGAGTTCTGTGTTGACTTTATTCCTGACCTTAAGCCGATTGGTGTTCCTGAATCGCGGCATGAGGGGAGACTGAGTGGAAAAGGCACGCTAGGAAAGAAAGCACTGATATGTAGGGACGGGCATTCTTTAACTCAAGCACACTACACAGTTCTACAAAGTTCCACCTTCGTGGCTCCGTATATCGAGGAACACAAGAATTATGTACGCTCCAAGAACCCGGGGAAGGCTGACTCCTGGATTAAAGAAAAACACATGGAGACTTTCGGCAGTTGGTTGCGATTACAGCTCATGAATGACACCACTGTCGGAGATCAGCTCTACTTGTTGGCCGCGTCACCATCTTCGACTGTATTGAATTTCCAAGGGTACGAGATAAATGGGAATACATTTTACACGATCGCCCAAGATAAAAAGAGCACCAACCAAAACAGTGGTGTCCGCTTTGATGCAACAGACGAGAATGGGCAAAAGGACACATACTATGGTTACATAGAGGAGATATGGGAACTTGACTATGGACCTACTTTTAAGGTCCCTTTGTTTCGGTGCAGTTGGGTCAACATGAATGGAGAAGGGATAAAGGTAGACCAGCTGTACGGAATGACAACAGTGGATCTCAAGAATCTTTTGTTACAGGAACGAACCATTCGTCCTAGCCAATGATGTGGCTCAGGTTTTCTATGTGAAGGACATGTCCTCCAGACCGAAAAAAAAAAAAAATAAGCAAACGAATACATCAGACGATGAGCCAAAGCGTCACATAGTTCTTTCAGGGAAAAGAAACATCGTGGGAGTCGAGGACAAGACAGACATGTCAGCAGATTATGATAAGTTTGATGAAATTCCGCCCTTCACAGTGAAAACTGACCCAAGCATCCCGTTAAATAATGAAGATGCTCCATGGTTACGGCCGAAGCGATCATAGGTAAGGGACATACGCGAAGAAGGGTTCATGGCTTTTATGTAAATCAATGTAATGTATTAAACCTTTATGTGATGTGTAGTAATGTATTAAACCTTTTAGAAAACAAGTGACCATATGTAATGCATGGTTTCCGAGCATTCTGAATAGTTCCCAATACAATCTCTGCATATAACTGATGATCTTTAGCATTTCCAAGTGATGCAGAAAGCGCCAACGGCGAGAAAGTGCATCCCACTTTTCCAATTGCGATTCTTGATATGCTTTCGCTGCTTCCAACGGCGAGAAATATGACTTGTCCAATTGCGATTTACAGATTTAAATATATTAATTATGCCATATTATATGAATAAATGGCAATGAATGAATAAAATAGTTTTATTACTTATTTTATTTTCATTGGAATTCAATATTATTGGTGGCCGGAGTAGGAGAGGGGTAGCATACAGCGGGGAGGAGTGCACCGGAATGAATGGCGAGGCTACGGGGTTCAGACGGGAGACGGCGGCCATTGCTTTCTCTTTCGCTTGATGAGGAATAGGAAGTAGGGAGGCACTATACGGAAGATGCAGCTAGCAGCCGGTGTTTATATATATCGGGCATGGTTCCCGAGCATTCTGAATAGTTCCAATACAATCTCTACATATAACTGATGATCTTTAGCATTTCCAAGTGATGCAGAAAGTGCCAACGGCGAGAAAGTGCATCCCATAACGTAGCCCATCCTGCAGTTTGAGATACAATACTACTGCAAGTACATTGCACAACGGACGCCACATAACAGATGATCTTAGATTTCCAGAGAACTCAACCACGACATTCTACTACTCGCACAAAGTTCAAACTGAAGTATCTAGCTAGAACTAGGAGACACACACGCAAATGACAGATACTACTATTAAGCAGCCTCTAATGAGTCTTATCTCCTGTTCTATCCATCCATGGCATGGCAAAGCATGGATAGAATGCAAGATAAAAGACTAGACGACCACAGAGGACAGCAGGCGGCAGGCGAACGATCAGCATGGTCAGCGGCGTGGGACGGACGGACGAACTGCACAGCCAATGATGCGCTCCGCCGTCGGCCGGCGTCCGTCCCTCGGAGGGCCAAAGCGCACCAGCAGGAACTCCTTCCTGCCGTGGCCACAGGGGAACTTGGAGCCGGAGAAGTGTTTTGCAAAGGCCTCCACACCCTGCGAATTCCAAGAAGTCACATCATTCATTAGCATGTTCATGCACGCGTAGCCTATGGCGGCCCAGCTGCGGCCATGGAGGAAGGCATGCAGCCGCCGTGCCGCCCTCGCCGTCGTCATGTTGACGAACGCGTAGCCCTTGTTGAAACTCGTCCTGCGCCGTAGAACCATTATTAAGGCGACAGCCAAACAGGCTCAGGAGACGAAGACTAGAGATCTGCAAAACAAAAGCCATCGAACATGCCGAAGGAGTTTCAGGAATACTTACCCGAAGTCAACTGGTAGGTAGAGGAAGACGTTCTTGTTCCGGCATCTGGCCAGCTTGTTGGTCTCGTCGGCGCAATGCTGGTCGAGGATACCCATCAATCTCCGCTTCCTCCGAGAAACAAGCCTTCCACCGTTAAGCAACTCGCACAAGCACGCGTATATACAAGAATGGAGCAAAGCATCGAAGGAGTACTACTTACGTGAAGCGGTTGGGGAGGTTGCAGATCATCAGAGACGTCTTGCCGCTGCGTGGATCGAATGCTGGCGTGTAGCTTGTAGCGGCGTGCAGCGTGGGCATTTTTAATTGAAAATAACAAAATGGTTAATAGTTTGTATAGTTAGAATAAATATTTTAGAAAACAGAAAATGGTTTTGGATTATTTATTCAAATTTAAACACTTTTCATGTTGAAAGTCTTTTCAGATTCAAAATTATGCAATAAATATTTGTTAATGCATTTTTAATTGAAAATGGCAAAATGGTTAATAATTAGAATAATTATTTTAGAAAACAGAAAATGGTTTTGGATTATTTATTCAAATTTAAACACTTTTCATGTTGAAAGTCTTTTCAGATTCAAAATTATGCAATAAATATTTGTTAATGCATTTTTAATTCAAAATAGCAAAATGGTTAATAGTTAGAATAATTATTTTAGAAAACAGAAAATGGTTTTGGATTATTTATTCAAATTTAAACACTTTTCATGTTGAAATTCTTTTCAGATTCAAAACCATTTGAAATTCATATTCAAACACCTAAATAAGAAAAAAAAGGCGGGAACAACATTCAGAACTGAAAAGTTTGAAATAAATTTGAAAAAGGTCTCATTGGTCCCGGTTTATACGAAGAAACGGACTAATAATCCATGGACGCGCGAAGCAAATCTGGCATTAAATTGCCATGGCATTGGTCCCGGTTCCTCCCACGATCACCGGGACCAATGAGTCAGTCCTGGTACATAACTCCTGCCCCTTCTCCTTCCCCATTCCATCCCCAAATCCACCAAGCAGTCGCACGCGGACGCCGGAGCAAAATCCACGCTGTCAGGCTGCCCGACGCCCGCGCCGCTCCACGCCGCGCTCCGCCGCGCCCTCGATGCCCGCGCTGCGCCGCCCGCACGCCGGAGCCGTGGAAGCGGAGGATCTCGCCGTGAACACGCTGTGCGCCCCCGAGCCGTACAACAGCCGCCAAGACCTTCCCCGACCCTTCGCAGCCGACCCCGACCATCTCCGCCACCTCCCGTACCCCCTAGGTACGTCTCCGACTCGCCGTCGCCGTCGCGGGCGCGGCGGCGCCGCTCGAATTAGGTCTCCGTCGAAGCGTCCATCGTGCGCCGTTGGATTGCAATCCAAAGGGCGTGTACCGCTTCGCAGTAGATAGGTCACTGACGAGCGGGCCCCGCTCGTCAGATATTTAAACTTATCCGTGCGCGCGCAATTTGAATCTAAATAAGAAATCATTTGTCAACTTTGAAAATCAATAACTCGAGATTTACACATCCAATTAATTCAAACCAAAATTCTCTGGATAGCTTATGAAAATGTCTGTGCAACTAAACTAGTTTCACCCTGTTTAGATTAATATTAATAGCTGGGTATTTAAAATAGTACAGAACGTTAATTATCTAAACTTGTTTGTTTCTGATACTCTAATAATCCAAAAATTATGAATCCAATTGTGTTAACTTTGTATTGCAGTAGCCTAGCACCCCTAAATTTTGTAGAATTAATTAAGCAACAGAATTAATTAGGTATTCAAATAAAGATTGTAGCCACTTCTGTACTATAACAATTTTAATTGTCATTTGGTTAATCTAATTAAGTTGAATACAATTGGGTTAGGTCACAAATAATCAACACTGTGTAACCCTAAAAGGATTTAATTTTTAGAGTAACAGAACTTAGTCAGTAGCTAAAACTTGTTTATTAAGCTTCTGGACTAAAACAAATGTGTAGAGAATTTGATAGATCATTTTGAGTCAAATCCAATTGTGTTGCCTTCTATATACCAGTAGCTATCTGTAGAATTTTAGATTGTATTTTTGTGAGCAACAGAAAATAATTGATGAATTAAATGGTGTGTGACTAGTTACTAAAATAAATAAAAGTATTTGAATTTGATACTAATTTGAATTGAATTAAACTTCAATTGTTTTGACTTCTATATGGCAGTAGATGTTTGTAGAATTTTAGATTGTATTTTTGTGAGCAACAGAAAAATTTATGTTAGAAATTGTTAGTACTGTGTTAGGAAAAATTAAGAAATAGCTTGTTTAAGAATATTTAAAGTGTTAGCAAAATTTATATGTTAGCAAAATTAGCAAATTAAGGTGTTAGCAAAATTAGCAAATTTAACTTTGTATTCACATTTGCATTCACTTATCTGATTCACATTTGTATGCAAATTTTAGATTCAAATTTTGTGAGTATTGTTTTAGGAAAATTTGTGTTAGTAATTGTTAGTACAGTTACCCAACTAAAGTTTTGTGCATTGTTCTTAATTTGCAGAAACTATGGAACACGGCAGAGACGAAAATCAGGAAAACATCCTCGAGGATATGATCCGCGGGGAAGATGTTGGCGATGTCACCTCGCAGTTTCTGAACAACTCCGGTGAGGGAAATGAGTCTCTCAACCGAAGAGACGGCTCCGGTGAGGTAGAAGCCGACGGCTGGGGCGAGGGAGAAGCCGGCGGCTTCGATGAGGGAGAAGCCGACGAGGGAGAAGCCGAAGGCTCCGGTGGAACATTAAATGTTGCAAACTCCGGCGAGGTGCATATATATATTAATTAATTAAGCCTCTGCTGTCTATATACATATATTAACGCTATTTCTTCTTTTAGCCCTCCGGATCAAGCAAATCTTCTGTAAGGACAAAACGAGTCCCAGCCAAAAAGTTGGGTGACCATGAAAGGTACAGGATCGAAAAAGTCGCTGAAGACGGCACACCGATTGCTCCCCCTGATGTTGCAAAAAAAATTGTAAAGCAATGCGGAGTTATTGTTAGGGACTACATCCCGATCACCGTTCGAGAATGGCATAAGCCAAAGGCGGGAGGAATAAGATATGTCGGCGACAAAGGCAAAGAAAACCTTTGGAAAAAGCTCATGGTTAATTTCACCCTGCCGGCGCCAGAGGTGGATCCAGATGAGGAGGATCCAAATGAGGCAGAAAAGATTGCCAAGCAAAAAGATATCATAGAGCAAAAAGTCAAGGAGTGGGCTCTTAAGAAGATGGCCGAGCTATTCAAGAACTGGAAGAAAAGATTGCACGCCGAGTTTATCAAGAAAGATAAGACTCCGGATTTCAATAAAGGGTATGAGAAGATAAGAGATGACTGGGAAGAATTTGTGGCGTACAAGAAATCGGAGGAAGCTCAGATACTGTCTGAAAAAAATAAAGCAAACGCTGCTAAAAAGAAGTACCACCATACTATGGGGCCTGGTGGCTACGCCTTTAGCATGCCTACGTGGGAGAAACTTGAGGCCGACCTGCTGGCTAAAGGGATCACTCCAGAGCCATACACATGGATCGAACGGGCAAGAAATTGGTTTTACGGGCATGGGGGCACGTTAGATGCAGAAGGGAAGTGCATATATAACAGAACACACAAATATAAGCCCCTACTACCCATCGAAGGCATTAGAAATGCAGTAAAGGATGTTGAAGATGGACGGTTCTGTCCCGATAGAGAGGATGACGAGCTCACACGCGCCCTTGGGAATAAGGAACACGACGGACGAACACGAGGCACACCAGGCTCCAAGCCGTGGAATATTGCGATTCCCGAGGACAGGAAGAAATTTCCCGATAGAAGCCATCAGAGGAGAAAGGAAAGGGAGGCAATAGAAGCACGCGCTGCTGCAGACCGGTTGCGTAATATAGAAGAAACAATAAAGCGGCCGCAGGATCAAATTGACGCACTTAGCCAGCAAGGTACTAGCGGCCAATCTCAGCGTCACATGATAGAAGCTGCATGCGATGGTACCGGCGGCCCATCGAATCGGAAAAGCAGCGTGGCTTCCACGGAGCTCCAGGATGGTAATGATGATGCACTGACGATGGCTCCTCTTCGTCGCTACCCAGTGGATGATATCACGGAGAGCACACCTTGTGAGCTACATGTGAAAGTTTTTAACTTAACCATGAAGGTGGCGGTCGGCTATGCCGTACCAATTGGACCTAAACCAACTTTCCATTTCTCTCCGGTTCCACATGGCTACGCTGTTGTCGGGGTGGATGAAGTGATGAAAGAATTTGAGGAGCTGAAGCTGGAACACCCTGCAGGTGAAGATGGGGAGGTGGTTGAACTTGGAGAAGCCAAAAAAGGGACCATTCTATGGCCAAAGGAATTCATCGTGCTTCCAAACTGGCAGCCAAGGCCATCGACTCCTCACAGTAGCAATCCATCATCGCCGCCGCCTCACCAGTCTCCAGCGCAACAGTCCTCTTCGCCGCCGCCGCCTCAGGCGCCGTCTCCGCCGCCTCACCAGTCTCCAGCGCAGCCGTCTCCGCCGCCGCGTCAGTCGTCTCCGCCCACTGAGGCTCAGGGTACCACCGCTGGTACTATGAGGGGTAACCGATCACCGAAACGTAAAAGGTCGCCCCTCCCAAAAGTACCTCATAAGAATCTTCCCATGTGACCTTACGACTATGCGGAGGAGGAAAATGTCGCGATCGCAAATGCCCAATATAAAGAGTGGTGGGCTAACCGGAAGAAGCCGAAAGCGCCAGAGTTCCCCGCCACCCCAGAAGAAAAAGCCGCCGTCTTCAAAATGCTGAAGACCCTTGAACAACCCCCCAAGGCTGACACCAGACTATGACCGCTCTATTCGCAAGTCGGCTGAGGCAAATAAGCAGCGGTCGAAGAGTAGTAGTGCAAGCGGGAAATCAGTTCCCCAGCTCGGAGAACAGAAAAACCAGTCGTGCCCCCGCTCAAAGTGTTTTCCAATACCGAGGTGGGGTCGAGCACAAGTGCAGTCGACGTCGATCCTGAGTGTGTTGCAATGTACGGAGAAGCGGCCTCTGCTCAGGGCATGTCTATTCCTCAGTACTTAGCGCAATTACAAGAGTTCCAGGAAGTAGCATACAAATACCGGCACGGGTATACTCTCGTCAAACCTGAGCTAGTCAACGGTCTACCAACAAAAATGCGAAGATTGCATAAGTGGTACATGCGAGCCTCAAAGGAAGGGGCAAACTGGATCTACGTGGGATATAAAAACGAGCATTACGGGCATGGAGATGGCGTGGTAATGATTGAATTTTGTGAATTATTTCAGTTATACCAACAAGACGCCATCGAAAAATCTATCTCAGTGCCTATTGTCTGTAAGTATTATTTCTGTAATTAAGTCTCTAGCTAGCTCAGCTCGTTCATTGCATGTATAATCTTACTCATCACTATATTAATTATGCAGAATGAATATTTTCCAATGCAAAAGAGACAAATCTATGACATTGGGTTCATTGACCATATTTCGTTCATAAAAAAACTCTCCAAGGTCATTACATCGACACAGAGAATAACTTGGTAAAGGCGTTAAGGTTTTCCGAAACCAAAAGGGAAATACTATTTCCTTACAACTACGGGCGAGTGTTACTGTCTTGTACACATTCTATTTCGCTTACTCGATGTTAAGTGTATAATTGATGACTTATGCGTGCGCAGCTTCCACTTTATTCTGCTAATCATTAAACCTGACAAAGGAGTAATACAAGTCATGGACTCGAAACGTAAACCCCTTGAGGAGTGGGCGGACATGCAGAAATGCCTCCAAGGGTAATTTCAATCATTATGGCACTATATCGGCAACTTTTCTTTCATTCCCTGGTAGCAAGTAATTAATATATAACTCATTTATTCATTTTCTTTGCCGGACAGGGCTTGGAAACGGTTCACCGACAAGGCTAGGGGTATTTGGGCGCCGGAGCTAAAATTTGAACCAGTAAATGTAAGTACTACTAGCTAGATCCGCGCATCTCTTTGATTCTAGTTTCAATACCATTATCATGCCTGATTATTATTTTGATTGAACTCTGTTCTCGTAAAGTGCTTGAGGCAGGAACATGGGAATAATTTATGTGGATACTACGTTTGCGAGTTCATTCGCCAGACGACCCAAGAGACGGGCAGCCGGTACTTAGAACAACTTGAAGTACGTAAACAATATTCACAATTTTAGTTTATTGCCATCAATTGTGTTTAGTTTCATTCATATATATTGACCCCTTCTTTAAATTAGATCGAACGGTTGCGGGACGGTCTTCTACCACAAGATCGAGTACGAGCAATTCAAGAGAAAATTACGGGATTCTTAGATGCAGAGGTCCTAGATCCGAAGGGAGAATACTATCGGAAGGTTGAAATGTAAGGGTAGTGGTTCCTTCATTGCTGTATGTCGACCCCTTCTTTGTAATATGTTCGACCAAGCACGACGAATGAGATGTGTGTAATATATTCATGACGATGATGTGTAATAGTGGTTTCTTCATTGTTGTATGTAGTATCATCGAATTGAGTGCGAGATGGAGAGCCGGCGAGTGAGAGATGAACCGGCGAGTAGTACCTGCACAGAAATATCGAAACTTGGCCTCGATGAGCCGGCGAGTGAGAGATGGAGAGCACGTCGGCGATGCGAAGAAGAGGGAGACGACGGAGGCACCGGCGAGAGGGAGAGGGGGTGGATGGAGGCGCCGGGCGACGGAACAAAGAAAAGTATTCGAATTGAGTGCAAAACACAAAATAAAAAGTGCCCAAATAATTAAATGAAAAAATAAATCAAAACATCAGTCCCGGTTCGTATTACGAACCGGGACCAATGAGTCCTCCCCCCACTCGCTGCAGAACAGGCCACGTGGAGCCCCATTGGTCCCGGTTCGTGGCCGAACCGGGACCTGCATTAGTCCCGATTGTATGGCCCAACCGAACCGGGACCATAAGGGTGTTTTCTACTAGTGGCCTTTACCATGCCTCCTCCGATCCAACGCCATCTGCTTCTGCAGGTTGCCGGCAGAAAGGTCACCGGGCCCGGCGGGGACGCAAAGCCGCGCCTGGGTGTGGCCGGCGTTGGGCTCCCGCTGGCCGTTGCGATGCGAGATATCGGTTGACTCGGCGGTGCTCTAATGGTGTCCATGGCAGACTGGCAGTGGTCTGCCTCCTGGATCTCGCGGTGGAGTTGTATAGGAACCGCAGAGGAGCTTGGCCGGCAAGGCCGGTACGGACCCGCAGCCCGCAAAGCTTTTGGTGGCTTGCTAATGCTCGGTCGGCAGAGCAACGACCGGATGTGCAGGCTTCTCCTGCAGCATCATGGCGATGACAGATTGAAGCACAAGGGGTCGACATCGACGGCTGGGAGCAGGCGGCCGGGGTAGGCGGCGGCGTCGCATCCCGCTCCCTCGGGTGCATTTTTTTGGCCGTGACTTCGTCAGCAATGGGTGCGGCGTATAGGGTAGGTCGGTTGCATGGCTGCATATGCATACCGTACTTTTTTTTGGTTGCGCATCAAATCGTACAAGGGTGTACTTCGCTGGCGCAATAGCTTGTAGCTGGGCCGATCCACAGTTCCACACCGATGTGTTGGCTGAGCTAGGCCTCGATCGGTCGAGGGAGTTGGGCGATGTACCAACGTACGGACCCAACTCCAAAGACTAACGTACCGTCTAGTTTAATATTTGGAGGGCTCCATCAAAATATTACATCCCTTATATATCGTAAACAAAATGTATCTAATACTTCAACTAAATAAAATAGAGGTTCTCCTCGTCAGTGTTTTCGTCGTTGGTAAAATAATGCACTTCGTCGTCATCAGCGTCGTTGAAAGCTGCTTTGCAAGACCCAGAGGTCTCGGCAGCGTTAGCCTTCTGCCGCTTCGGTATTGGAGCACCAGCTCCACCTGGCGGCGCCGCCACCTGTGCAGACGGACTTGGCACATAGTCTCGAACGAGACCTGCACCACGTGATGCGCCCTGTATTCTTCTGCGCTCCACGACGCGATGGACTCCTGCAACAAAATGTGCTCCCGCTTCCAATCCCGACAACGACGACCCCGAACCAATGTTGTCCTCGACGATGACGAGCCGGAGGAGGAGGGAAAGCCGCACCAGGAAGAAGAGGAGGAGGGAAGGGCGACAGAGGTGCTCTAATGGAGTATCGCATCTCGTCGGGCACTTTGGACTTGTAGCGAGCCATTGTCACTGTCGGTGGCACTTCTATTAGCTAGCAAGATTTATACATGAGGGCGGGGGCGGCCAGGAGGCGGGAATGCGGCGAAACAGCGTGAAAATGAAGCGGGAAAGAAAACGCTGGACCATAATTGCATTCTACGAACGAATTGAAACACTTATCACTTCAAATTACACTTCGCAGAAAATATAGATATAACTTTGTATAGACATACGGTTCAATTTCACATGACTTTTGCAAACAAATGGTGTGCGATGGTGAGCACTACGCACACACTTATAATATCACGACCGTAAGCAATATTTAGCATACCACTGAGAACACAAAATCATATGCGAATATATGGATTTTGAATCCTGTGTGAGCTTTTTTATTTTCGAAGGGTAAGCGATAAGGTAAATCACACATGGGAGATTACTCCCGTTTGCGATTGTGGGGTCTTAAATTGTCCGATCTATGTCCGTATCCAAGTTTTGTAGCGTCGAGTTTGAAAGAAGTACGGACCTAACCATATATGCCAGCTAGCTAATCGTTCGTTCGTGCTCTATTCCAGTACCATGTTTCAGTTGCATTGTTAGAAATACTAATTAATCACGTCCGACGTCGGCATGACGTCACGTGCTCGTAGTTCCGTTGTATACGTGTAGGATACGCTCTGTTTTAGGTTTGAGTCTAAACCGGCTTTGTAACCGGGTCGGCCTCCTGTTAGGTCCTGGTAGTGTTTTAGGTATGCCCTGGTTGTAATCAACACACCGTGAATCGACAATAGGGCATTTGGCAATCAATCAGCCAACGTCTTCGTGTGTGCGTTCAATCTGTGCTACTACTAGCAGATCGATCAATACTGCCTCGATCAGCAGATTGGAGTTGCTATACGTACGCGTGCCTCGCCGGAGTTTTGTCGTCGCCGGAAGTTACTAGACGACAGGGGCAGGTCCAACAGTTTCATGACGATCGCGCAAGCCATACATGGGCCGCCGGATGGGAACGGTGCCTCCTTGGCCGGCCACGAGCGCCGCCGGCCGGAGCAGGCAATCGGCGGCTGGGCGTCTCTCCCAACGGACATGATCTGCCTCGTCACAGATTGCCTCCTGGACAGCGGGGACATCGTGGACTACGTCGTCTTCCGTGCCGTCTGCTCCAGCTGGCACGCCCGCACGCCCACGCCGCGCGAGCGTGACCTCGCCCTGCGGGACCCTCGCCTCCGCCCACGTGGCTGGATCGCGCTCTGCGACGGAGATGCGGTCCGACCGGATAACGCCGGCGTGATCGACCTGTTCCACACGCGCACAGCCCGGCGCCTCCGAGTCCGTGTGGACATCCGAGACAGCCGGATCATCAGCTTCAGCGACGGCCTCCTCGTCCTCGTGCACAAGACCAATGGCGAGATCCGTGTGCTCAACCCTTTCACCCGTGTCACCGTCGACTTCCCGTCGCTCGCGTCCGTGTACCACCGAAAAAGAAATTGCTCATGCGTAAGGGCGCCCATGCGCAATCTGGGCCGTCGGATTCAGCGATCCGACGGCCAGGATTTATCGTTGAAATGGGTCAACGATAAATCCTGGCCGTCGGATCGCTGAATCCGACGGCCCAGATTGCGCATGGGCGCCTTTACGCATGAGCAAAATCCACGTTCGTGTACCACAAGGTAATCAAGAACAGGGAAAATTTCCTCGGTATGAAAGCCGCGGTATGCAGCGCGGCCTCCTCCTCGTCCTCCATCGCCGTCGTCATCTGGTTCCCACACAGGACGGGGATGGTCGCTGCGGAGGCCTGCTTGGACCAGTGGGAAATCCTCCACGGAGGGTTTTTCATATCAAACACCTTGGTCTTCCAAGGGAGAGGCTCTACGCCAGTACCACCAATGCTGACTCGTTAGAGATCGTGCAGCTGTACCCTCCGACTCCGACGACACCACCACCACTACATCATCGTCCTATGGCTGTTGCTCAGGTTCCCAATATCTCCGACCACCTCGGGCCGTACCACACCTTCCTTGCGGAGTCCGGTGGACAGATGTTGCTCGTCGTCTCGCATCGCCCTCATGTGTATCCGGGAACAACTGACTGGTGGAAACAGGCAAGCTTCACGCTGTACAAGGTGGACTTGAAAAGCAGCAGCAGCGACTGCGCGAAGCTGACGATCCTCCATGACCGCGCGCTGTTCCTCAGCGACTACGGATGTCTGTCTGTCTCGGCCATGGACCTCCCTTCGCTGAGGAGCAACTCCATCTACTTCTCCGCAGGCCTCCATCCTGTTCTGATGCACTCACTGACAACAGGTCTGTCCGAGGATTTGGCGGCCGAGTGCCAAATACACGACGGGGAGAAGAGGAGGATCCGCCCCTCGGTGCGTCCCTTCACCATCATCGATCATCTCCTCACCTTCTGCCATCCTAAAGAGTGGACCAAAGGGCTCATGTTCCACGAGTACGACCTCGTGCCGATTATATCTTTCGAGGAATTATGGAAGAAGATCTGGACGCAGGAGAGGCAGCTCCGGATTCCACCCGTTCCATCAGCCGAGTCTAAGGCGAAACTCAGTGAAGTTGGTAGCAGCGACAGTGAGTTGTGTGGAATCGAATAGAATGTTAGCAGAATCACACAAGGGACTCCCAATTCCCAATTCACATAGAGAGCTGGTCACAGCTGGATGAGGCACCGAACAGTAATTAAGCTTGTAGCTAGAAAGTACTAGTCGAAAAAGAATTTTTTCCAAATGTGTCTGATGAATTAAAGGCTTCAAATTTCACCATTCATTATCAGATTGTTTCGTGGTATATTTGTTTTTGTTTTCTTTTATGGTACTTCGTGCTATGTTTTGGTTCGTGCTTTTCACATCTTCTCTTCTTTGGTGACCGTGTGGAACAATTTTATTGACTTATTTTCCATATCAGGCTGTCATCCCACAACTTTAGTTGGATTTGTAATAGTTCTTCCCAGCGAGAGCGCGCGTTTTTCTTATGTATAACTTTTTTTTACAATCAACCAAACACTAGAAATCTCGTCCACCATTGGTAGTTACATACAAGTAGATAAAAGCAACTAGTTGTATGCTAGAATTAAAAGAATGAACATATCAAATAAAGAATGAAAGCAAATTTTATCTAGCTATTTGGAAACGGATCACAAAAAAAGTATTGTCTAATAAGGGAAAGGAACATGGAGTAGCAACATCTTGTTACAATGTTGGCAATTTCAGAACTTTATATCTATGTGGAATCACATTTTATATATCCGTTGCTAGTCTCTTCTGGAGAGAGTTCAGCAGAGACCTGACATTATCGCGTTTGACATATGTATTGTACCTACAACCCCAAGGTTAGTTATAGTACATCAAGTGCTTCTTGTTGTTCTTCTACATCAAGTATTTATCCTAGGAAGAAGAACACATCGAGGCATGGCAATCAATTTATTATACATGGTTCTTAGGGGAACAACGTTTTACACACCCACAAGAGAAATCATAAAGATAATAGCAGAATGAATTGTGTGAGGAAAATATAGAACATATGTATTTTTGCACTTTTGCTTAAAAAGCAACATTTTTTATTTTTAAACATGCACAAGAATAGGAAAAATGGTTTCTACAACCCCCCAAGACAAATACAAATATGACTTTTGCATCACAACAAAGAGAAAACAATGGTTCTTCAGAACATTGCAAACGATGCAATAGTATATGGAACATGATAGGAAGGTATATTAAAAGAACAGCAAGAAAATAGTGCATGAATATCTCGTTGCAAGAAGCCACTGATGATCCAGTGTATGAGGTACATGCAGATAAAAGCAACCAATTGTGTGCTGATGCTAAAAGGTAAATCGATACAATACAGAATGAAAGCAACAATAGATGAGTTTTGACCATTGAGATAACATGAGGATGGAGATGTCCCAGGTATATGTTGGCAATTCCAGAATTTATATCTAGCTGCTATTACATTTCACAGATGCTGAACAATTTACTGCTGTTCTATTTGGAGAAGGTTAAGCAGAGATCTGATACTATACACTTTGATGCCTCAGCCTAAAACCAAAAGGATTATTATACAATTCGACTACTCGTAAAAACAAAGAAAGGAAGACATGCACACAAATACATATTCCTAGTGTACCGTTAGGAAAAGACTAGATAATACCCCGCGCGTTGCAGCGGAAATTCATAGCATTTATTCATTGGATTTAACAACAACTGAAAACATAGTAGTACTCATTATTCAAAATTGTATTATTAACCTTTAGTTGCTGAGATAGAAATTTAATATATATATTTTTACTATTTGCTAATATTGGCACCTTTCGGGTACCAAAGTTTTCTATTTTGTAAAAAGTAGCCGAGTATGCCATCATCATACAATGATAATATCAAAGTGGAAGGCACGTCAAGAAGGTTTACACATTATTTGAGCAAGAGTGCGCAGGAGTTACCGGCAGACTGAACTAATTATTTAGCTAGTCAAGTAATTTGGTAATTTTTTCACTTGCCGTGGATATGCACTAACTTTACCGGAATATCATGCTTCAGGAGAGAAAAAAATTGATTGCCAAGTATCACATAAAAAATAAGGAAAATGCCTCAGTTGACATACTGACATGCCTCTACCGGTCTACCATTGGTGGCTTGGTTGTCCTCATGTCCTGCTGCTAAATTTTTCTGAAACCTTCTTCAAGCGCCATCCGTATGTAGTACGCGCAGGGAACAAAATTCAGTAGAGATGCCTTGTGCTCTGCAGATATATGACATTAGTACAGAACTCTGGTTCCAAAACCATTAGTGCAGGACAAAACAACACAGAAACATGAATTATCCCGTGAGAGAAACCCGGATTTGCTGGATTGGGGGACTGTAACAATATTGAGTGAAAGGTAGTGAACATTCGTGTGTGCTTTGGTCACTCCCGGTTTTTGACCGAGAAGGGTCACGCGGGGCTCACGTGAGCTCGGTCCAGGCCGTTAGGCGGGCGCTAACCACTGCGGACCGTGTACGCTTCTGTCAGGAGATTATACACCTATGATATAAATCGAAAGAGGCAATTATGCTGTGTCTACGAAACGACGTGCGGTGCGGCACAGCGCACAGATCAGTGCTGCCACCTCGTGTTGACTGGTGGTGGTGGCGCCGTCGACGACAAGGTTGTGCCCGCCGACGTACCCGGCCTGGTCCGACGCCAGGAACAGCGCCGCCTCGGCCACGTCCGCCGTGCGCAGCATCTTCCCGCGCAGCGGGCTCCCGGCCTCCGTCACGGTTCCATCTCCTCGTCGCTCCTCCCGGCCACCGCGAGGCTCAGCGGCGTGACCACGCCGACGGGGGAGACGAGGTTCACGCGCACGCCGTGCCGGCCCAGCTCCCCGGCCGCGGCGCGGACCAGGCCCGTGTACGACGCGGGGCCGTACCCGCCCTGCACGCACGCCACGCCCACGCTGCCCGTGCACACGATGGCGCCGCGCGTGCCGTCCGCCACCATGGCCCGGGCGGCGTGCTTGACGCAGGCCGCGGCGCCGCGGAAGTTGACGGCCATGACGCGGTCCCTCGCGGAGAGTTCCATGTCGGTGACGGAGCCCGTGAGGAGCAGCACGCCGGCGTTGCTGAACATGACGTCGAGGCGGCCGTGCGCCGCCATCGTCGCGCCCACCGTGGCCTCCACCTGGGCCTCGTCCGTCACGTCGCACCGCGTAGGGTGGGCCGATGGAGTTCGCTAGCGCCTCGCCCAGCTCGTCGTGGATGTCAACGATCACCACCGTGGCGCGAACAGCAGCTAGCGCCTCGTCCATGCCGCTCGCGCCGCCCGTGACGATCACCACCTTGCCGTCCAACCCGCGCAAATTAACGATCACGCCATCCTTAATTGCATCCGTCGATCTCACGTTGTATCCAACAGTTGGATCGAGGCAGAGGAATCGACCAGAATACTCATCCGGGCGGTTATTTACGTATAAAAACATAGCATGTACAGCATTGACATATCGGTGCGGGATCCGCAATGGCTTGCTCTCTGTGGCTTGAGCAAGTGAATCCTGGTTTGAATCCCCTCCTCGATCATATAATTTTAGTCCCGTATTTATTTTCTCCCACTGTCAGGTAGGTCCCACTTTTTTTTTTTTGAAACGAAGGCAGGTCCCACTTTACAGGAGAGGACTTACTGGGTGCATCGCTTAAACTGATGGGATTATCTGCAAAAATAACGGACTAGAACGAGGCAACGAGCTCACGTGAGCGGCCCGTGACCCTTCTCAGTTAAAAACCGGTGAACAAACGAGCGAATGATCAAAGTGCATATGAATGTTCACTTCAGTTCAGTGACGGGTTCACATGAACTCCAACATGAGTGACTTAAGTGCACCGAAAACCACTTTAGTGACTGTCACTGCCATTTACTCAATAATATTTGTTTGGAAAAGTTGTAATAGTTCGGTTTGAAATCTTAATAGTCATAATTTCTTTGTAGGTGTATAGTTAGGCGTAGTCAGTATTTTATAAACGTTCATCGTATTTGCCTAAATTTGAAAAAGATAAGTCAAGGTAATGGCGAAATTTTCTTCGTATTATTTTTCTTTGCTTTGGTGGACAGCTATACGTCGGTAGGATTATTTGCTGATCGCAGTTGGCCGAGAAGAATTTTTTTAACAAGCCAAGCTACGGGGAAGGAAGAAAAATAAGTCTTGGAGAGGCAGAGAAAATGTAGCTAGCCGTAGTGCAGAGCTAACTCTGGTTGGCTAGAGTGTTGATCTCCCTCTTAGGGATTACATCTCACTACAAGGATCCGGATCTATTAGAACAAAATCGTTCGTCACAATACAAGCTGATTTGTGGCAGTAGATACCTATTGTCACGGAATGTCATTCTATTTCAACAAAACTTAATTTTTTAGCGCTAAATAGTTATCACAACGGGCAAAATCGTTGTAGCGAGAAGCTAATGCGACAATGTAAACTTTTCGTGGTAATACTCTATTTCAATAAAATTTAGTTTGGTGCCGCCAAATAGTTATCGCAACATAAAAAATTGTGGCACCAAGTTATTGCGACAATATAAACAGTTATGGCAACATACTCTAATTCAACAAGTCGGTCACACACAGTGTTATAAGACCCACATGACACTAGCTAAAAGATAAGAAATAAATGGTCTAAGTCTTCATCACGAAGAATATCATTAACATGGGGGTACAGTTGAGAGTTGACTTGTTGCATTGTTGACAGCTTCAAGTTCCTGTCGATTCCTTGTCAGTTTCGAGGCATGCAGCTTGTTCCTCACTAAAAGCGTCGCGGCTTAGTACTATGTTGCTGTAGCAATTGCTCCTATGTCAGAAACTCAAAGCAATGTATGATAAGCGTACTGCCTGCAATGCAATTGAACCTTATTATAACGGGAACAAAGATACCCAGGGAGTTCCCAGATTGAATTATAGAAGAAAGAATTGATCCAGTTAATTAGGAAATCGGATCCAAAAACTATACAAAACGCGGTTAGAAAACCGCACACTCTACCTCATGGAACATCGTCCATGCCTAAAATAAGGGAATCTAAACCCAAGCTAACAGGCCACACCTCATATCCAACTAAAAGGACCTCTCCAAACACACACAAACTCTCACCGCTAGAGATGCACCGGTATGCACCCTCCACACAGAAGAGATCAAGCATTACTCACAACTAACTCTCGAAAAGCCTCCATCAGCTGCGGTGTGCGCTGCTTCTTGTACATCTGCAAATAAAATTGCATCTTCTCCTCTATGAATTCATCGGTGACTTTCTCTTTGCTCTTGAGTTTTGGGATTTTCCCAAAAGTCTCCGCTCGCCTAAACTCGGCGCGCTTGGCTGCTGGAATGCCACAATCTTTCTTCTTCTTGTCCAACCAGATGCTTCGTCGCTCGGCCAAAGAGGGAGCATCCACCCGAAGCTGCTTGTCCTTGGGCATGTCGGCAATCTCTCGACAGAGCTCCTCCATCGAAAAGGGCAAGGTCTTCTCTTGTGGCTCAATCGTGTCAAACTGAGCCATCACCTTCGCGATCTTCTCCTCCGGGCTAGGGGCATCAGAACCCCTCAACTCCTCCGATGCCAAAGGCATCTCCACTCGAAAATCCTGCATCGGGGCCCCTGCACCATCGGGGAGACATGCTCCGAGGCAGCAATCGGCGTGGAGGTGGATTCCAGGGCAAGCGCTGACGCTGAAGAGCCCACACCCCTGGGAGAGTAGCAACCAAAGTGCTCGATCCCGCCATCTGCGCAATCAGCGTTGCACCCAGTACCCAGAGATGGTGTTGGCTCCACCTGGACCCTAACCGGCGGCAGGGACAACCTCTCGAGAGGAGCCTCAGCCCGCTCCAGCAATCCCCCAACACGCTCCATCAAACCCTGCATCTTGAGCTGAGCCGCGACCATCTCCTCAAGCTGAGCCGCGACCAATCCTTGCAGCTCTGCCCGCAGCGACGTCGCCTGCTCCTGCTCAGCCTGCAAAAGAGCCGCCTGCTCCTCGACGCTTTTCAGCATGTTGGACGGGGCCGGGCTAGCATGCGCAACTTGGTGACAGTTGCCGGCGTGAGGGGCAGAGCGAGAGGCCGCAACCTCTGCCCATGAGCAGGAGCCGTCCAGACGGCGAGCCGGAGGAGGGGTGCCAGGATGGGAGGCCTCATGGGAGATGGAGGCGGCGAGGTGGTCGACGCAGCCCCGCACACAGTGGCCGGAGCAGCGGCAGGTGAGGCAGCGAATCGGGTCTCTGCAATCCTTGGCGAAGTGCCGTGGGGAGAAGCAGCGGAAACAACGCCCGCGCAACCTCCTCCTGAAGGCAGCTTCCCGCTCGGTGCAGGCCCGTTGATGGCGCGGCGGTCCAGGCCCCTTCCTAGGCGGTGGGGCAGGCACCTTCTCTGCCCTCCGGCGGTGCCGTCCCCAACGTCCACCCAAGCCCTCTCAGCAGGCACCACGGGTGCATCGGAGGCGAGCGCCGGCGTGAAGTTCGGCGGGAGCTGGGCCGGGGGAGGAGGCAGGGGGATCTCAGAGGACCCGAGAGACGGCCCTGGCATCTCCTCAAGCGGGGCCTCGGGCTCCTACTCCACGCCGAGCAGGGAGCTGAAGCTGAGGTCGCCGATGACCAAGGACTGGATCCGAGGGCGCGGCACATCTGGGGCGAATCCGGCCGACACCGTGGCCTGCTGGGTGGAGGAGACTGGTGCAGGCGCAGGGAGACGATGGACGACGGGGCCGGAGCGGCCGTCGCCGGGAGGGGCCGGTGGTGGGAAGGGGAGGCCGGGCTCGTCTCCGCCATGGCGGGCCTAGCAGCACGAATGGGAGAGCGAGGAGGTGGATGGGGAGGAGCGGAGGGAAGGCGGCCGGCGGCCGGGGAAGGGCATGGCTGGGCGTGAGGAGGGGCTGGGGCTGGGCGGCGGCGGAGTCGCTAGCGTGTCGCGGGAGGATAGGGTTGGTTTCGCTACCCGAAAGATAATCAAAGAGAAAATGCACGATACCATAAATTTTGCAATCGTAGGGGCTCATTTTTGCCACTCGAAAAATGGAAAGTTATATTTTGATAAATAATTTGAAAACTCTCTTTCGCACTATTGTTCAGCTTGACCCTAGGAGTGTTTGGTCGAGCTGGGAAAATACTCAGAAAAGCTTGTCAAACTTGCGGGCCAAACGAGGCCTTTTGTGTTGTGCAAATGGCCGCATTAGTTTTTTTGTGTAAAATAAAGAAGCACGCATCAATCCGGGAACGCCCCCCAACCTGCGGGCTGTTGCCACACTGTGCGCAATTCCTATATGCCGCCCGTTGCGGAACTCTGGCTCGCGCCGCCTGAATGAATCCCGCAGCAGGCCGACCAATTAAGGCCTGTTTGTTTTTTTGTTATGTTCTTTCCTTTTTCTTTTAGGTTTGTTTTCCTTTTCTTTATTTTTTTTCTTTTCAGTTTTGACTTTTATGATTTTGATAAATTAAACTGTTGAGATTTTAAAACTCTTCATAAGTGTTAGATGTTCACAATTAAAAATGTGTCATATTTTGAAAAATGTTGAGAAATGTAAAATGTTTGGAATATGAAAATATTTATTTTGAAAAATGTTCGGATTTAAAAGTGCTGATAATGTAAAATATTTATATTTATAAAATATTCATTTTGAAAATGTTTCGTATTAAGAATGTTTAGATTTAAAAAATGTTCAGATTTTGAAAATTCTAGAAGACCCCATTTAGCAAACTTTCATAGCCAAAATAAGTGATCAGGAAAACTAGGAAATATATACCTTTAATTTGTAATTACCACTAATTAAACTACCAATTGTAAGAAACTGTCAAGACAATGAACACAGTTCAGCTACCAATGGAATGGAGAGATAACCACAAGCAGCTCCTCAATTAATAAAATCTCCTAAGGTGACAATGTGATGACAAACACACAAACATATATACAGTTCAGAGTTACCTCAGAGAATAACCACAAGCTTTTGCCGATCCCCAGTATCCTACTTGGTGAATGGTGATCAAGTTTGAGCATCAGGTTCACTGATTCTGGGAGAAAGGAGGGTCAACGGAACAGCGTCTGTCTCGTGCATTAGGAGGACGTCGGGATGTAGAAGGAGGCTTTCTTGGATTTTGTGTAGGGAGAGGTCGGCCCATTGGTCACCAAGCTGGTACTATGGAGCACAGCCCACACGGAGGCACACTGCAGCAGGACGGCTGACACAGGACATACCGTTTCTTCTGGCATGGTGCTTTTGCAGCAGATGCAGAGACCCGTGGGCAATATGCAGAGCGAACTTACAAGTGCAAACCTCTGAAAGTAGTTGCATTTGATGGACCATGTCAACATGTCATAGCTTACTGGGATCTAAAGCGTGAGGAGTGCTCCCAACTCTTGCTGCCAGAACAGATACTATCTGACCGGTTCCGTAAGCGCAAGAAGTACTCCGAACTCTTCCACCGAACACAAATAATCGCGCACCCGCTCCATTTTGCAGGACGGGTCATCCTTCCCAAGGCAAAATGTAACCTGGACCATCCGACCCCCTCTTTGATTTAAAGTATTTTCAAAGGAATTTCGAAGGATTTCAATCCATAGAATTTTTCTCTATGTAGTCCATTTGGTTCAAAGGAATGAATCTTCCAAAATTTCTATGGAATACTTTCCTACACTGCAATCCCATAGGAATTGTAGCAAGAGGTTGGACCTCATGAAAAACTCCTATGTGTGTATGTGTCAACGACCAAGGGCTACCTGGAGGAGATGCAGAGGAGATAGAGCCGGACAAGGATGACCACGAGCCCATGGGCCGGCCCACGAGAGCCCACAAGAAGCCGGCTTGGCTAGCTGGGGACGACTGGGTCGTCTGACCAAGATCCGGACATCGCGGCGACAGTTATATAGCTTAGGTTGCTTTGCTTGGAGAACTTGGCTTGTAAATGATGAATCAGGACGGCAGTGCCGTAGAACATATGAACTAGCTCGGGGAGCTCGGGGAGGTGGGGAGGAACGAGTTAGATCCAATACAATTCTGTGTTAACCATCGATCGCGTGCGGCCGTCATGGATAATCTGTCGCCGGATGCTCGTGCGATCTACGATCTCATTACCGTGGAGTCCTCGGAGGAATTCGAGCGGCGCTTCATCGACTACAAGAAGGAGACTCTCGACGCCGTGCGCAAGTTCGTCACGGATACTGGCAAGCAGATCAAGGAGGTACGTGAGGAGGTGAGGCGGTCCGATCGTCTGTGGCGACGGATCTGGAGGCGGTAGTCCTCGCTAGAGGCGGACCTGGAGGCGGTCCAGACCTCGATCTCTAAAGATCTCGCGGGGGTCAAGTCATCTCTGAGCACGGAGATCACGTCGTTATCAGCGGCGTTGGCTCGGGTGCATCCGCCGGCTTCCGGCGCCGTGGCGGATCGGGCGGCAGCGAGTACTCCACTCCAGGATCGTAGTCATTCCGCCGGCCCCGTTGGGCACCGTGATGATCAGCAACACCGGGGGAAAACTGGTGATTATCGTCAGTCTCCTCCGGTCGGAGGTAACTACTCTGACCGGCAAATTTTGGGTTCATCTAGTTCTGCACCGAATTTTTCTCCACATACTGATACACCGTATTCGGGACATCGTGTCGATTTGCCTCAATTCGATGGAGCAAATCCAAAACTGTGGCAGCGAAGGTGTGGGGAGTACTTCCAGCGATGGCAGACACCAGCCACGTATCAGGTCTCGTTGGCGTCATCTCTGTTTATTGGTGCAGCAGCTACTTGGTTGGAGGCGTTTCTGAATCAGACACCAAATCCGAGTTGGACTGAATTTGCAGAAGCAGTGTTGGAGAGGTTCAACAGAAATCAGCACACTATTCTGGTAAGGCGCTTGTTCCGTATCTCGCAGACATCCACAGTAGCTGATTATGTGCAGAGGTACTCTGAACTCATGGATCAGATAGCGGCTTATGAGGCTAGGCCTGACCCCTTACATTACACCACACGCTTTCTGGATGGGCTGCAGCCAGGAGTACGAGTGCTGGTTGCAATTCAGCAGCCGCGCAATTTGGATTCGGCTTATACTTTAGCTCTGTTGTATGAGGAGTTGGAGGATGGAATCACTCCGTTGAACAATCCTAAGCCAGCTCTGTCCTCGCCGAGGCGGCCCCAGCTGGTGATTCAACCACCACCAGCGCCGCCACCGCCTCCCAGCCGCTGGGTGTCAAGGACAGTGGAAGAGAAACGCATACAAGAACAACAGAGGCCTCGTAATGGCCTCGTAATAATGATAAGTGGTCCAATCTTAAGGCTTACCGTCGAGCAAAGGGGCTTTGTTTTACATGTGGTGAGAAGTTTAGCCCTGACCATCAATGTAAGACGTCTATCCAGCTTCATGTGGTACAGGAGATGATCAATTTCATGCAATTATCAGAAGAACCTGAGGGTGAACCACAAGAGGGAGACCAGGACGGTGTGGAGTCGGGAGTTGCACAACAATCCTTCATGTTGTCTACGGCAGCTCTCGGTGCAGAGGCAAGTGTGAATAAGTCAATGAAGCTTCCGGTTCAGATACAGGGGCAACCACTGTTATTTCTGTTGGATTCCGGCTCGTCAGCTTGTTTCCATGACCAGAAGTTTGCACAAACATTTTCTGGCATGAAGGCTTTGTCGGCACCAATACAGGTTCAAGTGGCAGGAGGGGCAATATTGAGCAGCACCGAGTGTTTTCCAGCTTTGGAATGGTCTGCTGGAGGAGTGGTTTTCACTGATACTTTTTGAGTTCTGGAACTGGGCAGTTATGATGGTATCATTGGTTTGGATTGGCTTGCTAAACATAGTCCAATGCTCACGCACTGGGCGCATGGTTGGATAGCACTACAACATGGTGGAGAAATGGTGGTGTTACATGGTAGTGAACCATCACAGTGCTCACACACGGTTTTGCAGGTGCACTTGGTGAGTGATCAGCCACATCAGACAACTGTTGAAGTTCCAGCGGAGGTTCAGGTTTTGTTGGATAAATTTGCTTCAGTTTTCGCACCTCCAGTAGGGTTGCCGCCTCGTCGTCAGTATGACCATCATATTCCATTGGTACCTGGGGCAAGGCCAGTTTCGGTGCGTCCGTATCGGGTAGCACCAGAATTGAAGGATGAAATTGAACGCCAAATTAAGGAGTTGTTGGAGCAGGGTGTGATATCCCACAGCAACAGTCCCTTTGGTTCTCCAGTTATTCTGGTGAAGAAGGATGAAGATACTAAGGAGAAAGCATGGCGGTTGGTTATTGATTTCAGGAACTTGAATGCACTCACGCTGAAGGGCAAATATCCATTACCTGTTATAGATGAGTTGCTTGATGAACTTTCTGGAGCTAAATGGTTCTCCAAGTTGGATTTGAAAGCTGGGTATCACCAGATTCGTCTTGCACCCGGTGAGGAGTATAAAACGGCGTTCCAAACTCATAATGGACACTATGAATTCAAGGTAATGGCCTTTGGGTTGACTGGAGCTCCAGGCACATTTCAGCATGCTATGAATGCAACGTTAGCTCCTGTTTTGCGGAAATTTGCGGTTGTTTTCTTTGATGATATATTGGTATACAGCCCAACCTATGAGGAACATTTGCAACATTTGGCCAAGGTTTTGAGTATCTTGCAGCAAGATAAATGGCATGTAAAAGCTTCGAAATGCACCTTTGCCCAGCAGAAGGTGGCTTATTTGGGTCATGTTGTGTCATCCGAAGGTGTGGCAACAGATGATTCTAAGATTCAGGCAGTGCGAACTTGGCCTGTGCCTCTGAATCTGAAGGAGTTGCGTGGTGTTTTGGGTTTCATGGGGTACTACCGGAAGTTTATTAAACATTATGCAATTATTGCTAATTCTCTGTCTGATTTGTTGAAGAAGGGAGTTCTTTTCGTTTGGACGCCAGCTGCGGAATTAGCATTCCAGACATTGAAGCAGGCTCTCATTAGTGCTCCAGTTCTTGCCTTACCTGATTACAAGAAGCAATTCGTAGTTGAAACGGATGCTTGCGATGTGGGCATAGGAGCTGTGCTATCACAGCAAGGGCATCCCGTGGCATATGTCAGTAGAGCATTGGGTCCTAAGAATCGGGGATTGTCTGTCTATGAAAAGGAGTACCTCGCTATTCTTTTGGCTGTACAACAGTGGAGGCCCTATCGTTAGTTAGGGGAGTTTGTCATACGCACTGATCACCAAAGTCTGACTCACTTGACAGATCAGCGATTGCACACCCCGTGGCAACAGAAGGCGCTCACTAAGTTGATGGGTTTGCAATACACAGTGCAGTATAAAAAAGGCATTAACAATGGGGCTGCTGATGCGTTATCAAGGAAACCGATTCACAGCTCTCCGTTAATGGTTGTCACTACAGTACAGCCTGCTGGGCTTGCGTCAGTTGTCACGAGTTACAGTTCTGACGAGCGTGCTCAACAGTTAATTCAGAAGTTGGCACTCGATTCTCAGGCAGAGGAACATTATTCCCTTGATCATGGCATTTTGAGGTACAAAGGGAGGATCTTAGTTGGCAAGGATCCTGCATTGCAGCAACAGTTGATTTCTGCTTTCCATGACAGTCCTCAAGGAGGCCACTCAGGGTTTCCTGTCACTTATCGCAGAATGGTAGCTTTATTCATTGGACTGGCATGAAAAAGATGGTTCGTGAATTTGTGACGTGCTGTAGGATTTGTCAGCAAGCGAAACCTGAACGCTTACCACCAGCAGGGCTGCTACAGCCTCTGCCCATTCCTTCTGAGCCCTGGGAGTGTGCTACCATGGATTTCATTGATGGGTTGCCACCATCTCGGAACTTCAATTGTTTGCTTGTGGTAGTGGATAAGCTGTCTAAATATGCTCATTTCATACCCTTGCGCCATCCATACACTGCTTCCAAAGTGGCAGAGCTATTCGTAGACAATGTTTTTCGCTTGCATAGTATGCCTCAATCTATTGTCTCGGATCGTGATCCAGTGTTTACCAGCCAGTTTTGGCAATCCGTGTTTAAGGCGACAGGAACTTAGCTCAAAATGAGTACGGAGAATCATCCAGAGACGGATGGACAGACGGAGCGAGTGAACCAGTCCATCGAATGTTATCTTCGCTGTTTTATCAGTGCACATCCGCAACAGTGGTCGAAATGGATATCTCTCTGTGAGTTCTGGTACAATACAAACTGGCATTCCTCGCTGGGCAAAACCCCATTTGAAGTGCTGTATGGTCGTCAACCTCGCTACTTTGGTATTACAGCTTCTAGTCAGATTGCTTCGCCTGATGTTCATGAGTGGTTGCGTGAACGCTCCTTGGTTTTAGCTTCAGTTCGCCAACATCTCTTGAGGATGCAGCAGCGTATGAAGCATCAGGCTGATAAGCATCGAACAGAGCGCCAGTTTGAGGTGGGCGATGAGGTGTTCTTGAAGTTGCAGCCATACATTCAGCAGTCAGTGGTGCGCCGAGCAAATCATAAGCTTTCCTTTAAGTTCTTTGGGCCTTTCCGTGTGCTGGAGCGTGTGGGGGCTGTCGCATATCGCTTGGAACTGCCAGCGACAAGCCGAGTGCACCCTGTATTTCATGTGTCCCAGCTTAAGCAGTGCCTCGGGCCACAGCAACAGGTATCCACTCAGTTACCTTCAGTTGCTGATTTCTTTCAGGTTCCAGTTCGCTTGTTGCAGCATCGGATTCGTCAGCGTGGAATCAAGACGGTTGCTCAAGCACTTGTACACTGGAGTGGTTCGGCTCAGCAAGATGCCACCTGCGAAGATTTGGATTCTCTACGCCAGCACTACCTGGATGCTCCTGCTTGGGGGCAAGCAGGAATTCAAGGACGGGGGATTGTCAACGACCAAGGGCTACCTGGAGGAGATGCAGAGGAGATGGAGCCGGACAAGGACGACCACGAGCCCATGGGCCGGCCCACGAGAGCCCACAGAAGCCGGCTTGGCTAGCTGGGGACGACTGGGTCATCTGACCAAGATCCGGACATCGCGGCGACAGTTATATAGCTTAGGTTGCTTTGCTTGGAGAACTTGGCTTGTAACAGATGAATCAGGACGGCAGTGCCGTAGAACATATGAACTAGCTCGGGGGAGGTGGGGAGGAGTGAGTTAGATCCAATACAATTCTGTGTTAACCATCGATCGCGTGCGGCCGTCATGGATAATCTGTCGCCGGATGCTCGTGCGATCTACGATCTCATTACCGTGGAGTCCTCGGAGGAATTCGAGCGGCGCTTCATCGACTACAAGAAGGAGACTCTCGACGCCGTGCGCAAGTTCGTCACGGATACTGGCAAGCAGATCAAGGAGGTACGTGAGGAGGTGGAGGCGGTCCGATCGTCTGTGGCGACGGATCTGGAGGCGGTCCAGTCCTCGCTAGAGGCGGACCTGGAGGCGGTCCAGACCTCGATCTCTAAAGATCTCGCGGGGGTCAAGTCATCTATGAGCACGGAGATCGCGTCGTTATCAGCGGCGTTGGCTCGGGTGCATCCGCCGGCTTCCGGCGCCGTGGCGGATCGGGCGGCAGCGAGTACTCCACTCCAGGATCGTAGTCATTCAGCCGGCCCCGTTGGGCACCGTGATGATCAGCAACACCGGGGGAAAACTGGTGATTATCATCAGTCTCCTCCGGTCGGAGGTAACTACTCTGACCGGCAAATTTTGGGTTCATCTAGTTCCGCACCAAATTTTTCTCCACATACTGATACACCGTATTCGGGACATCGTGTCGATTTGCCTCAATTCGATGGAGCAAATCCAAAACTGTGGCAGCGAAGGTGTGGGGAGTACTTCCAGCGATGGCAGACGCCAGCCACGTATCAGGTCTCGTTGGCGTCATCTCTGTTTATTGGTGCAACAGCTACTTGGTTGGAGGCGTTTCTGAATCAGACACCAAATCCGAGTTGGACTGAATTTGCAAGCAGTGTTGGAGAGGTTCAACAGAAATCAGCACACTATTCTGGTAAGGCGCTTGTTCCGTATCTCGCAGACATCCACAGTAGCTGATTATGTGCAGAGGTACTCTGAACTCATGGATCAGATAGCGGCTTATGAGGCTAGGCCTGACCCCTTACATTACACCACACACTTTCTGGATGGGCTGCAGCCAGGAGTACGAGTGCTGGTTGCAATTCAGCAGCCGCGCAATTTGGATTCGGCTTATACTTTAGCTCTGTTGAATGAGGAGTTGGAGGATGGAATCACTCCGTTGAACAATCCTAAGCCAGCTCTGTCCTCGCCGAGGCGGCCCCAGCTGGTGATTCAACCACCACCAGCGCCGCCACCGCCTCCCAGCCGCTGGGTGTCAAGGACAGTGGAAGAGAAACGCATACAAGAACAACAGAGGCCTCGTAATAATGATAAGTGGTCCAATCTTAAGGCTTACCGTCGAGCAAAGGGGCTTTGTTTTACATGTGGTGAGAAGTTTAGCCCTGACCATCAATGTAAGACGTCTATCCAGCTTCATGTGGTACAGGAGATGATCAATTTCATGCAATTATCAGAAGAACCTGAGGGTGAACCACAAGAGGGAGACCAGGACGGTGTGGAGTCGGGAGTTGCACAACAATCCTTCATGTTGTCTGCGGCAGCTCTCGGTGCAGAGGCAAGTGTGAATAAGTCAATGAAGCTTCCGGTTCAGATACAGGGGCAACCACTGTTATTTCTGTTGGATTCCGGCTCGTCAGCTTGTTTCCATGACCAGAAGTTTGCACAAACATTTTCTGGCATGAAGGCTTTGTCGGCACCAATACAGGTTCAAGTGGCAGGAGGGGCAATATTGAGCAGCACCGAGTGTTTTCCAGCTTTGGAATGGTCTGCTGGAGGAGTGGTTTTCACTGATACTTTTTGAGTTCTGGAACTGGGCAGTTATGATGGTATCATTGGTTTGGATTGGCTTGCTAAACATAGTCCAATGCTCACACACTGGGCGCATGGTTGGATAGCACTACAACATGGTGGAGAAATGGTGGTGTTACATGGTAGTGAACCATCACAGTGCTCACACACGGTTTTGCAGGTGCACTTGGTGAGTGATCAGCCACATCAGACAACTGTTGAAGTTCCAGCGGAGGTTCAGGTTTTGTTGGATAAATTTGCTTCAGTTTTCGCACCTCCAGTAGGGTTGCCGCCTCGTCGTCAGTATGACCATCATATTCCATTGGTACCTGGGGCAAGGCCAGTTTCGGTGCGTCCGTATCGGGTAGCACCAGAATTGAAGGATGAAATTGAACGCCAAATTAAGGAGTTGTTGGAGCAGGGTGTGATATCCCACAGCAACAGTCCCTTTGGTTCTCCAGTTATTCTGGTGAAGAAGGATGAAGATACTAAGGAGAAAGCATGGCGGTTGGTTATTGATTTCAGGAACTTGAATGCACTCACGCTGAAGGGCAAATATCCATTACCTGTTATAGATGAGTTGCTTGATGAACTTTCTGGAGCTAAATGGTTCTCCAAGTTGGATTTGAAAGCTGGGTATCACCAGATTCGTCTTGCACCCGGTGAGGAGTATAAAACGGCGTTCCAAACTCATAATGGACACTATGAATTCAAGGTAATGGCCTTTGGGTTGACTGGAGCTCCAGGCACATTTCAGCATGCTATGAATGCAACGTTAGCTCCTGTTTTGCGGAAATTTGCGGTTGTTTTCTTTGATGATATATTGGTATACAGCCCAACCTATGAGGAACATTTGCAACATTTGGCCAAGGTTTTGAGTATCTTGCAGCAAGATAAATGGCATGTAAAAGCTTCGAAATGCACCTTTGCCCAGCAGAAGGTGGCTTATTTGGGTCATGTTGTGTCATCCGAAGGTGTGGCAACAAATGATTCTAAGATTCAGGCAGTGCGAACTTGGCCTGTGCCTCTGAATCTGAAGGAGTTGCGTGGTGTTTTGGGTTTCATGGGGTACTAGCGGAAGTTTATTAAACATTATGCAATTATTGCTAATCCTCTGTCTGATTTGTTGAAGAAGGGAGTTCTTTTCGTTTGGACGCCAGCTGCGGAATTAGCATTCCAGACATTGAAGCAGGCTCTCATTAGTGCTCCAGTTCTTGCCTTACCTGATTACAAGTAGCAATTCGTAGTTGAAACGGATGCTTGCGATGTGGGCATAGGAGCTGTGCTATCACAGCAAGGGCATCCCGTGGCATATGTCAGTAGAGCATTGGGTCCTAAGAATCGGGATTGTCTGTCTATGAAAAGGAGTACCTCGCTATTCTTTTGGCTGTACGACAGTGGAGGCCCTATCTTTAGTTAGGGGAGTTTGTCATACGCACTGATCACCAAAGTCTGACTCACATGACAGATCAGCGATTGCACACCCCGTGGCAACAGAAGGCGCTCACTAAGTTGATGGGTTTGCAATACACAGTGCAGTATAAAAAAGGCATTAACAATGGGGCTGCTGATGCGTTATCAAGGAAACCGATTCACATCTCTCCGTTAATGGTTGTCACTATAGTACAGCCTGCTGGGCTTGCGTCAGTTGTCACGAGTTACAGTTCTGACGAGCGTGCTCAACAGTTAATTCAGAAGTTGGCACTCGATTCTCAGGCAGAGGAACATTATTCCCTTGATCATGGCATTTTGAGGTACAAAGGGAGGATCTTAGTTGGCAAGGATCCTGCATTGCAGCAACAGTTGATTTCTGCTTTCCATGACAGTCCTCAAGGAGGCCACTCAGGGTTTCCTGTCACTTATCGCAGAATGGTAGCTTTATTCAGTTGGACTGGCATGAAAAAGATGGTTCGTGAATTTGTGAGGTGCTGTAGGATTTGTCAGCAAGCGAAACCTGAACGCTTACCACCAGCGAGGCTGCTACAGCCTCTGCCCATTCCTTCTGAGCCCTGGGAGTGTGCTACCATGGATTTCATTGACGGGTTGCCACCATCTCGGAACTTCAATTGTTTGCTTGTGGTAGTGGATAAGCTGTCTAAATATGCTCATTTCATACCCATGCGCCATCCATACACTGCTTCCAAAGTGGCAGAGCTGTTCGTAGACAATGTTTTTCGCTTGCATAGTATGCCTCAATCTATTGTCTCGGATCGTGATCCAGTGTTTACCAGCCAGTTTTGGCAATCCGTGTTTAAGGCGACAGGAACTCAGCTCAAAATGAGTACGGCGAATCATCCAGAGACGGTGGACAGACGGAGCGAGTGAACCAGTCCATCGAATGTTATCTTCGCTGTTTTATCAATGCACATCCGCAACAGTGGTCGAAGTGGATATCTCTCTGTGAGTTCTGGTACAATACAAACTGGCATTCCTCGCTGGGCAAAACCCCATTTGAAGTGTTGTATGGTCGTCAACCTCGCTACTTTGGTATTACAGCTTCTAGTCAGATTGCTTCGCCTGATGTTAATGAGTGGTTGCGTGAACGCTCCTTGGTTTTAGCTTCATTTCGCCAACATCTCTTGAGGATGCAGCAGCGTATGAAGCATCAGGCTGATAAGCATCGAACAGAGCGCCAGTTTGAGGTGGGCGATGAGGTGTTCTTGAAGTTGCAGCCATACATTCAGCAGTCAGTGGTGCGCCGAGCAAATCATAAGCTTTCCTTTAAGTTTTTTGGGACTTTCCGTGTGCTGGAGCGTGTGGGGCTGTCGCATATCGCTTGGAACTGCCATCGACCAGCCGAGTGCACCCTGTATTTCATGTGTCCCAGCTTAAGCAGTGCCTCGGACCACAGCAACAGGTATCCACTCAGTTACCTTCAGTTGCTGATTTCTTTCAGGTTCCAGTTCGCTTGATGCAGCATCGGATTCGTCAGCGTGGAATCAAGACGGTCGCTCAAGCACTTGTACACTGGAGTGGTTCGGCTCAGCAAGATGCCACCTGGGAAGATTTGGAGTCTGTACGCCAGCACTACCCGGATGCTCCTGCTTGGGGGCAAGCAGGAATTCAAGGACGGGTGATTGTCAAGGACCAAGGGCTACCTGGAGGAGATGCAGAGGAGATGGAGCCGGACAAGGACGACCACGAGCCCATGGGCCGGCCCACGAGAGCCCACAAGAAGCCGGCTTGGATAGCTGGGGACGACTGGGTCGTCTGACCAAGATCCGGACATCACGGCGACAGTTATATAGCTTAGGTTGCTTTGCTTGAAGAACTTGGCTTGTAACAGATGAATCAGGACGGCAGTGCCGTAGAACATATGAACTAGCTCGGGGGAGGTGGGGAGGAACGAGTTAGATTCAATACAATTCTGTGTTAACCATCGATTCTAGATCACTGCCCCTTACAGTATGACAACTATGACTTGTACCAACTCCATGGAAAATATATGCATTTTTCTTGTCCTGCAACCAAACAACTAATGTGACTAATTCCTGTGTTTTCAGTTCTTATACGATTCCACATAGTATGACATTCTATTCCTACGTTTTCCTATTCTATGGTTTTCAATTCCTGTGAAACCTCTTCTTGCATGCCAGAGGGAAGGCGGAGGGCTCAACATGCGTGACTGTAGATTATGAGTGTGCTGCAAGGATAGGAGCGTCAAGGTAAGCACACCTTCTCTGGTAATTTGAAGCTTGGATGCGATAATCTTTTGACACTCCATGGTCGACACTCATGAAGTGCTGCATCTGAGAGTTGATTTGAATGCGGTGGAGCAGCCAGGATCACAGACTTCATATTAAGCTGGGTTGTGACGTCCCAGCGCTTGACGTACTCCCTGCTACCTGAATTCTGAATATGCATCCTAGTTAGCTTTTCTTTTCCGTTCTTGTCTCATCAGATCTGTTCTTATGTCTCGCCGCTTGGGTGCCGTTCAGAGTACTTTCTGTTGGTCGCATTTCGGTCAAGATTCACCGAGGCTTTGGAAGTCCCGCACGAGTACGTCCGCTTCACCCGACGTCAAGCGGCAGTGCCGGTCCGTGCTCTCCTCCGCCTCCGAGCTCGATCAAGTTTGACGCCAATGGCGCCACAACACCCTCATGCAAGAGCTGTCCTTCATCAAGGGCGACTGGCAGCAGGACGTCGATGACGCCGCGCGGCTGATGCCGTTCGACGGCACCGAGGTGCCGGCCGGTGGCGCCGCGTCCGACCCACTGCGGCTCGCCACGTTCATGCTCACGCTCGTCGTCACTCGTCAGGGGCTCAGCTTCAGGGGCGTCCTCGGCGTCGCCGTCTCTCCCAACGGAACCGGCCCGGTGATGGGGCGTTCGAGGGAGTCTACACCGAGAACGGCGACGGCGAGAGTGTGCTGTGCATGGTCGGCGAGACCGAGCTCCCGCGGCGCGGCGGCGACGCCTCCAACCCGCGCGTGGGTCCTGATCGTGATCCGCTACCCCGCCAGGCCGCCACGCTCACGCTCCTGACGCGCTCCGTCGCTCCGTCCACGGCAAGCTCACGAGCTTCAACGGCAAGTCGGACGCCGCCTACTTTGGCGCCGTCACACGGCTGTCGCAGCTGGGATGACCTAGGCGACGGCTTGCCAGAGCCGTCATGCAGCGACTTTGGGGATGTCATGATTTGATTTCTCCTCATCTTCGCACACTTCTCTTTGCAGCGGGCTGGTACCTGAGCAGCGACAGCTAGTTGCACACTTCTCTTACTCGCACACAGCAAACGGGTGGATCTGCTCGTGCGTGCGCGTGTGCCTCGGCGGCGTGGGCGCGGACTAAAGAGTGGAGTTATGTTGCGTCTCTGATTCTGGGTGGAGTTCTGCTCTTCGGAATGCAGCAGACACTTGAAGTTCTGAAGCCACACTTCACACAAGCAGAGCCTATTGGGCATTGGCTTGACTGAAGAGTGGAGTTCTCTTCGGAAGGTGAAATTTACGGAAGAACTTCAGGGTTCAGCACATCTTCCATCTTGTTTTCTTCAGGTGTGATTGCCAAACTTCACAGAAGTACCATTTGAAGAGCAGGTCCTAGACCCTAGTAACTGATACTACTCGCCAACGCTTGAAAGCAATTTACAAACAAGACAAGCCTTGAAGATCACAGCCTCACAGTGCACATAAAGTTCAGCCTTTATATCATACATGCATCTAGATCATGCATGCATGAACCACAATGCTCAAAACGAATATATCATAGTACATTGTTGTCACGTCTTCTAGAAAAACTCTGCCTTGCAGTGTAGACACGCACAAACAGGAGTTGTGATCTCGTAATTTCACAAATGCTCGTATATACGTACCTTTCATTTGTAATTACCACAATTTCAACTACCAATTGTCACAAACTGTGAAGATTTAAGCACAAATTCAATAGGGGGCAAACACAAACAATAAGATGAAAAAATGCTGACAACTCTGGAAGGTCAGAATGTATACAAAGTTCAGAAGTATGATGCTCCGTCTTGATGATAGGACAACAATCTCATGCGCTGCAACTTCACCATGGTAAGGCTGATCAGTAGCATAATTAGCTACGCCGGGATGATTCAACATATATCAGAACTAGTACAAAACAACATAGAGTTCTAAGGGCATCTCCAGTCGTAGAGGCCCCCCAGGCGCTATTTTCTATGCTCTTGGGGGGCTCCGGCGCTATTCTGATTCTTGGGGGTAGGATTTTCCCAGCCGCACCCCCACCCCAAGGTGAGAAGATGAGATGAACTCTACTAAAAAAGAAAGATGAAGGAGCTCGGCGGCTCCGGCAACCCCAGCTCCCTCCGCCTTCCGGCGATGTTGCTGATAGATGCGAACATCCCGTCCTTCCGGCTCATGGCCATCACCCTGCCGGAGTCCAGGAACGCCGCGCTGGGAAGGTGGCCGTGATCACGGGCGCCGCCAGCATCGGCAAGGCGATGGCCGAGGAGTTCGTCCGAAACGGCGCCAAGGTCATCCTGGCCGACGTCCAGGACGACCTGGGCCACGCCCCACGCCCTACAGCTTGGTCCCGACTCCGCGTCCTACACCCGCTGCGACATCACCGACGAGGCGGAGGTCGCCGCGGCGGTCGACCTCGCCGTGTCCCGCCACGGCAAGCTGGACATCATGCTCAACAACGCCGGCATCGCGGGCACGACGTCTCCGGCGCCCAAGCTCGTGACGAGGCCACGCTGGAGGAACGGGAGCGGCGGGGACCGGCCCGCGATGGCACCCCGCGTCAGGCCGTGCGTCGCTCGAGCACATCGACGGCGTCGTTGAGGGACAGGAGTAGGTGGAGGATGAAGATCCTGGAATCCCCGTTGACTCCCGCGTCCTCCAGGGCCGGCGTCGGCTGCGGCAGCTGGTCGCCATGGTGCGCGGGGTGGCCGACGCCGCGGAGCTCAACCGCTGGCTTGACCCACCGGCGGACGCGGGCTCTGCCAAGAAGTTCGTCGCTGGAGCGCCGGCGGCAGCTCAGGGAGAAAAGAGAGAGGAGCTGGAGCTCGTGGGAGGGCGACGCCGGCGTGCGAGGAGAGAGAGGATGATGTGGGTTGGTCCCGATTTTCACGGATTTGTGCAGACGAAACGATGAACACGAAGAACACGCGATGAACGAAGAACACAAACGAAGGGAAATCAAACACAAGGGTAAATAGCAAGTAGCAACCCGGCAACACTCGATTGGTAACAAATCCCCGTGGGCAGCCCCCAATCCTCCTCTCACAAGCACACCTTACTCTTAGATTGTTTGTCCAATTGGTCAATCCAACCAACCCGATAGAATCACCGTAAGATGAAAGATCGGCAAGTAATCGCAACTACAAGCGGAGCCTTGGTATCCACACAGGGATCTTCTCCTCGAGAGGAGGCCTTGGTTCATCTCCACATGTGGAGGCCTTGATTCATCTCCATAGAGGAAAGAGACACTTTGAGAAGAAGGAGCAAGGCTCTACTTTAGTTCCAAATCATAGTCTAACCCTAGATCTAGATGGATAGGTCCTATTTATAGTCTAGGCCCAAAGGGGACGAAATACATGGGTCAACACCCAGATCTGCTCGCAGGAACGCGCAGGGCCGGTAGTACCGGCCTGATTTGGCCGGTAGTACCGGACGGCGGAGCGGCTAGTACCGGAATTAATTCCGGTAGTACCGCTTAAGGTGGCCTCTGATCCAGTACCGTCTGGCGTCTCGGCGGTAGTACCGGCTTTGATGGCCCGGTAGTACCGTCCGGCATCGCTTCAGGAATTCCAGCTTCTTTTCCTGTTCTTCTTCTTGGCCATCTTCTTGGGTCTTCTTTGGTCATCTTCTTCACTCCATTGAGGGTGATCATCAAGGTGGTTCCTGAGTATGCACAAAGTATCCGAATGAAGTAGCAAACCATTCAAAGGAGTGTCGAGATCACACATAGATAGGAGTGAATTCACCTTATCATGGAGGTTTGACTCTTGCTCTTGTCATTGGGCCACTTGTTGTAGGAGACGTAGGTCGGGCTACATCATCTCCCCCCCCCTTGGAAAAGAGTCGTCCTCGACTCTTGGTCATCCTCATCGCTTGATGTTCCAAGGTATGGCGATAGGTCGGCGACGTTGAAGGTGTCATGGACCAAGTGTTTGGAGTGGAGATGTCGATCTTGTAGGCATTGTCGTTGATGCGCTTGATAACCTTGAAAGGTCCATCTCCACGAGGGTGAAGCTTGGACTTCCTTGCATCCGGAAAGCGATCTTTGCGAAGGTGTAGCCAAACAAGGTCTCCTTCTTCAAATATCATGGCGCGCTTGTGTTTGTTCATCTTCGTAGCATGGTCTTTGTTGTGCTTCTCGAGCGTAGTTCTTGTTTCCTCATGGAGCTTCTTCATGTAAGCGGCTCGCTTGTCGAAGTCCATGTTAACTTGCTCACGGAGTGGAAGTGGTAGCATGTCGAGCGCGGTGTAGGGGTTGGAGCCATAGACGACCTCGAAGGGTGTTTCTTTGTTGCGGTGTAGTGCTCGATTGTAGGCGAACTCGGCGTGTGGGATGCACTCTTCCCAATTCTTCAAGTTAGGCTTGATCAACACACGAAGGAGTGTAGATAGGCTTCGGTTCACCACTTCGGTTTGGCCATCGGTTTGAGGGTGGTATGCGGTGGAGAATAGTTGCTTGATTCCCATCTTGGCCATCAAAGTCTTCCAAAAATAGCTCACGAACTTGGTGTCACGATCCGACACAATGGTCTTGGCACGCCATGAAGACGGACGATTTCCCTGAAAAACAAAGTAGCAATGTGTGAAGCATCGTCGCTCTTGTTGCAAGGTATAAAGTGTGCCATTTTAGAGAAGCGATCAATGACGACAAAGATGGAATCCTTGTTTGTTTTAGTGCGTGGGAGTCCTAAGACAAAATCCATAGCTATGTCGGACCATGGGTGATGTGGAATAGGCAAAGGTGTATATAAGCCATGAGAGTTTAGAGTAGACTTAGCTTTGAGACATGTAGAACATCGTCGAACTAGGCGTTCCACATCACGCTTCATTCTTGGCCAATAGTAGTTGGTGGCGAGCATGGCGTAGGTCTTGTCGCGGCCAAAGTGACCCATGAGTGTTCCTCCATGAGATTCCTTCAAAAGGACCAAACGAAGCGAAGACTCGGGTATACATAGTTTGTTAGCCTTAAACAAGAAACCTTTGTGCAAATAGAAATCACCAATTCCTTTGTGCTCCGAACATTGAGCGAAAATGTCTCCAAAGAAAGCATCGGTAGCATACAACTCTTTAATCTCATCCAAACCCAAGACACTAATGTCAAGACGTGTAAGTAGGTTGGCCTTGCGGGATAGAGCATCCGCGACCACATTGTCTTTACCTTTCTTGTATTTGATTACAAAGTGAAAGACTCAATGAACTCAACCCACTTAGCATGTCTTTTGTTCAAATTTGTTTGACTTTTCAAATATTTCAAGGATTCATGGTCGGAATGAATGACAAATTCCTTAGGACGAAGGTAATGTTGCCACACATCCAAAACACGAACCAAAGCAAATAACTCTTTGTCATAAATGGGGTAATTCAAGCGAGCTCCATCTAGTTTCTCACTATGGTATGCGATGGGTCTACCATTTTGCATAAGCACTCCACCAATGCCCAATCCACTTGCATCGCATTCAATCTCAAATGTCTTAGAGAAATCCGGAAGGGCAAGGAGTGGTGCTTCGGTTAATAACCGTTTGAGCTCATTGAAAGCAAAATCATGTGCATTGCCCCAAATGAAAGGTACATTCTTCTTTGTAAGTTCATGGAGGGGGCAAGCAATTGTGGAAAAATCCTTGATGAAACGGCGGTAAAATCCGGCAAAACCAAGAAAACGTCTCAACTCCTCAAGTGACATCGGAAAAGGCCAAGTCCGAATTGCTTGTATCTTTGCTTCATCGACTTCACTCCATCCGAAGAAACAACAAAACCCAAGAAAACAAGTTTGTTGGTGGCAAAAGTGCACTTAGAAAGATTTGCATAAAGCTTTTCATTGCGAAGAACCAACAAAACTTGAGCAACATGAGAAGTGTGCTCTTCCAAAGACTTGCTATAGATAAGGATGTCGTCAAAGTATACCACAACAAATTTCCCAATGAAAGGACGCAAAACATGATTCATGAGACGCATAAAAGTAGAAGGTGCATTGGAAAGACCAAATGGCATGACGAGCCACTCATAAAGACCAAGCTTTGTTTTAAATGCGGTCTTCCATTCATCACCTTCACACATCTTATTTGTGTATCCACTTTTAAGATCAATTTTGGAGAATATAGCGGAACCACAAAGCTCATCAAGCATATCATCAAGTCGAGGGATAGGATGGCGATACCGAACGGTGATGGCGTTGATGGGGCGACAATCCATGCAAAGGCGAAGAGTGTTGTCGTGCTTGGGTACCAAGATGACGGGCACGGCGCACGGACTCAAGCTCTCGCGGATGTGTCCCATGGCAAGAAGTTCTTGTATTTGCCGCTCGATCTCCTTTGTCTCTCGGGGTTGGTGCGGTAAGGAGCGCGGTTTGGTAGCGGTGCGCCGGGAACAAGGTCGATGCGGTGCTCGATTCCGCGTAGAGGAGGTAGTCCCGGTGGCACTTCTTGAGGGAAGACATCTTCAAAGTCCTTCAAAAGAGACAACAAAGAAGGAGGAAGGTTTGTGAAAGTGTTAGTCATAGAAACTTCACCCTTGCATATGAGCACATAGGAGGGTGGATGGGTTCTCTCTCAACTCCCTATCACTCTTTTGTGGCAAATAGTGTAAGTTTTGTGGGAACCTCTTTGAAGTGTCACACTCATTTGGCTTGTGGCTCTCACTCACTTTATGGTGGGTCTCTCGCTCACCACTCATCTCACTAGACGAACGATCTTGTTGTGCCCTTGCAATAGTCTTGGCGTTGTCGGCGATGACTTGACTTGGTGTCATGGGACGAAGGACGAAGGTCTTGTCGTTGTTCTTGAAGCTATAGTATTTGTCCTTCCATCATGCATAGCACCCTTGTCAAATTGCCATGGACGCCCAAGGAGTAAGTGACAAACGTTCATAGGCACAACATCACAATCAACCGTATCTTCATAGGCTCCAATCTTGAAGGACACTTGCACCATGTGTTGAATCTTGACGGCTCCGGTATCACTCAACCATTGCACATGGTAAGGATGTGGGTGCTTCTTGAACTTCAAGTTGAGCTTATCACAAAGTTCTTTGCTCGCTAGTTGTGGCAACTTCCACCATCTATGATGACCTTGATGGACTTTCCATTGATTCCCGCTCTGTGTGAAACAAGTTGCATCTTTGGTCTTCTTCACTTGAACATTGGTGGTTAGAGCTCTTGCCACAACCAAGGAAGGGTTGTTGTCGCCATCACAATAGATCTCACTTTCTTCTTCTTGAGCACTTTGCATTGTGGCGACCTTGTTCAAAGCATTGTACTCATCTTCACTCATAGATTCATACTCTCCCATGTCATTGATGATCATGACCTTCTTGTTGGTGCACTCAAAAGATTTGTGCCCTTGTCCGCCGCACTTGTAGCATTGCAAAGTCTTGTGCCGGACGAAGATCCTTGAGGCGCCTTGTAGGGGAGGTACTTTCTTGAAAGGTTGAGGCGCTTGAGGTGTCGATGTAGAGACTCTTGGAGGACCTCGAGTGTTCGCTTGAGGAAGAGCTTGTGAAGGTGTAGGAGTTGACGAAGAAGGCTTGTTGGCTAGAATGCCTTTGTCTTGAGGTATTTGAGCTCTTCAAGCACGTGGCGCTCGGCCTTGGAAGCTTGATGTACTAGCTCAACCAAAGAGGCATATGGTTGGAACTCCACGATCTTCTTGATTGGATAGTTGAGGCCATTCATGAAACGAGCCATGGATTGCTCTTCGTACTCGTTGACATTGGCTCTCATCATGGAGATTTCCATCTCCTTGTAGTACTCGTCAACCGACTTCAAACCTTGCTTCAACTCTTGCAACTTCTTGTATAAGTCTCTAGTGTAATGGCTTGGCACGAAGCGCTTGTACATTGTTTCTTTCATTTCAACCCAAGTGTCAATTGGTTGTTGGTGGTTAGCGACGCGAGCATCTTGTAGTTGTTCCCACCACAAGAGGGCATACTCTTCAAACTCCATCGAGGCTAAGGCAACCTTCTTGTTGTCGGAGAAGCGTTGCACACGGAAGATCTTGTCAACCTTGAGTACCCATGAGAAGTAAGCTTCCGGATCACTTGTGCCGTAGAACTTGGGTATGTCAAAGCGGACGTTGGTCAAGTCATCATAGTCGTCACGTGGCCACCACGTGGGAATGCACGTCCACGTCTCCTTCGATTGAGTCCATCACCATTGTGTTGGCTTGACTCGTTATCACTTGACTCGGAACGTTGGTGTTGGTGACGATCATGAGGAAGCTCTTGACGAGGCGCATGTTGAGGAGGTAGCTCTTGTTGAGGAACGGGTTGCTCGACATTGTTCGCATTGTCATGATTTTGATGACGTGGCCTTGGAGGATGACGAGGGTGACGTCCTTGTTCACCAAAGTCATTCGCACCCGGAACGCCATTGTCATTAGCCAATGGGTCATGACGATCACGTTGTTGCGGTGGTGGTGATGGTATGCGTTCACGACGATCATCATTTTGGTGAGGTTGTTCTTGATGCGCATTGGCATTGTTCGCGTGAAGATCATGTGGTTGTTCAACGTGAGGAGGAGGTCGTTCATGGGCGTCGCGCCTTGGATCATGTTGACGTTCTTGTCGAGGTTCATGACGTCCATGACGTGCTTGTGTCGACCTTGAGGTGCTTCTTGTACGGCTTGAGTGTGAAGAAGCTCGTTGTCGCGCAAGGTTGTTGATAGCTTCGGTCAACCGCTCCATATTTGCTTCTTGAGCATGCATGCGGTCGTTGAAGGTGTTGTCTTGATTTTGAAGACGGCGCTCGTAGCGTCCTAGGTTATCACGAAGAAGTGTCGCATCCAACAAGCTCCGATTGTGTGACATAGCCATGATCACCGCGAACTCCACCATGGATTTCCTCATCCGAGCTTGAGCTTCCGTTTGTACTTCCCCTAAACATTTTCTCAAGATCAAGTGAGATATGTGGTAAGAAAAACCAAGACAAACTATATCCCAAGTATAATGTGGCTTGAGAGGAGAGTATCCGGTTCTAACACCCAACACACACACTTATGAGGATAGGAAGGTATGAAGTGGCAAACGAAACAAGCAAACCCGCGACAAGTATATTGTCAAAGGTAGAGAAAATCCACAATGATCAAATTACCAAAGAAACTCCAACCACAAATGATGAAGAAACACACACAAAAGCGAATGATGGGGTTGGGCGACCAAAGGGCGAGCACTCGAAGATAGACAACCTAACGAAGACTACGTGCTCAAATGTCACCCAACACAAGAAGGACGCTAGCTCAATTGCTTTTGTGGGCAACGGATTTGCACAAGAGTTAACACTCACTCACTTTGGCGGTTTAGCTTTGTCGCAACCTACAAGAGATGATACTTGGCACCACTTGATTCTTTTCTTTTCTCTTTTTTTTTGCTTTTTGACGATGATTCCTTCTCTTTTGCTAGTGCCAAGCTCTCTAACGATACACACTCGCCAATACTTGAAGACAAACACTCAACACGTGCAATGCCTCGCAATATCACCGAGCTAGTCCAATAGGTCAAGTTGCGCGAAAGGAAGAAGGGCTCACAACGGATTATGATGGTGGGGGAAATGTCGAGTCCTTGGTGGCGTCGTCGCTTGGCGTTGATGATGCGTGCTGCGGAAGCTTGTCGATGTCGTAGACGTAGGGCACACCAAGAAAGGACTCAAACCAAAGAGGAAATGCCAAAACGAACCGAGGAAAATAAGAAAAATTTGCTCTGAAAATCCTGCCCGGCGGTAGTACCGCTGTTCTTCCCCGGTAGTACCGGACGGTCGCGGCTCCGGTAGTACCGGAGGTCTGGCCGGTAGTACCGGTGGACTCGAAATCTGGAGTTGTTCTTCGCGATTTGGGCGGAAATTGAGCTCGAAAAATCCTCAAATTCGTGGGAAATTGGCAAAATTAAGGCTAGGGAACGCAAACAAAGGTGGAGGGGGTCCTAAAGCAACAGATCCATGGACAAAAACTACCAAAAACGCAACGAATCGACAGATCGGCTCGAATCAAGGCAAGGCTATTTTTGGTGGAAATTTTCGAATTTCTCAAAAACAAAGAAAAATTTGGTGGATTTTGGTGGAAACACAAATCAAATCCGTGTCAACCTAGAGCTCTGATACCATATGATGTGGGTTGGTCCCGATTTTCACGGATTTGTGCGGAGGGAACGATGAACACGAAGAACACGCGATGAACGAAGAACACAAAGGGGAAATCAACACACAAGGGTAAATAGCAAGTAGCAACCCGGCAAGACTCGATTGGTAACAAATCCCCGTGGGCAGCCCCCAATCCTCCTCTCCCAAGCACACCTTACTCTTAGATTGTTTGTCCAATTGGTCAATCCAACCAACCCGATAGAATCACTGTAAGATGAAGATCGGCAAGTAATCGCAACTACAAGCGGAGCCTTGGTATCCACGCAGGGATCTTCTCCTCGAGAGGAGGCCTTGGTTCATCTCCACATGTGGAGGCCTTGATTCATCTCCATAGGAGGAAAGAGACACTTTGAGAAGAAGGAGCAAGCTCTACTTTAGTTCCCAAATCATAGTCTAACCCTAGATCTAGATGGATAGGTCCTATTTATAGTCTAGGCCCAAAGGGGACGAAATACATGGGTCAACACCCAGATCTGCTCGCAGGAACGCGCAGGGCCGGTAGTACCGGCCTGATTTGGCCGGTAGTACCGGACGTGCGGAAGTCCGGTAGTACCGGAATTAATTCCGGTAGTACCGCTTAAGGTGGCCTCTGATCCAGTACCGTCTGGCGTCTCGGCGGTGTACCGGCCTTGATGGCCCGGTAGTACCGGTCGGCATCTCTTCAGGAATTCCAGCTTCTTTTCCTTGTTCTTCTTCTTGGCCATCTTCTTGGGTCTTCTTTTGGTCATCTTCTTCACTCCATTGAGGGTGATCATCAAGGTGGTTCCTGAGTATGCACAAAGTATCCGAATGAAGTAGCAAACCATTCAAAGAGTGTCGAGATCACACATAGATAGGAGTGAATTCACCTTATCATGGAAGGCTTTGACTCTTGCTCTTGTCATGGGGCCACTTGTTGTAGGAGACGTAGGTCGGGCTACATCAGAGGAGCGGAGCTCAGGGAGATGGCCGGTGGTGGAGAGGGAGAAAGGAGCGGCCCTGTTCTTCCGCGTGGGTGGGTGGGGAACAGTAAGAAAGTGGGGAAGGAGAGAGAGAGAAAAGTGGGCGTACGTGGCAATAATTAATTGGAGAATCGCATGCAATCGCCGCCCCAGACCGAACCCAGTGCCGTGGGTTTGGCCTGGGGGCGCCGGCGCTAAAACGGCGCAAAACGGCTCTATTTGAGCTCCTGGGGGGCACGGCTGGGAGATTTCGGCGCTATTTAGCAAAAAAAGTGGCCGGGAGGCTCCTGGGAGGCACGGCTGAAGATGCCCTAAGATACATATGGAACAGGAGCCTCATAAATCATCAAGCATCATAACCCTTATATAGTTACAAGGAACTGGATCCCCTGACGTATTAATATGGTGACGTTCGGGACACTGACATGTGGGCCGGCCGGATGTGGGGGCCACATGTCAGTGACCCTACGTCAGGGCACCGTACGTTAGAGGATGCGTCTCCAGTTACAAGATATCTGGAACAGAGACTACAGGAAACTGCAAACAGAATAAAAGTAGGCAAGCAATACAAAACAGAGCTTCCGCTGTTATGCATTTTGCCTTTATTCTAAAATGTAGGCAAGCAATAGCTAGCGACTGGAGTTCTAACAACTCCAGTTAACACTTAGGACTAGGTTATGCGTTTAGCAAGACACTAACACAGTCAGGCAGAAAAATAACATCAAGAGCGTGATTTCTAGCTGAAACATGGTCAAGAAGAAAAAAATTGACAAGCATGAAACGCAACAAAAGCTCAGAAGCCCGACATTCAGAGTCAGATATCATATGTGTCCCACCTACAAAGACTATCCGACCTCAAGACACCCATAAATAACACAGCAGACCACCTGATTTACTGAATCCATATTTACGCTAGTTAAAGTAAATAACACTTTTTCATGAGAAATATGAACTACTAGGTTATCATACATGTACGAGTTGTGATAAAAAACAGATTGTTTACTCGGCTTTAGTGACAGCAGACCTTTTCATCACGTAGAACTTGGCTTCTCCTCATTTAAAAAAAAAAAGCGAAACATTTTTCAGAAACCTAACAGCCTTGGAGGGGCAGCATTCTATGTAGAAAAGACACAAGTCAAAAGCATAAATCGCCTATTAGCAGCATGCCGTGTGCATCTGCGGTCTGACCAAAGGGGAACATTCAAAGCAAATGAAGAATGTTTAGTACAGACGTAAGAAGAAAATTGATCAGGCTGTTTAAGCCATCCTATCATTTTCTTTTCAAAAAGATGACATGATTATTCAGAGTTTCATAGTATGATTGCAGGCACTTGCGATTTTGCAGAAGTATTTGGAGAGCAGGTCATAACTGATACTATGGTCCAACACTCTGAAAGCATCTTATAAACTAGAGAAGTTTGTGACCATATAGTTATTATCACACATTCAATTAGCAACCGTGAAGGAAAGCACAAGCAGTTGGATGATGCCATGCAGCAAGTATGGAATACCACAAACTCACAATCTACAAAATGTTCAGAAGGATGGATTAATGTAGAACATGCATGAACCACACCATTTGAGTTAAAATCATCTCAAAGATACTACGAATTATCACAAACAAAAATGCTGAAACGCAACACGTACTGTGCAGAAAGTTCAGAAGCACAACATTCGACAGAGCACGAAAATCGCAGGAGGTGGAGCAATGGCATAATTAGGCCTAGGACTGAAATTAGAATATGTCAAACCTGATATTATTCATCCCCAGTTGAAGGCATATCGTAGGTGACAAAGAGCACAGTTCAAGTACCAACTGATACAGACAGATTTACAGTTACAGTTCAGAGTTACCTGAGAACAAAAGGTTTTGCTTATCCCTACTTGATGATCGAACATCCCTAGTACTAATGGGTGAATTGGACAGCAGTAAAATTTTGAGATACATCATACAAGTTCTACACCTTCCATCAAGGTCCCTGGCAGTCATCACCAGCCGAAGTTTGCTCACCAGTTTCACTCGTTCTGGAAGAACGGCGGGTCACCGTCAACAGCATTAGTGTCATCCATGGGAAGGAGGTTCGGATGTAGGAGCAGGCTTTCCTGGATAGTGTAGGGGGAGAGGTAGGCCCACTGGTCTCCCAGCTGGTAAGTGTGGAGGGTGGCTCCCATAGTTGCGCACTGGAGCACGACGCGAGGACAGAGCACGAGAACACCCTGAGGTACGGCAACGACGCTGGCGGTAAGCATGCCATTACGGTAATAACCACCGTTGGTGTTGATGGCATGCACCGGCAGTCGGACCCGATAGCGACATGACCAGACGCGCGTGATGTGGCTTCTCACCCACATATCAACTCGTCCTGGCGACAAGATGGCTCCCAGAGCAAGCTGTCCGTCGATGAGGAAGATTTGCCCGCCCACCCCTACGGGGACGAGCTCGCCGTCCACGTCAACTCTTGAAGGGGCGACCAGGGAGAAGGTCTCCGTCGCCGTGTTGAAGCTGAGCAGGTTGGGGTTCACCCGGGTCGCCTGCGGCAACCAGAAGAGGAACACGCCGTTGGCCTGCACCGGCGGGGTCGTGCAAGAAGGCGCAAGGCCGTTCGCCAGCTCAGGCGCCATCCCGTGTCCAGGGAGACCAATGTACCTCGCCGGGTGCGCTGCGCCGAGCTCGAATAGCCAGTAGTCGCGCCCCTGCTCGCGGAGGTCCAAGGCCGGTCTAAATGGACCCGGGGCAATTTAAACCAATATAATTATATCAAACTCTTATATTACATATAACATAGTTTTATTATATATTACATTCTAGCGTATATCTTCTCAATATGTAGTTAGCACAATTAACTAAATATACATTTTATGTGTGCCCTTCTTGTCTTGTACTGCACATTAATTATACATTTACATTGTGTTAAACTAAATAATTTTATAACCAAAACTACATTAGTTTGATGTATGGACATAAGGCTAAAAATTGAAAATAATTGTCCGCCTCCTCATTTCTTATAGTTGAGTTAAGACTTAGTTGTGTTTAATATTTTCAGACATATATATTTAGTATACTCTAACAATCTTAATTGCGTTTTGTACAGTATCAACACAGAAGCAAATGTATAAAAATTCTAGAGTATACATTGGACAATTATCTCGACTCTGTCATACAAGTTGCATTGTGTTCAATAATAATCCGACAACAAGTGAGTTTTATGTACTTGATATTGCAATACAAAACTTGTACAAACGACGAACGATCAACATTTTTTTATTGATTCTACAACATTCACATCATCCGATTCGATCTTTTAGGCTCATTAAAATGTGCTTGCTATTATCTAGTGTGCACAACTTCTCATGTAACTTTCTCAGATAGAAATTTATGCATAATTATCACAGCTTCACTACAACATGTAGAGATCCCACTGGAAAGAGACTAACGTTATAATTAAACTCGCCAATTCCGACCAAGTTGTGTTTTTTACAGGAATACCAGGTGCCTTTTTCCTACGACATATACAGTTTGCTATGAAGACTTTCTTCTACGGAACAAATAAACCTTTTATACAGATTAATACTTTCTCGGACATAATAGATAAGAGAGATCGTTTGCTAGTCATGGTGGTTTTTCTACCAGAGGAGGGATTTTTGGTGTACAAAATTGGTTGCAAAATCTGATAGTTTTTGTCGTCATTGAGGGTTGAATTTTAATTGAATTTTCTCATTGACTTTTTAAAATAGTCATAACATGCGGGATATGACTTAATTTTTTTAAATACTTTTGAATGATGGTCTAATGTTGACAACACTCTGCCCCTTGTGTATTCTCTTTGCCATTGCGTATACAAGTCAGTCAAACAAGGGTGTGTAGGTACCATTATGATTACCACTCCATAATAGAGAAATTCAAAATGATTTTGAGAATACTATGTGAGTCCTTGTACTCTTGAATTCTGTGGTGGTTTTCACGTTTGCCCGACCTATAGACCATCTTTAAGCACTTGATATGACCTTGTTGATGCCACCGCCAGGCGGGAACTAGTATCACCCATCGCGGTAGCCACAGGTGCCAATCATTCTGTCGTTGAAACACCGAGCACACAACAACATGCTAGTGTGCTACATTATTTGCTACACTGTCCTTTGGTTAGTGAGCAGCGTCGACATTGAAATGATCATCCTCGTAATGGTGTACCACCCGAAGGCGCAGCGACGACGCTCCTTGATTTGAGCAATCACTAGTACAGAGCGACACATCGGATACCCCTCTACGGCAACGACACGAGTTAGGCGACGGAAAATCACGATATCCCCGCGTGTCCGCACTGGGCCGTAAGGCAGGCCCACAACAAAGGCAACAGGTGAATAGAGAATATATGTTGGCAACGGAGATTATTTTACCTCCGTTATCGATACGCGCTCATCCCAGCGAGAGCACGGTTTTTTCTTATGTATAACTTTTTTTACAATCGACCAAACACTAGAAATCTCGTCCACCGTTAAAGTCGTGTCCAAACAGACTGACTGAGTACGACTCAGAAGTTAAGTGGTGTCCAAACAGAGCTTCATCATTGCACGGGCTCGTTTCTTATTTACCTGCCCTTTCTCCGTCAAAGGTGTTGGGACTATGTATGTTGAGATAGCGACTTCGTCATTTCAGTTTTATCCTTGTGACCATCTAGTCGTCTACCTATCTCACTACCGTTTACAAGAAATTTTGTACTTTTCCATATTATTGTCCTTTTGTACATCAATATGTAAAATAATTTGCATTAAAATTCCCACCTAGCAACAATAGAAGTAAAACAAATTACATCCAGATCTGTACACCACCACCTAGCGACGAATACAAACACTGGAGCGAGCCGAAGACGCGCCACCGTCATCACCACTCGCACACCATAGTCGGGCAAACCTTATTGTAGTAGACAATCGTGAATGAATGCTTATGTTTCTTATGCCCTTGTGCATGTATCTGTTTATGGGTCTCTCTAGATTAATCTCGGGTCGCGACTTATATAGGTGACATGGTCGGATTATGATGTAGTGGGTTAACTAAAGATTAGTAACATGCTAACTTAACGCGTAGTTACACATTTCCTAAATGTAAAAGATAACCTCTCGCCTTAATGGTGATACTTGGGCGAGTTGAAATTTGGGTGATGCTTCGGGAGTCTGTCTTCCGAGTGACGCTTCGAATAGTTAGCCAGTCAAGCCGGGTGGAAGAGTTGGCCTCATTTTCGGTGACAGCCTTGTACTCCCACCGTTCCACAATGTAAGATGTTTTAGATGTTACACATGCATGTCCAGATTTATATTAAAAAGAATGTACACATGCACTTGAACATGTCTACATACATGTGTGTATGTGCATCGAAAAAGACTAAAACATCTTATATTGTGGAATGGAGGGAGTACTTGACATGGGTGATCTTGGGCCGGGGAGGCCATATCTTTGACTTCATCCATTTTGACCTTGCTTTTTTTTGCATGCTAATACGATTCTCATTGATAAATAAAAGACGAGATAGAAAGTACGTATACACCGATCTTACAGATCTGGAAAGATATGATAAATCTATGTGACAAACCAACGCCTATCTATTTTCTTCGGCACCACCGTAGCGGCCACCAAAGAAAAAATAGACAGATCACCTCTTCACTGAGCTCGACGCGGCTCCATCGCAAATCATAAACTTTTCAGACCTCCAAATTAGTTTGCCATAGGACAACCATTGCCGTTGAAAGAATCAGACCGGGTCAGCACGATCCCGGACACGCCATCGAACTTCAGCACTGGCACCCCCGCATGATGACGTCGGAGAAGGGAACGAGAACCGTCAGCCTCCAACCACGAACCCAGCACAAGATGCACCCTCTTCCAGCTGTCACCAGTGCAGACCACTGTCTGCACGTACTCCTAGACGAATCCTCTCTGCTCCACCATGGCGCCGGAGACAACGCCGCAGCAACGAGGACAGAACAGGAGAAAAAACCCATCTGATGGAGTCGCCGCCGCCGCCTCGCCGACACCATCCATGGACCCTACAGCCACCGATCTGAAAGATCGGCAAGTACACAATGCCACCAACTCCGAGACGCCGCCATGAAGAACAACGCCGGTGTGGGAGTAGAGTTGAGGCAGATTTATTTGCCAGGACGCCGCTCTCACCACCCAACGACGCATATTGTTACATGCATTGGGTAAATCCTAACCAATGCCCATTGCATTGATTCGACGAAACGCGTACACGTGCCAATCGTTAATTGTTTAAATGGGTTTGCCCATGTAGAGGCTCCCTCATTCCGGTTTTGGGAACCTTTTGGAAACTTTCGGGATTTTTTTGGTTTTTGTTTTTCGAGCCTTGTACCCTTTGGATTCAGATTTTAAAATTACTTTAAAAGGAAGTTCATATTTTTGTTGAGATTTTTTAAAAATGTTCATATTTTTGAAAATGTTCAAATTTAAAATGTGTTGAGATTAAAAACATCAGATTTTGAAAATACTTTATTGGACATTTTTTCAAATTCATGATTTTTTGACATTCGGGACATTTCAAATTGACGAACTATATTCAACGCACATGCAATTACATATGAAGAAACACGCCTACGACTGCAAATAGTTTTTTTACTTAAGCGGTGGCAGTATCCGTAATTACTATCAATAAACAAGGGGTAAATCTGATGACTTACCAAATCGCGGAATGCTTATCGCCTTCATTATTAGGTAAATATAAAGATTTTCTTTCCTTTTTAAGAAACGCATGCATCTTTCCTTCTTGTTCAACATTCAGTAGCTGTCTTCGCCATGGCCGGTAGGGGATCACTCAAATAAAAAATCTCTGTGTCTTGCTCAACAAATTGTATGCCTAATCCATCCTGAGATGTAAGCAAGCTGGTGACTTACACTTTTCCCTTGTTCAAATTTGTTTGTCTGGCCTTTGATGTAAAGCGTGATTCTTTTTGAAAAAATATTCAGTTTTCAAGCCTTATGCAAAGCTTGCCGACCATCATGCTTCAAATTGAGTAGTCACATTTATACATGCTTGGATGTGTTGAGTCATGAATACAAGTTTAGTGAGGTCCATTTAAAGTTTAGTAGAAGTTGGCAAATCTGAAAAGGGCCATATGTGAATTTGTGATTTTTGTGTGCACGTGGTCTTTTGCACATGAAACCAGAAGGTCTACCTGTATATTTGGCACTTTCATAGGTTTCTCCTGGCAAATCCCTTTGTCTTCCAAAAGTTAAAACACTCTTGGTACTGCCGTCGCCGTCGAAATTCGAAAAGCTTCGGGAGCTAGGGTACGGCCACGGTCCCGCGCTTCCTCCCTCTTCTCGGGGAGGCGGTGCTCATGGACGCCGGAGAAGCGTCGGCGGCGGGTGCGTCAGAGGAGGCGGAGATGGACCTGGACGTCTCGGTCTCTCGCGGGGGCGCGGTGCCCAGCTTTGAGTTCGCGTTCAATTCGCCCACCTTCTCCGACAGGGTGTTGCGGCTCGAGATCTTCGCAAGCCACGACGCGATGGGGTCCAACGGCGACATCGGCGGAGGATCCCTCGCCAACCAGGCAAGCCACCGCGAGGAGAAAGGTGCGTACAATGGCCTTGATGTGAATAAATAGGCTTTCGCCCCGCTATAATAATAGCAACCACCCGATACAAGTTTTGAGTCCACTGCTGGGGGCAAAACAACACAGTCACGCCCAAAAGAAAAGAAAAGAAAGCCGACATTGGCGGATCAACGAAAACAAAGGCGACCCGCAACCGCTGCGCTCTCTCCGGCAGAGTCCCACCAGTATCCTAGCACACTGAATCGTCGCGTACCAAACAACACCTCCAAGAAGGAAAACAGCGACGACGCTGCTGCTGTCCGGACTAGTCCTAGGGTTTCCTCCGGTACGCTACAGGTAGTGGGGAAGAGGTACCCCCGACGCCCTTCAGGAAGGAGCGGCGACACTCACAAGCATCACCGCGTCGGTGTCAAATGACAAGGATTTCTCCCGACCTCGAAAAAACCACAACCCTGGACAGTCTGGCGTGCTCCACCCATCTTGCCACCCACCAACAAGCGCCACCACGGAATTGAGGTCACCATTGTCGTATCACCAGGTAAGCGCATCACGACCGGTCGAACCGAGAAAATACCCGCCATAGACAGAGCTGCAGTACCACAACCACGTGGGAGGGACCGACCTCCACCGCCATAGACGGTAACCGACCGGACGCAGCACGCAGGAGCACACCAAGCCACATTGGAGCCGGAGGGCGGCTGCAGCACAGCCACCTGGAGGACTACCTCCACCGCCATCGGCGGGTGCCGACCGGATGCGGTAGCAGAGACACACCAGGCAGGTCAAGCCCGGCCGGCCCCTGAAAGGGTCGGTGAAGTCTCCGCCACCACGCTGCTGCACATAGGCCGACGCCGCTGCTACCCTCAAGATCGGCACCAAAGACCCGGCCGGACCCAAAAAGGGTCCGTGAAGCTCCCGGCGCCACACTGCAGAAGACGTGTTGTTGTCGCCGCCACTCCGTCACAAGCATCGAACCTCAGTCAAAACGGGTAGCCGGGTCGAGCTTGGGCCACACTGACCCAGATCGGGCCCAAAGGGCCCAGATCTGGGCCTGCAGGGCCCCGGCGGAACCCAGCCACCCGCACCACCAACTGGCGGCGCCGCCGCTGCTGCGCTCACCTCCGGCAGCCGAGAAGACCCTGAGTAGCCGCGCCGCCGAAGCTCACCGCCGCCACACCGCCTCCCGGCCAAAGCCGAGCCGCCGCCGGCCGAGGACCACCGACACCAGAGAAGCAGAGCCACGCCTCCACCCATCCTGGCGCGGGGAAGGACAGGCCGCCGCCGCCGGCGCCGCGCGGGCCGCGCCCGGCGACCTCTGCCGACGGCGGCGACGAGGAGAGGAGCAGGGAGGGACGGGGAAGGAGGAGCTGGGAGGGCGCGCGCCGCCGCCGCGGGGGGCGGTGGACACGCGCGAGAGGGGAGAGAGGGGGGAGGCTGGGGCGGGCCGCACCGCCGGCGGCGGCCGGAACCCTAGGTGCGCGCGCAGGTTCGCGAGAGGAAAGGGAGAGGTTCGCGAGGCTTTTTTTCCCACAATGGCCCTGATGTAGCTTCTCGTGACCTTTAATTTTTCTGCTGTTTGATGCGATTCGGGTATGGATATGTGGCTCGTTCACGACTTTTCGGTTAATTTTGATTCCTCTTTACGTAGCTGACCCTTACAAATGTTTTCTGAGGGGCATTCCATTATAGATTAATGGCTAGGGCAACGGATAAATGGTGAGTGGAATTTATCTGTTTTGGGCCTATCTGACGATGAAATTTGTGATTGGCTGAATCAACATCAAATATCTTCAGTAATGCAGTTAACAGATTATTAGGAGGAGTGCAGTTGTCAGATTATGTATTGTCCAATGTCCTTATTTAGGATTGGGATGTGGCAAATGTTTACTGCAAATTTTGGATGTAGCAGTTGTGGTAGCATAATATCATTTCATTTCTGCATTGCCGCTGCAAGAAAAAAATAAAATCAATCTACTGTAACTGAGAATAGCAACTGGTCAACAAAGAGGCGCAACCATGTAACTCAGAAATTTGGAAATGATGTTATGCCAACCTGAAATTTCAACTACCCGCAATCCTTTGTGGGTTATAAAATGTTATTATACATGTTCCAAGTCTTGAACTCTGGATCAAGTTTGTCACAATACCGTTGGGAACGCTTTGCCTAGTTAGGATTTTCACGAATATTTGTTTGTGGGAATAGTTTGTGTTCTCTCAGCTAGAGTTTGTTTTTTTGTGTAAGGTTGCATTGAGCTGAGTCTATAACATATCAGAAAATTCCAATGGAATCTGTTTGATAACCACATTTTTCGTGAAAACGCAAAAAGCTTTGCGTTTCCATACATTGATAGATAGAAGAGTTATTTACAGGGCTTTAGAGAGACCACCCCACACCATACATTGATAACCACATCAAGTCTGCATATAACTAAACACACACACAGGAAGATCATATTATTCTCAGTGCGCTCTTGACATTACCCGGTTTATTTGGACCAAAGAAGAAACTGGTTCATGACTTTAGTTCCACATTATTGTTCATTGTTTTTTGCACCTCCATTTTTTGTGCGAAAACAAGGGTTCTTATTACCCTTGTTGATAATAACTTACTTTTAAGTAGTATGGATACCTGCTATATACAGGTAAGTTTGCTACTGGCACAATTTGGTGATCAAAGGTAGCCATTGGTTGCATGTTTTCTCCATGCACGCAACATCCGGACTATGCTGCCAAGATACCGACCAAACTGTCTGTTAACTGTTTCCTGTTTAGCACTTGAACTTTTTCCTGCTACTAGTTGCTTGTGTGGTAACAAATACAGTGATTCATTAGATAATAGTGTAGCACTTCATGTGGATGATGTTATAGGAAGTTCTAGTATGATCCTTGGGGTAACTGTCGTTACTTAGCTTTAAGATATGGTGAGAAATATGTAGCTGGTCATCGGAGGACGTCGTGGCATTGGCTCATCGGGATGTTTGATTTGCTTTTGTGTGAGCCAAACTCTTTAGTGTTTCTGTAAAAAACTGCAGTCACTTTACTCTCTCACCTACAAGTATGCTTAGATTGTGGATGTTATTTATACAGTTTACAGTATTTCTGAAGATTGATCACATGAATCTGCACCCATGAGAGAAATGTTCCAAGTTATTTAACAGAAGGAATCCTTTCTTATTCTATTCTATTCCTTTAACAGTGCGCAATTTTCAATGATCTGGTATTTTGTAGGTGATAAAGAACAGAGTATTGACTCTTCTTCAACCATTGTGGGTACATCTGTTTTACGAGTAAAGACCATTTTTGTAGATTCGGCTATTCTTGCTGCAAGAAGTCCTTACTTTCTCAAGGTAGTTCTGGTAACCTTGTGAAACGCATCTGTCCTATAGTTATTTCACGATTTCTAATATCTTTCCTTTCGTCCTTCTTAGCTTTTGTCAAATGGCATGAAAGAATCTGATCAGATGCATCCAGCACTTATGATTGCTGATTCAGGTAATGTGACAAGTCACATGCAACATTCTTCTTTTTAATAAATGATTCTATCTTGCTATTGTGATTGTGTTACTAATTTCTATATTTTTTACTTTGAAAAAACATCATAACTAGTTATGATAAAGAAGTGATTAGTTTCTTGTTTTACACCTTTTTTGTGATAAGAATCTCCCACAGATTGCTTTCATCAGTACTGAAAGTCAAACTTAAATAATCACTTAGGGGCCAAAATAAGCTGCCATTTTTTGTTTTAATTTTATCATTAATCCTTATGTTTTGTTTTTGTTTTTGCGCTCTACTTGGAACAGAGGAAAATGCTCTTATGGTAGTTTTGAGCTTTATGTACAGTGGAAAGTTGACAACAAGTGAGCCCGCTCTTCTGCTTGACATCTTGATGGCTGCAGACAAGTTTGAAGTTCTTTCTTGTATGAGGCATTGCAGTCAGTTGCTCTTGCCTATGACCACAGAATCTGCACTGCTCTGCCTAGACCATCCATGCTCCATGTCATTAGCCGCTGAGGTTCAGCATTTGATAGATGCAGCCAAGGAATTCCTCGCCAACAAATACAAGGATTTGACCGAGTGAGTGATCTCCATCTGATTGAGCTGCCTTTTTTATTATCTCAAGAAAGGCAGACATTTTCTCAAAAATAAAAAGATGTAGCCATTTCTTCACAATATTGCATGAAGTGTGTACTCAAGTCATGATTTGTCTCAATGCAGGTACCCTGTTGGATTGATGAACATGCCTCTTGCTGGGATTGAAGCCATCTTTTCGAGCACAGATCTACAGGTACGATCTGAAGATGCCGTATATAGCTTCTTGCGCAAGTGGGTCCGTAAGCAATACCGAAAATCAGAAGAAAGGCACAAGATATGGAGTTCTCGTTTACTTCCGCTGGTGCGTGTCAGTCATATGACATGGGAGAAACTACAGAAGATCCTAGCATCCACTGATGATTATGTAGACCATGGGCAAACAACTATGAGTATTACCGATGTACTTCTACACAAAGCTTACCCAGCACACAAGCAAGGTGTTCTTGCAGCAGGCGCATCAACCTTTCGCAAGTTCCACAGCGAGTCTACACGTGGAAACCTGTCAAAGTGGTTGAGTTCGATCGACCCTGCCAACAGGTTATTGTGTTCTTGGATCTAACACGTGAGGACTGCTGCCGACTCTTCCCAACAGGACAAATATACTCACACTTGTTCCATGTTGCAGGGCAGAATTTGTACCTTAGGCCAACTTGTGAAATGGATGAGAAGAGTAAGTCGTACAGCTTTGGCCTCTGGTTTGGGGCCATTGAGGAGCCAGGGGAAACAACGTGTTTGGCATTAGATTTCGAGTTTGCTGCAAGGAAAAGACCGTCAGTTGAATTTGTGCGCAGGTTGAAGGATAAGGTTATATACACCGATGGTTTCATGGAGGGATGTCCTGATTTTTTTGGAGTTGAATGGTCGAAGTTCATTGCCGACGACAACCTCTTCATCGACGGCGTGCTGCATCTGAGAGCTGATATCAGGGTGGTGGAGGGGCAGCCGGAATTACAAACTTGATATCATCGCTCACCTCTGGAGTTTTGGTGGCCTGTTAGACATATGTTGGCAGTGGGGAGTTTTTTATGGAAGTTCTTGCTCTTCTGGTTGTGGATCAAAACCTTGCAAGTGGTGATACAGTGAGCTCCGGCTGCAAGAAGTTTGAATCCCTAGGCATTGTTCCTACTAGTAGCTGAATCCTGTAGGGGTGTAGTTGGTGTTCCGTCTAGAGAGGCTACCTGACAAACCTCATTGGGTTTTCAGCTGTAATCTGGTGTTTTGTTGGTTCGCTGGTATGCATGTTTCCAGTGTCTAGTTCGTTAATTTCTGATCGTTTATACTTGTGCCTGCATTCTCGGTTTGTTGTTTTGGGAAAGCTTAGTGGCTGGATTACTAACTGAAGGTTATGGTAGAAAAGCCAGTGTGTAGTTCTTTATGGAAGGTTACAATGAGAACGTTGGAGACTGGGGCAATGGGCACATTTGATCTGACCTTTTCCGAAACGTTAGTGTCCGTTCGCGAACGTCTTATCAGTACGCTCGTGTTGTGGAGTAGTATATATTATTTTCCTTTCTATTATCGATCCTTGTGTTTTGTACTATAGTACAATTCACACTTTGGGCTAGCCAGGCTCTTGAGGTCGGACTGCATTGCGTCTATTGCTTCAGAAAAAAAAATGCAGCAGTACAGTTCTACTCCTCAGGGAAGCTAAAAAAATACTGCTCGCATTACTTCCGATCTGAGGTGCATTCTTTTCAAGAAACCGATTTTGCAAATGATTAAAAAAATGCAACTAGCAACTCATTCCAATAAGTTTTTAGTATTCCATTCTATCGTGTTTTGCACCATTTCCATTAAAAAAAAGAGAGCAAAAGCTACCTATACAAGCCCCAAAGCCCCAAACGGGGTCGCTGCTCACTTTGTATTGCACAAAGCCAATTAACCAAGTAGCAGGCCCAACAAACGAGAAATGCAAACAAGGGCCGGTGGTGTGCACGCTTAAAGAAATAAGCTGATGAGCTGCTGCTAGCCGATCCCCGTCAAAAAAAAAATATATCCTAGCCGATCCCATAAAAAAAAGCTACACTGCTCTTTAATCACCGCGGATCAAACAAAAATCCGTTTCCCGTCGATGATCGCGCCACCTCGATCTGTGCAGAACGCCGGTCGTCGTTTCCCACCGTGACAAGTCACCGAACGGAAATCCGGTCCCACCTGGATTTTCTTTAAAAAAAAAACCTCCACAGAACTTGTACGGATAACTCCTCGTGACAGCACGGCCGCTATATACTCGCCACATACCCACAACAAACAAAAGCAAACAAATCCCGTCTGTCGCTCCACCTCATCGCGCTGCAAGTCAAAAGTCAAAACAAACCGCGAAGTAATCGTAGTTTCTGGAAGCAGAGAGGCGATGGCGCAGGTGGTGGTGGCAGTCGGCGGCGAGGACGTGCCGGCCGGGGAGCTGGTCCCGTCGCTGACCTCGCTGGAGCCGGTCTACGGCGCGGGGTCGCCGCTCGACGAGGCACGCCTCCGCTTCGGCCGCCTCGCCGACCGCTTCGGGGCGCTCTACGGCGGCGCCCGCCCCGCGCTCTTCGCCCGCTCCCCGGGCCGGGTGAACCTCATCGGGGAGCACATCGACTACGAGGGACACTCCGTGCTGCCCATGGCCATCCGCCAGGACATGATCGTCGCCATCCGGAGGGCCGACGGTGGTGGGCAGGTGCGCGTCGCCAATGTCGACGGCAAGTACCCCACCTGCGTCTACCCGGCCGACCCGACAAGGTCAATCCATCATCCTCCTCTCCTCTGCCGCCCCGCTCTGCTCTACTCTTCCTAGATCGATTTCTGCTTATTTCGGATTCCCGAATATTCCCCTCCATGCACAGCGGGCGCGATTGAAGGAGACGATCCTTATCTGCCAAAAAACGAAAAGGGGATAGTCTTCTTTTCCAGCGGTGCACCGAATTATTATTTTGTTTTTTGGCCGGGAGGAGATAGATAAGGCATGCGAATCTCGTTCCTAACTTAGGATGCGCGGTGGTTGCAGTATCACGCTATAAATTTATACTCCTACTAGTGAATTAATTATGACAAGAGGCCCGTGACCACTTGGTCCAGTTGGATGTCCAGACCGTGAATTCAGTAATTTGTGCTAGTGTTCCCGCGGTGGCGTGTGGATCTCCGCTTGTGCACCTGCTGTTCCCCTGGCTCAGACTCCCAGTTGGAGGGCAGCGAGGTCAACTGCCAATTAGTCCAAGGCTTGTGGGCACCTCCAGAAATCTCGGCAAGGGGATGCTGCAAACGATCACTTTGATGTTATTTTCATTTGTAGTTTACTTTCCAATTTCGGTAAAAACACTAAGCACTGCGAAGGGCGACATGATCGAATTTAGATGGGTGTTTCAAATTGGAACGCAGAACAATTCGAAGTATGCAGTGACTAGATGCCTAATGCAGCAAACACAACAGGAGTGTGTTGATTCTAAACTAGCGCCGATAAAAGAAATTAAGTCTGTAGTGTTTGAGAATCAAATTAAAGTAAGCGCATCTTCCTCTATTTTATTCAGTATCATTTGGGATGGATACTGATAGCACCATCTCCTGGTTTGTAGTTGCCACGGATATGATTCTTTCCATGTTGCTATCTTCGATCATCTGCACTTACATGATTCTTTCTGTTTGAAACCTTTGATTCGGTCATTGACAGCTAAATATTTTGGCGTGCAGGAAATTGACATAAAAAACCACAAGTGGGGCCACTACTTTATGTGTGGGTAAGTTTATCTCCATAGAATTCATTTGGTCAACTGTTGCCTAGAAAACGTGAACATATCTTATCTGCTTAATCCTCTGTCTGCAGATACAAGGGAGTATACGAGTACGCTAGGTCAAAAGGGATAGATATGGGTGAACCTGTTGCTCTTGATGTCGTTGTTGATGGTACAGTTCCTCAAGGTAGTGTTGGGGGGGTTTAATTAGGAGTTAATATGGTTACCATGAATGATGTGTACCAAAGTTTTTCATGCTTGTCTGTTCTCGCTCTTATTTAGGGTCTGGACTTTCAAGTTCAGCAGCATTCGTTTGTTCAGCAACAATTGCTATCATGGGAATTCTCGAGAAAAATTTCCCAAAGGTATTCCTTACCACAAGTTAAACAGCTCTATCAATGACATTGCCATCATTCCTGTTCATGTGTGAAAGTGTGAATGCTAATTATTAGTTTAAGGTGAACTTTGGAGTGATGCAAGCTTTCAATGGAGGCTTCAAGCCTAGGGAACTGTCCTGGAAGAATTACCACAATAAACCAAACACTATATATAATGATGACCTGCCTAAGTGATGAATTTTCATGTTCTGGAAAATTGATGCTAATTTCCCCAAAAACAATTGTGACAGAGCAATTGCTTCTTTCCTTTTTATATAAAAAAATAGACAGAAATGTTTTCGTTGTAAAATGAAATGGACAATTGACTGAGTAGTGGTGATGCAATGGGCTGTGATCTGCCCTTCTACACCAGTATGATAAGTTGACTAGTCCAACCTGGGGAGACAAAATGATAAGAGTTGGCTCGTCAGTTGATTCTGAATTGCTGTTAATGACATGGTTTCCAATGGAATCCGAATTAGGATTTTCCAGAAACACTTCTCCAAATTCTTTTTGTGTGCATTCAAAACATGAGGTGATTCTTTCCCAGTCCTAATTGTTCCATTCAAATCATGCAGAAAGAAGTTGCTCAATTCACTTGTCAGTCTGAGCGCCATATTGGGACGCAGTCGGGGGGTATGGATCAGGTAAATGACGCCATATGTAACTTTTTTTGGAGTATTCATGGTATTTCCTGATTCTGTTTTGTTTCACTCTGTTTAAGTGAACTCGATGTAGTTTCACCAAATGTCATTTATTGAGCTAGCTTTTGCATACAACAGTGTTTTGTAGCTGATTCCTGCAGTCAATATCTTATATTCTTAATATGGTGTACCTCTGGAATCCTGGCAATATGTTTCAAGCTTTGGTCTGGTTTATTCCTGGCAGAGTCAGAAGGATTAGTTTTATTTTCCATGGATCATTTTTGTATATCATGCTTGCATGCCAAAAAACAGTTAGGATCTTCGTTATTATTCATGAGGAAGAGGAATATGCGTTAACTTAAGTTTGCAGAACTTGATATATCTCTGCACAGTCTGCATACTGTTTAAGATACGTTAGGTCACCTTTTATTAGTTTTAGTTACTTCAATTTTCTTCGTATAATTGACCTTGTACCTTTTTAACATATTCATTGTTTTTCCAGGCTATATCTATTATGGCCAAACCTGGATTTGCTGAGCTGATAGATTTTAATCCAATCAAAGCAACCGATGTTCAACTACCTGCAGGTGGTACATTTGTGATTGCCCACTGTCTGGCAGAGTCCAAGAAAGCAGAGACAGCTGCTACAAACTACAACAATCGTGTTGTAGAGTGTCGGTTGGCAGCGGTAAAAGAATCTTTGGTTTCAGAATGAGCATGTGAATTTAAGGATTAGTACACGCATGTTCGATTGCACATGCATGGCTAGAAAACGATAATTCATTTCTAGTTTTGAACCGAGCACCTTCAAGAATATTGAAAGTTTCCATTATGTAATTTTATCTTCTAGAGAATGTTTTCTGCTATTATCAGTTTTATTGTTGGAATTTGAGCTACAACCAAAGGTATTGCATCTTCATGTTTCATTTATGGAACTAATATTTTTTTGTCTACGCTTTTTACAGATTGTTCTTGCCATCAAACTAGGGATGGACAGAAATAAAGCTCTGTCCTCTGTTACCACCCTCTCTGATGTTGAGGGGCTATGTGTCACTTTTGCTGGCAAAGAAGGTTCTTCTGATCCTGGAGTTGCTGTGAAGGTACAATATTCACCAAGAATTTAGGCCATCACTGTGAATAATGTGCTATGTGTACTGCCTCCATCTTCTTTGTTCAATCCTGAAATAAACGGATAAGGGCTGCACTGATGCGCACATGGGTATGCAACAGGCGATATGGCTATGTTGCAGCAGAAATTTTCTACTAGGCTAGTTTATTGAGATTATCACGTCATCCTTTTATGTTTGGTTATACATAATTTCCAGAAGAAGAGCAATGCTTTCCAAGAGTAAATATGTCATATGCTCTGTGTTACCATGCGCTTCTCTGACTGCTGTGCAACTTTTTGCAGAACCTGCTGCATGAGGAACCATATACAACAGAGGAAATAGAGAAAATCACAGGCCAAAGCCTGGCATCTGTCTTCCAGAGCTCTCAAACTTCCTTGGATGTTTTGAGAGCTGCGAAGCATTTTAAGTTATTTCAGGTGAATATAATTTCCTTGCTCTATGCATTTTTCTCACAGGCATCCATGAAGATGCATACTCTGTTTAACACCAACTAAGTTGGGGCCAGCACCCTTTGCTGTCATTCCAAGTCAGCGTTACCGATCATTTCACTTTATTCTAATCACCTCAGTGCACATGATCTGTGCTGCATGATGCTATTACAATCTAGTCTAATTTCCTGACGTGTGCTTAATTTCAGCGTGCCTTTCATGTGTACTCTGAAGCAAGGCGGGTGTATGCATTTAGAGATACAGTATTATCAAAACTGAGGTGCGTTAACTAATTTAATTCAAGTCTCGTCTTCCTCTTTACTCCGCATTTACCCTCACATTGTAGAACTTTAAATTCAGTCTGGGTCAAAGAGGTTTAAGTCGTCATTACTCACACCAGTGTTTCCCTTCCAAACTACTCCCTCCGTTCCAATTTAATTGACTTGCTATGCACCAAATGTGGATGTACCTAGACATTTGGTGCATAGCAAGTCAATTAAATTGGAACGGAGGGAGTAGGTCATATGGAACTTACCATTATTTTCTTGCAGTGAGGAAGATATGCTAAAAAAGCTCGGTGATCTAATGAACGATAGCCATTATAGCTGCAGTGTGCTATATGAATGCAGGTATATTTTGTATGTAGGCTAGTGTTTGTTAAATCTGCAGACACTTTGTTTCATGGAATAATTTCTTTTCAAAATAATAATTATTGTAATAAACGACACACTGACTGGTACATTCCTCTGAACCAGCTGTCCCGAGTTGGAAGAGCTTGTAAAAGTGTGCCGAGACAATGGGGCTCTCGGAGCGCGGCTCACAGGAGCCGGGTGGGGAGGCTGTGCAGTTGCCCTGGTCAAGGAGAGCATTGTCCCACAGTTCATTCTCAGTTTGAAGGTATACTGAATACATAAGCTCTGAAACTTGTGACACTATCCGAATTGGTAAAAAATGCACAATGCCTAACGAGGGCAGAATCATAAGAATATCATAAGCAATTAACACGAATCATTCTTCTTTTTGTAGGAGAAGTACTACAAATCAAGGATCGACCGGGGAGTGATCAAGCAGAGTGATCTCGGGCTGTACGTGTTCGCGTCAAAGCCGTCGAGTGGCGCAGCCATATTGAAGCTGTAGATTGACCACCACCATCGTGGTTGAAGTCACTTGTACATGGACACATACACTCGTTCGACTTATCGATATGGACCAAATAAAACAAGTCACTAGCTAATTTAGTCCAGCCAAGTATGCCTGAGCGTACAATGTAGTGATGTACAATGTACCTATCGTTATTTATGGGCAATCTGACTATGTACATACTCTCGTTCTTCATCTCTGAGAGGCACGAGTCCCAAACGGCAGTTGACGCAGGCTAGTGCTTTGGATGGAAGGAGAGCACAGTTAGTACTGTAGTTTACGCTGTCGGTTTACAGAGCTGATGCTAGATCGTCGCAAAGTAGTTGAGCTTTGTTGCGCTTCACGAGTGTACGTTAGGCTTTGGTTTCTCTACGTTTGCATCAAACTAGGTCTCTCCTCGCTCTCTTTTTTAGATGGTCAGAGCAACTCTAGTGGATACTGAAAATCTTACCTTTCAGTAAGGCATGTGTTCGCCTTTTCAGATAATGTAAAAATATCCCCCTACTTGACATATGTAAATCGATATAAAAATATGCTCCAACTCCAATTTGACATTAATTTAATTTTCTATATTCAAATTTAAAATAATTTTGTGCCCAAATGTATGATCAAATTAACATATAACAAATTCTTAAACAAAAATAGAGCAAACAAACTGCAAGATAACCGCCGAACCTCATCTTCCCGTGGTGGTGCCATCCCAACTCATCTTCGATTGTAAGATCTCTGCCCTCCTAATATCCCAGTATGCTCTCGCCTTCTCATCTATTTCATTTGGATCTAATCATCATGACCCGGTTCTCCTCCGATATATCATCTCTTACCTCATTCGGTTCTCCTTGAGAAGCCTACACTTTTCGAAGTTGGCATTGCGCTTCTCCGTCTCCATCTTCATGTCCTCATTCTCTTTCACTTGTTGCTACCTTTTCTTGTTGCCTCTTGTTGACCAACTCCATCTTCAGTTGCAAGGCTTGAGACGTCATATCCTTCCATGTACTCAACAACTTATCGAGTTTCTCTCTCATGCCCACAATATATATATCTACACATTCTCCTTTTTCCTTCTTCCTTCCATTTGACGTCCCCTTGTTCCCAGAGTTGAATTCCGACCTTCTTCCTCACTAGCTTCATTCTCGGATATGATGAGATACTTGACCTCGGTCTCTTCAATTGAGGAGCTTCATCATCCCCCGTCTTTGAATTCTCATTTTGCTCGAGCAATTTCCGACAATTCGAAATAATGTGTTGGCGTGGACGTCGAGAGTCTAGAGGACGTGACAAAGTCATCCCTGAGGACCACATGAGTGTCCTACCGAGCCTTCATTAGCTCGACTCCAGCTGCGCAACTTAGAAATCCATTGCAGGCTAGTACGACATGACCATGCACACATTAGGGTTAATCGGCTATTGTCGGCAGAGGAAGGTGAGGGCGATGGGAGGCGAGCGGGAGGGAATTCTCCCTCGCGTCAAGATGTTCCAAAATTTTGGCGTACTAGATTTTTGTAGTACGAGTCGGTGTGTTTTGAAACTCCCCACATAATACTGTTTAAATCTAATGGATTCCAATGGTTGGTAGCTACTCCCTTCGTTTTTAAATATAAAATGTTTCAGATGTTACACATGTTGTTTAGATACACACTAAAATGAGTGAACATATACACTAAAACATATCTAAATACATTTGTGTAAATTTGAATGTGGACAAAGCTTAAAACATTTTATATTTAAAAACAGAGAGAGTAGCTACTGACCACTATGTTGAAGAATATGCGAACGGGACCGGCCAGCCAGAACGTACAATAAGGTGCTCGTACGGTATGAGATTATGAAACTTGTTGATACTAGTATGCTTTTTTTTTGACTGATGAATTAGATGGATTACTATACTTGCCACGTCAGTCGAGCAGGCGCGACCATTACAAGTCACGCTGGGCGTTCGGGTTTACCCGACATTTCGGGTCGGGTAATTCGGGTAAAAAAGAATTCGGGTTTCCAAACTTGACACCCGATATTTGACTCAAAATACTGCTACCCGACAATTCGGGTACCCGGAATTTCGGGTCCGGGTTCGGGTAATCCCGAATTACCCGAGAATACAGAAGAGACGAGAAGACGAGAGGGGGATCGTAGCGGAGGACGAAGTCGCTGGAATCGGAGATGCTGCTGAATTCCTGCCAAATCGAACTGAAGAATTTAGCAAGTGTAGGAGAAGAGGAGGAAATTGCTAGTAGCGCAATGGATTGGATCGAGATCAAGGAAGAAGATAAAAGCTTGACCTTTGAGGTGCGGCTGGCTTTGGGGGCGAGCAGACGTGGTCCTCCCTGTCCGGCGAGCGGCTGCTGCTCTGCCGTCCGGACGGCGACTGTGTCCTGTGGCGGCTAGGCCGCTAGGGCATGGGAGAAGTATGCAACACGCCGTCGACGGAGGCGACCGGCACGGCGCGGCGCCGCATCACGCTGTCGAGCTGCCGGCACAGCTCCTTGCATCACACCGTCGACGGAGGCCGTCGGGCGGCACAACACTGCTCCTTGACGCTCTCAGGCAAGGGCGGGGGTGGTGGGATGCATGCGAGCCTGGGAGGCATCTGACCGCGTCGGAGGCGGCGACCAGGTTGGGGTCTTTTCGTGTGCGGAACTGCGGGACAGAGGGAGTTAGGGTTGAGCAACGATTGAGGAGTCGAGGAGAAGTTGGGCTTCCGACGCAATGATGGGCTTTTGGGCTGTTGGGATGTGCGGGAGTCTGTGTTGGGCTTGGATTTCGTACATACTTCGGGTAATTCGGGTTGTTCGGGTTCCGGAAGTTGAAACCCGGATTTTGCAAATAAAATTCGGGTTTTTGAAGTTGATACCTGAATAGATGCTCGGGTTTTTCGGGTTCGGGATATACGGGTTCGGGTCCGGGTTTTTCGGGTTTGGGATTCGGGTATCGGGTTTTATGCCCACCGTGATACAAGCTCCATAATCCATCAGCCTGAACGTCATCTCGCTGACAGGTGGACCCTTCTCGACTCCACACTAGCTTCGTTCCGTCCGTCTGTGCTGCCTCGTCTCGTCTCGACATCCATCCACCTTCTTTGCTGGTGCTGCCTCCCACCCAAATCTCAAACCCTAGCCAGCTCCCGGAGCCCAGATCCCCAGCTGCCTCCCCTCGCTCCACCCATGCGGATCCGCAGGTGCGCCTCCCGCCTGCTCGGCTCCTCCCTCGCCCCCGCGCTGCCGGATTCGAGCTGCCCCCGCCCCCTCAGCCGCCGACAGCCCACGAGTCCTACGCCGGCTTCGCGGCGGCGTCGGGGACCTGCCTGGAGCCCTGCGAGCTCAGCCGTTCGCCGTGGGACCTCATGGCTCAGCTCCACCCCTCGGATCCCCAGGTAATTTCCCCCTCGCTAGCTCCACGCTCTCCTGCTTCGCCTGCTGCCCGTCGCCCGCAGCTCGTGATCTATATCTAGTATTTATTTGCGCATTTCCACGCCGCCGCTTGTTTCTGTATAGCTCTCCTCTGCTGATGTTCCCGTCCGGTGGTCGCTGCTCGCGCGCGGGTGTGGTTTGTGGTCCGCGCACGAGCTAGGGTTCCTTGCGTGCGCGCTTGCGTGCTTCCGAATGGCCGTAGGGATTGGGCGAGTCGTATGGACCTCGTGTTAGCGCAGTAGTCGCGGCTAGGGTTGAATTCGCCGGCGTTTGCTTCCCGATTCGATGTCCATTTTTGGGCGCGTTAATTTGTTCCCTCGCGTGCGGCACTATGTGGCCGGCCGGTGGCGGCGCGCAGTCTGGGGTTGAAATCGTACTCGACAATGGCAGCTAGTCCGTGATCTTCTTACCTGCACTGCACACACGTCCACGCCCCCATTTCATTTCAGCGTACTAGCTAGGTAACACAGTACCAGTTGTGTACGGTATACGGGGCATGTTTCCGTAAGGACCACCCGTAACTGTAGCATTAGCTAATCAATTAAGCTGTATTTATTCATTTTCCCAAATTGTTCAGGAGGAAGAGCTCTTCTTGGAGACTTACTTCGTCGCTGTTGCATGGCGAACTAGCTGGCTCTTCCAACCCAGCATACCTGCCAGCTCCATCAAGGAGGAGCAGAAGGATGAAGACATGATCGACGGGGTCATATTTGAGCTGCGAGTGGCCGCGAGAAAGAAGAATGGGATCAAGAAGAAGGTGAAGCAAGAGGATAGCGCCGGAGGAGGAGCACCAGTGTGGGCGTGCAAGAAGAACGACGGCAAGAGGTGGTTCTGCCAGCGGCCCGTGAGCCAGCCTGACTCCTTCTGCCCGTACCACTCCGATCAGAAGCCCCCGGCCGGCAGCGCCAAGCCAAGGAAGATGGCCGCTGCCTATGTAGGCGAGGGGTTCTACTACTACGCCGGTTTCGGCCCGTCGCGCAGCAAGAGACACCGCGTATCAAGCAGCAGCGACACCGTGCCACCTGCCGGACAAAAAGAGGAGACACCAACCGAAGAGGAAAAGCACACTGAATTTGTTACTGCGGGCCAGGCACAAGCTGATGGTGCAGGCCACCAACCGGCTGCATCAGCATGCGTGGACGATGAGCCTAGGTGCGACGGCATGGCAGGGATCGCGGGCGGCGACGAGGAGAGCAGCGATTACGAACCCCACGACATCAAGAGGAAGAGCCCGTTGAAGAAGAGGTGGAGGAAGCCAGTAAAGGCCCGGTCGCTCAAGTCACTGATGTAAGAGCTAGCTTGTACTTGGGTCCTCCGTGGCTGAAGAGAAGCTTTTGGTTCGGCTTAGTTAGCTCAGCTTAATTAGTCTGCTCCAGTTTTGGTGTTTTTTGAGATACCGTACAATGTACAAACCGTTTGTACTTTTCGGTACTACTAGTATGTTCGTTGTAACTGCCATTCTTAGCTGATTGTGCTGGCCGTTAGAACTGATATTAATTTCGGGTATATGGTGTCTTGCATAGTACCATCGTCATGGCGAGATACACCAATTGTTTTATTGCAGCTGGTTTAATTACCAGCCACGAGTTAGTGCGTACGTTATTTATGGACAATCCGACTCACTCGTCTCGAAGAGGCACACAAGTAATGAATGCTTTTTGGAGGGAAAGAGAAGAACACAGATACACTGTTGATGGATCTAGTAGATCATTTTTTGCAATATTGACGCCAGATCTGCTGCTACCTCTTAGAAAAATAGTCGACGAGACAACCCAATGACCTTGGCGCGCTTCACGAATATATGTGTACACAAGGGTGTTGAATCCACAAGTTTGCATCAATCTTAGTATTTCACTCTCCTAGCCTTTAAATCAAAGTGTTTTCATGAACAACAAGGTTTGCCCGGCTCCAGTGAGGGAGGGGCTATGACAGCGGCGCGCCTTCGGCTCGTTCCAGTGCTTGTAGTCGTCGCTAGGTGGTCTACGGATCTGGATGTAATTTTTGTTACTTCTTGCATTCTTTGTACTATCTTGACAATTGATGAATAGATTGAAAGTTTTTTCGCAAAAAAAAAAAAAAAAAAAAAAAAAAATCAAAGTGTTTTCATGAACGGCAGTATCTCACTCTCTTATGCCTTGAATTCACTTTTTTATGCCTTGAATTAACATGTTTGAATCAATATTGGTATTTATTTTTTTAGGTGAACTATGGCACTTGACGCTTTATTAATTTAAGGCTGGACACTAGATGCCCTTGATCTAAAAAAGGTGAATTCGCAGTGATTATATGGTTTAGAAAGATAACATAATTTCAAAGGTATCTTTGCAGACCAAACATATAATAGAAAATGATTTCTCTCTCATCTCTCAGATCATAAATTCACCCCAGTCAAACCAATATTTATCTTTTTGCAACCATTTTAGAAGTGAGACCCCCTACATTCAGTCTGCATAATAAATCTCCCCTCCATGTGAGATATTTATTAGTTATCATCCTGCTTCATCTTCAAAGACTATGTACCTGGCTCTTAAGAAAGTTTCCATATCCATTTACATAGTCAAGAAATGTTTACAAATCTGGTAATAATTATACCCAGGTCACCCATGTCTTTGGGTATGCAAACATCCTCCTATTTCAGCATTTGGTACTCAAAATTGCTGGAACACTATTCCCAGAAGAATCTCCTTACCATGGGACATGGGTATTTTGGCAAGATATGCATTGGATAAGATTTTTCGTCACTCAGATGATAGGTTCTTCACCTCCCATCGATCCATTATCTAAACAATTTTATGCACCTAATGCATGACTTGTTAATTACAAAAATTATATATGGTCATCAATAGGAAAAACCCAGATAGAGTTCAAAATAAATCAAAACCCAAATAACAAACGGAAAACTCCATATTTTGTTGTTAAACATATTAGCTATTATTTTCTTCTCATCCAACTCACAAAGAAGCATAACTACCTTTTGTTATCTTTCTATAGAATGCCTGTTGAGAAAAAATGGCTTTTGATAAGCAAAGGTTTGGTTTCCTTTGGAGTGATCAGATAGAGAAAAAAAGTACCACCTGGTCAATTGGAAAATTGTTTGTTTACCAAAGGACCAAGGAGGTTTAGGGGTTCTAGACTTAGAAGTTATGAATATTGCACTCTGGGCGAAATGGCTTTGGAAATTATTTAATGAGAAAGGAATGTGGCAAACTCTGTTACACAACAAGTACCTAAAAAACACTACGCCGGGACAATGTTCTCGCAAAAATGGAGATTCCCATTTCTGGCAAGGGTTGATGGAAGTTAAACCTTTGTTTCTCTCGTGTTGCAAGTTCAAATTGGGGGATGGGGCTAAGACAAGGTTCTGGGAAGACAACCGGTACTCAGATACTTGCTTTGCTGAGCAATTCCCTAGATTATATGCAGTTTCGAATGATCAGAATATCACTGTGCAGAAAGCGTTCTGTGCTGGAATTGATTCTGTGAGTTTTTGAAGGAATCTTGTGGGAATAAAACTGGAAGAATGGATTAGGCTCAAAGGTTGCTGTGAATTAGTGACACTTACTGGGGAGGAGGATAGACTAATCTGGCTGTTGTCATCCTCCCGACAATTTACTGTGAAATCCTTTTACTCTGCAATGCAAACTGTTGGCAAGGTGCCAGACAGGTTTATGTGGAAAGTTTAAATTCCACTGCGAGAAAAAACTTTTCTTTGGCTTATCTTGAAAAAAGTATTCTGACAAGAGATGTCCTAATAAAAAGAGGAGGGGTTTGTGAGAAAACCTGTCTATTTTGTGGACAGGAAGAAAGCATAAATCATCTCTTCTTTACTTGTCCGATGGCTAGATATGTTTGGAACGTGGTTAGTGTTGCTACTGGGTTTAAATGTCAGTTTTCGGATGTGGATTTCTGTTTAACAAGTTGGCTCAAGGGTTTTAGCAAGAAATTGAGAGGTGAAGTTGCAGTGGGTGTAGCAGCGGTCATGTGGGGGATTTGGAAAACTCGAAATTTAGATTGTTTTGAAAAAAATGGACGTCAGAACCGGTTGAAGTTATACGTAGCATCTGTTTTTGGATTGACTGGGGCAAATCTGCAGGTATCGGAGGACGCAAAGCTGGAACTGCAAATGGGCGCAAGGCTGCTGGGACGAGTCGCGGATGAAGTCTTCAAGGGTGCTCGAGGCTGGGCATCGTGGAGGGCGCGTCTGGAAGGATGATGGTTACCGTGCTTTGGCTGGGCGTAGCTAGTTTGTTAGATTGCTCATGTAGTTTGTCTTTCAAAAGCTGCTACAGCAAAAATTCGGATTGCTTATGTTCTGGTGTGCTTGAGGTGGTTGTAGCGTTTTGGTGGGATCTTGTAGCATCTGTTTTCTATTAATGGAAAACAGGGTGAACCCCTTTAAATTCAAAAAAAAACTACCTTTTGTTAAAAAAATAATAACAACCTCACTTTTATGATAATTGATTTTTATTCCTGACATTTATTCAAAGCATTAAAGTATAAACACTTCAGATGTCTGACATTTTTTCATGGTTTTTATGTAGGATCATATTGTATCTGCATATTGTAGCAAAGATAATCCTTGATCATTGAAACATGGTACCCATCATGCAAACTTTCCAATAGTTTTAGCGGATTTCAAAATTGTAGTCATACCATCTATTAACAGTTTAACAGGTAAAGGAGAGACTGGATCTCCCTGCTTTACTCCCTTTTAGTTGTTGAGAATAGCTCTTTCTCTCAATTAATGTTAATTTCTAAATGAGCCCATCTCAGTGTTTCCATCACCTTGTTGATCCGTTGTTGAGAAAACCATTTTCTAATAATCACATCTCATAAACCCCCCAAGAAAATATTTCATATGCTTCTCAGAATCTAACTTGATATGGATACCAAAAATTTATAATCCTCATTTCATACAGATCAAGTTTCATGCGAAAACAAAGGCCCATCCTAGAGGAATTTTCCTTCAATAAATCTTGGCTGAGTATCCTAAACGGTTTTATTAGCAACATGACATAGTCTTACTGAGACTAAAAACTCTGAATGTTACATTTATGACAACAATTGGTCTGGTTGCTTGGCGAAGGTAGCCCTTTTATTTTTTCTGAATTATAGATAGCACTTTAGAATATCTTTTTCCCAATATCTCTCACTGCAAATCATCCAAAAGATCCCTAGTCAAGCCCCAACACATTGCACATAATAACACTGGAAATTTTTTTGGACTAGGTGGGAATTTAGTTTGCATGTCTTTGCTGGCATTCTCAAACTCCACCAATCTACAAGGTTGAGTGAACATCACAACATATGACTCCAAAAGCAAATAAAGATAATCTAGCTTTTCATGTTTCTTCCTTAGTGAAGAGTGTTAGTAGAAATCATATATGTGTCTCACTATTCCTTCTTTATCATATATAAATCCCATAACTGTGGAGAGAATAAATGACACGTTTCCTTTTTCTCCCATTAGCCACAACATGAAAAGAAAGTGTGTTATTATGCCCTTCCCGAGGCCATTGTTATGGATATCTTCTCCCTCCAGTATGCTTCTTGCATGTTATACATATGTACAAGTTGATTTAAGTTTATGTCCCTCGTGCCAAATAACAGTGTGCCCCCCTCTTTGTGCTTGTTCATCAATGGATTTAATCCTCTCAAGCAACTGTTGCTTTCTCTCTTAAACCTGACTCCAGAAATTAGCTCCGGAACCTCTGAAGAATTTTTTCAAGCACCTGATACAATGATTCCAAATATTTGTTGCCATCGTTGGACCATGATAAGCGGCTCAACCATTTGTTACAAATATTTGTTTAAAACCCACTCTAATAGACCACTGAATTTCAAAATTAAACCAATACTGACTATCTTAATTTTCCCTTCACCAGAGTATATCACAAGGGGACGATGCTCAAAACCGAGTCAAGTCTCCACTTGGACTCTACAAAGAGGGAAAACAAATGAATGTATTAATCTTTGATTAAAAGTTCGGGAAATTAAAGAGCCTCAATATTCGTCAGGATTTCAGCTATCATTTGGGCGACCTGGAAGGCGAGAAACATATATTGTTTCAGAAAATATGGTTTAGCAGCCCTTCTTTGTGTTCCACATTTACCATTGGACAAATTTGAATGCATCACGTTGGTTTAGCATCTTTGAAGTCAGAAGGAGCATGATTCGGTCCAATTTACTACTACCTCCGATCCATATTAGTGGGCACAACTTTGTCTAGATACATATCTAGTCTAAATACTTAACTAGATACATATGAATTTAGACAAAGCTATGCCCACTAATATGGATCGGAGGGAGTACTTGAATGTTGTATGTAGATTGTTCAAGTCTGCTGCCTTTTTTCCTTTTATAGATGGCCATGATCAGTTTGGATGATATTGGGTGTTAATAGCACCAGCGGTCACACAACTCATCGTCGATGTGCACTTAAGTCACACTTCTCCAGAATGTGATTATTTGGTCACACAACTCGACAAGTGCGTGCACGCAGGTCACTGGGCCCACTTGTCAGTCCGTTTTGGACGGTAAATTTTCAGAAAACCCCCTGGAGTAATATTAATTTTACAAAATGGTCCTTCTAATTTTACAAAATGGTCCTCCTAATTTTACGAAATGGTCCTTCTAATTTTACAAAATGGTCCTCCAGGGGGGACCATTTTGTAAAATTAATATTACTCCAGGGGGTTTTCTGAAAATTTACCGTCCAAAACGGACTGACAAGTGGAGCCAGTGACCTGCGTGCACGCACTTGTCGAGTTGTGTGACCAAATAATCACATTCTGGAGAAGTGTGACTTAAGTGCACATCGACGACGAGTTGTGTGACCGCGGGTGCCATTAACTCTGATATTGGTAGTGCTATGTCGAAAGCTCTTGTTTCCTCTAATGAAAATCATTGTAAATAAAATCTTTTTCATAAGAGTAAAGGATTTACCTAGTTGTTTTCATTTGTTCCTTAATTTGTGGACGTGTCCGGCCAAGATGTAGAGCATTTGGAATCCGAATATGGGGACTTTTTCTTTGGGGATCATTTTAGCAGAACAAAGAAGCACGAACGTTGAACATCAGGTAGGCACAAAGTTCCGGTCGTATAGAGTACAACCGTCCATAGCTCACACTCTGAAAAGAAAGAAAAAACGGCGCTCTCCCTGACCAGTGGGCCCTCCACGCCATCACAGTCGCTTCCAGTCTTCGTCCTGTCTTGCTGCCTCGTCGCGACATATATCCACCTTCCAGAACAGAATCCCAAACCCTAGCCAGCAGCTACCTGTCCAGAACTCCAGATCTCCGGACCCTCCTCGCTCCACTCCGTCCCACCTCCGGCGACGAGCCATGCGCATCCGCAGGTGCGCCTCCCGCCTGCTCGGCGTTGCCATGTCCGTCCCCGCGCCGCCCCGATTTGAGCTGCCGCCCCCGTCACCCGGCCGATTCGAGCTGCCCCCGCCGCCAGCCCACGAATCCCACGCCGGCGTCGCGTTCAAGACCTCCTCCTCCGGGGAACTCTGCCCGACATGCTTTAATCCGGTGGACCTCATGAACCAGCTAGACCTCTCGGATCCCGAGGTACGCAATCAGTTCCGGCCCCCTTGCTTCTTCTCGTTTCCTTTCCTTTCTCGTACTATTGCACGCCGCCGCTGCTCTCTGTATAGTAGCGTATCCACCATCCGTGCTACCTCTGCTCTGCCCAAGTTTCCGCCCAGTCATCACGCTCGCCCGCGGGTCGGCAGGTTCGTCGTCCCCGCGCTTGCTAGGGCTGGTTCCTCCGCACACCTGCTTGATTCCAAATGGATAAATCCAGTCTTATCGAGATCGATCTGTCTAGACGTGTCAGCGAACTGTGGCCGGCAGGCGGTGCCGCAGCTATCTAGGGCTGAAGTCGCCGGTGCTTGCTTGTTTCCAAGTGAACGGAACAGAGTCGCGTCGAGGTCCGTCTATCTAGGGCAAGTTTTGTGTTCCCATGACTTCCATCGTGTGGGATTGAAATCGCACACCGTGGAACCCTATTCTACAGTACTATGTAGTAGTACTAGGTACGTACCAAGTGGCAAGTACCAACCTGTATTTATTTTCTGAATTTCCATCTCGATCGTTCAGGATGAGGAGCGCTTCGTGGAGGAGTACTCCGTGCCTCTCCCAAGGCGAGCTAGCTGGCTCTTCCCGACCATCACGCCTGCCGGCTCCATCAAGGAGGATGAGGACATTGCCGTGGACATGGTCGACGGGGTCAACGCTGAACTGCACCTCGCCGAGAAGAACAACAAAGCTGCAATGAAAACGGCGAGAAAGAAGGACGAGATCAAACCGAAGACGAACAAGGGCAAAGAAAAGGCAGAGGAGAGCGATGACGACATTGCCGGAGGAGGAGCAGGAGTCTGGACGTGCAAGAAGAACGACGGCAAGAGGTGGTTCTGCCGGCGGCCGGTGAGCCAGCCTGATTCCTTTTGTCCGGAGCACGCTGACCTGAAGCTCCCCGACATTTCAAAGCCACGAAGGAAGAGGGTCTCCGCCTTTGGCAACACTGTGAACGAGGGGTTCTTATTCTATGACGGGATCGTCCCCTCCGGCAGCAAAAGGCAACACCGGGGATCAAGCAGCCGTAGTGTGCCGGAACATCCACCTGCTGAAGAGAAGAGGAGGCACAGCTCCCGGAAGAGCACATTGATGTTACTCCAGCTGAGGCCCAAGCTGATGCTGCTACTGATGGCGTCGACTGGATCGCAGGATTGGATGAGGAGATCAGCAGCGATGATGAGGACGCGGTCGGGCGCAATGGTGAACCCGCCCGCAACGTCAAGAAGAGGATCAGGATCAGTCCGGCGAGGAAGAGGTGGAGGAAGCGGCCTGTGAAATCCCGGTCGATCAACTCGCTGATGTGATGTGATGTAATAGCACCATGTGTACGTGCGCGCGCACTTGGGTGCCTCCGTATTTGCTAGCTTGGCTCGATCGGCTTAATTAGCGGGTTTATTTGGCGTTGAGTTGCCGTACAATGTAGTACAAACTGTCTGTACTTTTTGGTTCATCGTGACTTTGTAACTGCAGTGCTAGCTTACTGCCGTTAGAAAACTGAGAATAATTTATGGTCATCGTTATATACTTATATGGACTGATCTTGAAATCAACTGTAGCCATGTTTTGTTGTGGGTGGTTAATTTAATTGCCTGCCACGAGTTCAGGTTTGCATCAACCTTAGCGTTGCATTTATTCTTAAAAGTTCTGACTATACAAATTAAAGATATTTAACGTGTTCTAACTTATAAGAGAGCTTAAACATGAAAAAAATCATTGAAGGCCACTTAGCACTCACTGAATTTTATCATATTTTCTCCTAGCTATGTGAGCAACCATAGCCAACTCATGCAAGTAAACTGCTTTCCATTTCTGAAAACTAGGTTCCTCTCCTCTCAAAATCTTATCATTTCTGACTAGCCAGATGTGTCATGCTGCTAAAATGGCACTCTTCATTGTAATCTTAGCAAAGCATATAGTATTGAAAGATCTCTTCTTCTTTCAGGACAAACATAATCTCATCAATTTGTAACTAAAGGGTAGGACTAGAAAAGATTCTCTTTTCTTCTAAAAAGAGTTGAATAATTATAATTTGCAAGCTAATTTTTCTGTGTACTTGCTTTCGAGTGTTGAATATGTTATGCAAGATGGGCAATGTAAGATTTTATATTTATACCGGTATCAAATTCATCTAAAATGGTGAGGAGCTGGCTTATCCCCAATTGGAAACTTATATGGTTTAAAAGAGAAATAATGTTGATTTTCCCAAATGTAGAACCATGCATGAAGGTTGTGTCGCTTGCGTCATTATGTAGGCGGTCACAAATATCTTCCATGGCAAGAAATTTCACGTCAAGTACTCCGAGAGTTGAGTTATGAAATTAGTAAGATATAAAAACTCCCCAAATTATAGCCCACACAATCAGTGGCGGACCCAAGATTAGTTCAAAGCCCGGCAAACAGTGAATTTAAAGGCTAATAATACTACTTTTAATCAATCTTGCCAACAAATTAGGGTGCTCCGGCCGGCCGGAAGCCCGGGCATGTGCCCGGGCATAGGGGCGGTTGGATCTTCCACTGCACACAATCATCACTCTCTGACACTCGAATAGTAGGTGGTAAATAGTTTAAGCATGGTCAAAACAGAACAAATACCATCAGAAGGTCCATTTTGGTGTAGAATTGCTCCCTCGCTGATAAGCGATCATGAATTAAATAGAAAATATAAATATAAATTTTCAAAGGCAGTTTTATTTTCAGATTATTTTTACATATGACAGCGACCTTCTATGAAAATTTTACCATTTACACGCAGATATTACGGGGTATTGCCTAGATTTTCAAAAGCATGTATTACTCTGTCAGAACTCCCTGTAGGTATGAAAATTCTTATAAGTCCACCAGATCTCAAAATATTATTATTCCTGACTAGCCAGATGCCCCATGCTCCTAAAATGGCAATCTTCATTGTCAAAATGTTCATTCACTCCTTGATCTTAATGTTTCTGGTATTGAAAGATCTCTTCTTCTTTCAGGATAAACATAATATCATCAGTCTGTAACTAAAGGGCAGGACTGGAAAAGATTCTCTTTCTCTTGTAAAAAAAGTTGTACAATTTTAATTTGGAAGCTAATTTTTTCTGTATACTAGCATTCGAGTGTTGAATCTGTCATGCAAGATGGGCAATGAAAAGACTTTATATTTAGACTGGTATGAAATTCATATAAAATGGTGAGGAGCTGGCTGATGCCCAATTGGAAACTTATACGTTTAAAAGAGAAATAATGCTGATTTTCCGAAATGTAGGACGATGCATGAAGGTTGTGTCTCTTGCCTGATTATGTAGGTGGTCACAAATATCTTCCATGGCAAGAAATTTCACATCAAGTACTCCCAGAGTTGAGTTATGAAATTAGTAAGATGTAAAACTCCCCAAATTGTAGCCCACACAATCATCACTCTCTAGCACTCGAATAGTAGGTAGTAAATAGATTCAGCATGGTTAAAATAGAGCAAATACCATCAGAAGGTCCATTTTGGTGTAGAATTTCTCCCTCGGTGACAAGCGATCATGAATTACAATTTGTTACAATTTTTATATAATTTTACCTATTTAAAATTTGTTAGAACACATAATAGCAGCCAAAATATAAATTTTCAAACGCAATTTTACTTTCCAAATTATTTTTGCATATGACAGTGATCTTCTGTGAAAATTTGACCATCTACACATAGATATCACAGAATATTGCCTAAATTTTCAAAAGCATGTATTACTCTGTCAGAACTCCCTGTAGGTATGAAAATTCTGATAAGTGCACCGGATCTCAAAATATTACTATTCCTGACTAGCCAGATGCCCCATGCAGATAAATGGCAATCTTCATTGTAAATGTTGGTTCACTCCTTGATCTTAATGCTTCTGGTATTGAATATCTCTTCTACTTTGAGGACAAACATAATCTCATCAATTTTAAACTAAAGGGGAGGACTGGAAAATATGAATTAGAATCTCTTTCTCTTCTCAAAGAAAAGTTGAACAGTTATAATTTGGAAGCTAATTTTTGTTGTGTACTAACTTTCGAGTGTTGAATCCACTATGAGAAGGTCCATTTCGGTTTAGAATTGCTCCCTCGGTGACAAGCGATCTTGAATTAAATAGCAAGCAAAAAATATAAATTTCAAAGGAAGTTTTCTAGAGTATTTTTACATATGAGAGTGACCTTCTCTGAAAATGTTACCATTTACACATAGATATTACCGGGTATTGCCTAGATTTTCAAAGCATGTATTACTCTGTCAGAAACTACCTGTAGGTATGAAAATTCTTATAAGTCCACCAGATCTCAAAGTATTATTATTCTTGACTAGCCAGATGCCACATGCTGCTAAAATGGCAATATTCATTGTCAAATATTCATTCACTCCTGATCTTAAAGCTTCTGGTATTGAATATCTCTTCTTGTTTGAGGACAAACATAATCTCATCAGTTTGAAACGAATGGGGAGGACTAGAAAAGATGAATTATGGTCTCTTTCTCCTCTCAATGAAAAGTTGAAAAATTATAATATGAAGCTAATTTTTTTGTGTGTACTAGCTTTCGAGTGTCGAATAAATCATGCAAGAGGGTCAAGGAAAAGACTTTATATTTAGGATGGTAGCAAATTCATCTAAATTGGGAAGAAGAGGTGATTGATCACGAATTGGAAACCTATATGATTTGAAAGAGAAGTATTGCTGATTTTCCCAAATATAGGACCATACATGAAGGTTGTGTCCTAGCCTGACTATCTAGGTGGTCACAAATAGCTTCCATGGCAAGAAATTCTCCATCAAGTACTCCTAGTGTTGAGTTATGGAATCAGTCAGATGTACAACTCCCCAAATTATAGTCCACACCACCATCACTCTCGGGCACTAGAATAGTGGTAAATAGATTCAGCATGATCAAACATAGCACAAATACCATCAGAAGGTCCATTTGGGTGTAGAATTTGGTCCCTCGGTAACAACGACCATGAATAACCTGGCAAACAAAAACATAAATTTTCAAAGGCAGATTAATGTTACTGATGATAGTGATCTTCTCGGAACATTTGACCAGTTACACATACATATAACAGAGTATTGCCTAGATTTTTTAAAATCATGTATTAATGTGTTAGAACTCCCTGTAGACACGTAAATTCTTATAAGTCCACTAGGCATTCCCAAAAAAATACACAGAGAAAGATCTGTTAAAAGTTATCTTTCATGTGTCTGAACTAAAATCAAAGTTATGTCTAACAATTTTATCAGGTTTAGGAGCAATTCTAAACGAAGGATGATATTATAATTTCAAAGGGATCATAGCATGCAAAAAACCATGTAAGAAAAGAATTGTACTCCCATCTCCCAAAGTATAAGTTGCTCCCCGGTAAACAAATGTTTTATTTTCTGAAACCTATACCTTAACTGACCCCCCTTACATTCAGGGCCTAACATAACCATCCTCTAAAATATTTACTAGTTATCACCATGCTCCAAAGACCGTGATCAAAGGATTGTCACAGCATAAAACTGGTGTTAGTTATACCCAGCTCCCCATGTCCTTGGGGTCTGCAAATAGACTCATATTTCAAAATAATGTACTTAAACGTACTAGAGAACAACCTTCCTAGAAGAATCTTCCCTTAGTATTTCCATTTCATGATGCACTCCTTCTCCGAAGTTAAAACCCATCCAGTACATATGGGTAAGTTGGCAAGATAGTCCATGGATTAGATCATTCTTCTCCCAGAAGAATGATTTTAGCGTGCCATGGATCCATCCTCCTAATAAGCTTCTCCACCTAATGTGTAAGTTCTTAATTGCAAGGTTATTGGACATCAATATTAACAATAAGTTATGGGAAAATGTCCCATTTGCAATTAAAAATATTGTCTATTCTTTGTTGCTCATCCATGTCAAAACCAAGTAAAACTACCTCATATTTGTGTTTAACTTATCTTCATTTCTGATTCTGATTCAAGCAGTAGAATAAATTTCATATGTAATATGTTGTTTTCACTCATGCCAACTAGGATCAAAATATCATCTGCATATTATCTAAAAGATAATCCTTGATACACCAAATGTGGTACCGATCATGTCAGCAATCCAACAACTTAAGTATATTCCATAATGTTAGCCATAAAATGCACTACCAAGTCAAAAACTAAACAATACAATGGATTTTCCTGCCTTAGTTCCTTGCATGTGTTGAGAAAAGATCGTTGCTGCCCCACTAACATTAATAGTTGAATGACCAGTTCTCATTGTTGCCATTCTCGAGTTGATTCCTTATTTAAAAGCCCTTTTCTAACAGTCGTCGGCTGTAAAATCACCACTAGAAACTCTATTATATGTTTTCTCAAAACCATGTTTGATAAGAATATCAAAGTTTTATTTACAATACTAACTTAATACAGAACCAAAATCCCGGAGGATGAAGCTTTCTTTCATAAAACTTATCTGAGTATCCTGAATGGTTTTATTAGCAACATGAGAGCTGGTCTCCCAGAGAGTACTTTGGTAGAAACTTTGAATATGACGTTTTATGACACCAGTTGCTCTGAGCTTTTTGATGTTGGGTGCTCATTTGATCTTTAAAAGTATATATAGATAGCATTATTAGTTACTTTTCCAAATACATCTTACTCCGGTATACAGAGCATCCAAAATTTGTTTCACCGGATCCTTAACCAGCCCCAAAACCTTACAGAGAATAACTCTGTTGTACAGGTTTTCATGTCTTTGATGGCATTCTCAAACACCTTCAAGCTAAAAGGTGAGTCAACATGACATTAACTTCTTTAGGAACTTGCTAATTGGACTCCACAAACATATAAATAACCTGGATCTCACTCTCTTCCCTTCCAAAGAGTGTTTTGTAGAAATCATAAATTTGCCTCACAAATTCTGTTTTTTGACATACATAACCCCATCATCAATTAATATCGAGGGAATCACTAGTACAGAACGACACATCGGAAACGGGCCAAAAACCCCATCGGAACGGAAAAAGGGTCCGTGTCCCCGATCCCGTTACTGATGTGAAGGCCCTCATCGGTAACGGAGGCGAAACACCGTCGCTGATGAGGCGTCGGTTTGGCAACGGTTGTGCACAACCTCCGTTTCTGATGTGTCGGAACATCAGTAACGGAGATTCTGTTTCTGCTCGTTTGCATTGAGGTTTCTTCATAAGCCTAGAGCAGGAATAGATTTGGCACTGGACATTTAAAATTTCACAGCAGAAGCACAAAAAAGGCTAACAAATTCATTCATTCATAGGTATAACAAATGTCACCGATACATTGCATCACAAGACAACCAATTACTTATCTTCATTGTCATGCCTCTCTAAATCTATCATTGACATGTCTAGCTAAATCTATCTATGTCATGCCTCTCTAAATCTATCATTGACATGTCTAGATAAATCTATCTATGTCATGCCTCTCTAAACTTATCCTTGTCATTTCCAACTTAATTTATCTTCATGACTTGCTGTTAGAGTTCATGAATTCAATCTTCTTCTTGGACGGTGTCGCCAAAATATAATCAACTCGCCGCTTTGTCCCCGACCTTGTATTTAGCTCATTTAAATGAGGTAAACGGATCAGCACCATGCTCTGCACATAGTGCCATAAGCGAGTGCTGATGTACGGTCACTGAAATGCAAAGAGAGAATATATGACTCCATGTTAGCTCACTATACATCTAGCATAAAGGACATACAACACAAAAGGATGCATAAGACAGAATAACAAACTTACAAATCCATTGCATAGTTGTGTGTACCAACAATTATGCCGGACGACAAGCGCACCTTGGCTAAGGACCCGGCTTTTTATACAGTGTCACCGAAATGTACATCTGTTTTGCAAAGGAGATAAGTCAGCCATGAGTTTCATACACTACCGATTTGTGCTAGTTATGTTCTTTTCGAGCGACACTACGTAGTCGTCCTCAGTGGCGGAGCTAGAACATATTGAACCAGGATGCACACATGTTACCACAATACATTTAAAACAATTTTTAGGGTGCATATGTGATGAAAAATTGCTAATTTACAAAGAAAAATTCCTTCACCCGGTGTCCTGTGCACCCGGCTGGCTCAAGGTGGATCCGCCAGTGGTCGTCCTCATCGTCCTCGGATGTAGTACAACCCTAGTTCTAGTTCTATTCATGAGTGTCCTATGGAAGAAAACCTAAGCAGAACAATGACAACAACCCTAGTTCGTCGGCATGACGGCCGGTCACAAATAGATGTATTACCTTTGGATCTGGCGGCGGGAGTACGTAGTCGTCCTCGTCGTCCTCGGATCGACACGCCATGCGCCCTCTAGCTACAGATCAGGCGACGAGATCTTCCGGGTGGAGCGAAGAACGGGTACGCGCTGCCACGGTCGGAGGAGAGGAAGATGCGCGCCGACACGGGCGGAGGAGAAGAAGATGCGCGCCGCCACGGTCGGAGGAGAGGAAGATGCGCGCCGCCACGGTCGGAGGAGGGAGATGCGCGCCGCTGGTGGCTCTAGGTTAATAGTGCCAGAAACAATTGCTTGTACGTCACACGTCAGTTGGGAACCCCAAGAGGAAGGTATGATGAGTGCAGCAGTAAGTTTTCCCTCAGTATGAAACCAAGGTTTAATCGGACCAGTAGGAAAACGAGGTTTGCTTCGAAGGTGTTGGTGGAGGAGTGTAGTGCGGCGCAACACCAGGGATTCCGGTGCCAACGTGGAACCTGCACAACACAATCAAACTACTTTGCCCCAACTTAACAGTGAGGTTGTCAATCTCACCGGCTTGCTGAAAACAAAGGGTTAAACGTATCGAATGGAAAATGATGTTTGTTTGCATAAAACAGTAGAGAACAATGATTGCAGTAGATTGTATTTCAGATGTAAAAGAATGGACCGGGGTCCACAGTTCACTAGTGGTGTCTCTCCAATAAGATAACTAACATGCTGGGTAAACAAATTACAGCTGGGCAATTGACAATTGATAAGTGCATATAACATGCATGTGTGAGCTGTGGTGTCTACTATGAGATTCATTTGGGCATTACGACAAAGTACATAGACCGCTATCCAGCATGCATCTATGCCTAAATAGTCCACTTTCCGGTTAACATCCGTACCCCTTCCAGTATTAAGTTGCAAGCAACAGACAATTGCATTAAGTAATGTGCGTAATGTAAACAATACATTCATCCTTGAATAAAGCATTGCTGTTTTACCCCTAGTGGCAACAACACATCTACAACCTTAGAACTTGCTGTCACTATCCCAGGTTAAATAGAGGTTGAACCCAACTATCATGCATAAATACCCCCTCTTGGAGTTACAAGTATTCACGTGGCCAAGGCTTCAACAAGTAACGGAGAGCATGCAAGATCACAAATGACATAGACATGATAATATAATATTCAGCTCCACATAGGTATCAATATAAGTCAGATCCCAGCAAACACAACATGTAGCATTACAATAAGATGATCTTGATCATGATAGGCAGCTCACAAGATCTAAACATGATGGCACAAGTGGAGAAGACAACCATCTAGCTACTGCTATGGACCCATAGTCCAAGGATGAACTACTCACGCATCACTCCGGAGGCGGGCATGGCGATGTAGAGCCCTCCGGTGATGATTCCCCTCTCCGGCAGGGTGCCGGGAAGAGCTTCAGGAACCCCCCGAGTTAGGGTTGACGACGGCGGCGGCAGCGAATATGTTCTGGATGAAAGGCTCGGTGTTTTAGGGTTTTCGCGTCTCGGGGAATAAATAGGCGAAGGGGCGATGTCGGCGGACCCCCGAGGGGCCCAAACCACCTGGCGCGGCTGTGGGCCCAGCCGCGCCTAGTGTGGTTTGGCCACCTCGTGGCACTCTTCGTCTCTCCTTCGGACTCCGTGTACGTGCTGGAAAAATAGGGACCTGGCCTTTTGTTTCGTGCAATTCCGAGAATATTTCCAGAAGTAACTTTCTGAAACCAAAAACAGCAGAAAACAGGGAACTGGCACTGTGGCATCTTGTTAATAGGTTAGTCCCAGAAAATGCATAAAAGTGATACGAAGTGTATATAAAACATGTAGCAAATGGTATAATATAAGCATGGAACAGCAGAAATTATGGATACGTTGGAGACGTATCAAGCATCCCCAAGCTTAGTTCTACTCGTCCTCGAGTAGGTAAAACGATAACAACAAATAATTTCTGAGGAGACATGCTTTCACACAATCTTGATCAATATATTGCAAGGCTCATGTCATGAATGAAGTGACTCAAAGCAATGATCTATAGTTTGCTAACAAATAGATAAAGAGTAAACAATGAATCATATAAGCAAAAACTTTTCATGAATAGTACTTTCAAGACAAGTATCAAAAGTTTTGCATAAGAGGTAACTCATAAAGCAATAGATTCAAAGTAAAAGGCATTGAAGCAACACAAAGGATGATTAAGTTTCAGCATTTGCTTTCAACTTGTAACATGTATATCTCATGGATAGTTGTCAACATAAAGCAATATAACAAGTGCAATAAGTAAATATGTAAGAATCAATGCACACAAAGTTGACACAAGTGTTTGCTTCTAAGATAGAAAGGAGTAGGTAAACTGACTCAACATAAAGTAAAAGATAGGCCCTTCGCAGAGGGAAGCAGGGATTAAATCATGTGCTAGAGCTTTTTAAGTTTTCGAAAGCATATAGAGAGCACAAAATAAGTATTTGAGAGGTGTTTGTTGTTGTCAACGAATGGTAGTGGGCACTCTAACCCCCTTGTCAACCAGACTTTCAAAGAGCGGCTCCCATGAAGGACGTTATTTCTACCAGCAAGGTAGATCATCCCTCTTCTCTTTTGTTTACACATGTATTTTAGTTTCTTTATAGATGACACTCCTCCCAACCTTTTGCTTACACAAGCCATGGCTAACCGAATCCTCGGGTGCCTTCCAACATTCACATACCATGGAGGAGTGTCTATTGCAAAATTAAGTTGCTTACTGATAAATCAGGGCAAAACATGTGAAGAGAATTATTAATGAAAGTTGTAATTAATTGGGGCTGGGCACCCCGTTGCCAGCTCTTTTTGCAAATTATTGGATAAGCGGATGTATATGCCACTAGTCCATTGGTGAAAGTCTGTCAGAAGTAAATGACAAGATTGAAAGATAAAACACCACATACTTCCTCATGAGCTATAAAACATTGACACAAATAAGGAGTAATAAAGTTTTGAATAGTTTAAAGGTAGCACATGAAATATTTACTTGGAATGGCAGGAAATACCACATAGTAGGTAGGTATGGTGGACACAAATGGCATGGGTTTTGGCTCAAGTTTTGGATGCACGAGAAGCATTCCCTCTCAGTACAGAGTTTAGGCTAGCAAGGTTGTTTGAAGCAAACACAAGTATAAACCGGTACAGCAAGAATCACATAAAAACATATTGCAAGTATTATAAGACTCTACACTGTCTTCCTTGTTGCTCAAACATTTTACCAGAAAATATCTAGACCTTAGAGAGAACAAATATGCATCCAAGTCTCAACAAGCTCTACAGTAGTTCTCCACTACTAGGCTTTAACTACATGATGCAAGAGCTTAAACATGATCTACTTGAGAGCTCAAAACAATTGCAAAGCATCAAATCAAAACAAGACAATGATCTACAAGAATGCATATGTCTTTTCCAATACCAACTACTACATGTAGCATTTTCTTTCTTCCAAACAAACACCAATAATTTAATTAAACATAAACTCTCCAAATGATAATATAATGCAGCAAGAGAGTATTTATAAACAAGTGCTAACAGCTCGAAGAGATGCATGAAAAACAGGAGCTAAAAGCACTGCAGTAGCTAGTTAAGAATACTCAACAAATATAAGTGAAGAACATGAGTATTCACATGAAAAAGCGGAGCGTGTCTCTCTCCCACACAAGGATTGCTAGGATCCAATTTATTCAAACAAAAACAAAAATAAAAACACACAGACGCTCCAAGTAAAGCGCATAAGATGTGAAAGAATTAAAATATAGTTTCACTAGAGATGACCTGATAAGTTTGTTGATGAAGAAGGGGATGCCTTGGGCATCCCCAAGCTTAGACGCTTGAGTCTCTCTGAATATAGTTGGGATGAACCACGGGGGCATCCCCAAGCTTAGGCTTTTCACTCTTCTTGATCACATAATATCACCCTTCTCGCTTGATCCTTGAAAACTTCCTTCACACCAAACTCAAGACAGTTCTCATTAGAGGGTTAGTGCATAATCAAAAATTCTCATATTCTGTAATGATACAATCAATCCCAAAGCTTCTGGACATTAGCTACAGCCACCAATGCTTTGTGGAGCAAAGAAATCCACACAAACACAGTAAAAGAGCGAATGCAAAACAAAAGGCAGAATCTGTCAAAAACAGAACAGTCTGGAATAACGAATTTTTTCGAGGCACTTAAGTTGCTCAGATGGATCTGGCCTAAAATAATGAAAGTTGCGTACATATCTCAGGAATATGCGTGATTTTTCTCAGAATTTTTTGAATTTTCTACAGGGAGATAAGCTCAAATCCGTGACAGCTAAAAATCTGTCACTGCGCAGAAATCCAAATCTTGCATCAACTTTCAATATAGAACTTTACTTGGCACAACATTGCGATAAAATAAAGATACAAAGGAGTTGCTACAGAAGTAACAAAAATCCTTGACTCAAAGAAAACAAAAATAACAGCAAATAAAAACGATGGGTTGTCTCCCATAAGCGCTTTTCTTTAACGCCTTTCAGCTAGGCGCAGAAAGTGAAAATCAAGTGTTGTCAAGAGAAGAAGCATCAACATCATAACTTGCTCTAACAATAGAGTCAAAAGGTAACTTCATTCTCTTCCTAGGGAAGTGTTCCATACCTTTCTTGAGAGGAAATTGGTACCTTATATTACCTTCTTTCATATCAATGATGGCACCAACAGTTCGAAGAAAAGGTCTTCCCAAAACAATAGGACAAGATGCATTGCATTCAATATCCATAACAATAAAATCAACGGGGACAAGGTTATCTTTTACCGTAATAAAAACATCATTAACTCGCCCCAAAGGTTTCTTCATAGCATTATCAGCGAGAAAAACATCCAAATAACAATGTTCCAAAGGTGGCAAATCAAGAATATCATAAAGCTTCTTGGGCAAAACTGAAACACTTGCACCAAGATCACACAAGGCATTGCAATAAAAATCATTCACCTTTACCTTAATGATGGGTTCCCAACCATCTTCTAATTTCTAGGAATAGAAGATTTAAGTTTCAACTTCTCCTCCCTAGCTTGCAAAAGAGCATTTGTAATATGCTTTGTAAAAGCCAAATTAATTGTGCTAGCATTGGGACTTCTAGCTAATTTTTGCAAGAACATAATAACTTCAGAGATGTTACAATCATCAAAATCAAAATCATTATTGTCAATGGTGGTGGAACCATTGTCTCCAATAGTTTGAAAAATTTCAGCACTTTTATCAGAAAAAGTTTCAGCAGTTTTAGGCAATTTCAAACGCTTTGCAGAAGTAGTAGAGACATTATCAACACCAATAACATTACCATCAATAGTAGGAGGTTTACTAGCATGTGAAACATTAGCATTACTAGTGGTGGTGATAGTACAAACTCTAACTATACTATTCTCTTTTTCAAGTTCTTCCTCTTTTTCCCACCTAGCATGCAATTCAGCCAACATCCTAATATTATTATCAATTCGAACTTGGATGGCATTTGCTGTAGCAAATGACTTAATATCTTTAACTTCATTAGGCATAACTTTCAGTTTTAGAATTTCAACATCATGAGCAAGACTATCAACTTTAGAGACAAGATCATCAATTTTTTCAAACTTTTCCTCAACAGTTTTATTGAAAGCTTTTTGTGTGCTAATAAATCTTTAAGCATAGCTTCAAGATCAGAGGACACACTTCTATTGTTGCTGTAGGAATTACCATAAGAATTACCATAACCATTTGAAGGATAAGGCTTATAATTGTTGCTACCAAAATTATTCCTATAAGCATTGTTGTTGAAGTTGTTGTTTTTAATGAAGTTTACATCAACATGCTCTTCTTGAGCAACCAATGAAGCTAAAGGAATATTATTAGGATCAACATGAGATCTACCATTCACAAGCATAGACATAATAGCATCAATCTTATCACTCAAAGAGGAGGTTTCTTCAACAGAATTTACCTTCTTACCTTGAGGAGCTCTTTCGGTGTGCCATTCAGAATAGTTGATCATCATATCATCAAGTAGCTTTGTTGCTGCACCTAAAGTGATGGACATAAAGGTTCCTCCAGAGGCTGAATCCAATAAGTTCCTTGAGGAAAAATTTAATCCTGCATAAAAGGTTTGGATGATCATCCAAGTAGTCAGTCCATGAGTGGGACAATTCTTCACCAAAGATTTCATTCTTTCCCAAGCTTGAGCAACATGTTCATTATCAAGTTGTTTAAAATTCATAATGCTACTTCTCAAGGATATAATCTTAGCAGGAGGATAATATTTCCCTATGAAAGCATCTTTGCATTTTGTCCAAGAATTAATACTATTTCTAGGCAAAGAAAGCAACCATTCTTTAGCTCTTCCTCTCAAGGAGAAAGGAAAAAGTTTCAGTTTTATAATATCCCCATCCATATCCTTATACTTTTGCATTTCACAAAGTTCAACAAAGTTATTAAGATGGGCAGCAGCATCATCAGTACTAACACCAGAAAATTGCTCTTTCATAACAAGATTTAATAGAGCAGGTTTAATTTCATAAAATTCTGCTTAGAAGCAGGTGGAGCAATAGGAGTGCATATGAAATCATTGTTGTTTGTGCTAGTGAAGTCACACAACTTAGTGTTCTCAGGAGTATTCATTTTGAAAAACAAAATTAACTGAATAAACAAGTAACTAATTTTTTTGTGTTTTTGATATAGAGAAAGCAAACAAAACAAAATAAAAATAAACTAGCAAGACAAGTAACTAATTTTTTTGTGTTTTTGATAAAGAGAGCAAACAAACTAAATAAAAATAAACTAAGCAAGACAAATAACAAAGTAAAGAGATTGGGTGTGAGAGACTCCCCTTGCAGAAGCAATTCTGTTTTCCCCGGCAACGGCGCCAGAAAACGTTGTTGGTGGCTCTAGGTTAATAGTGCCAGAAACAATTGCTTGTACGTCACACGTCAGTTGGGAACCCCAAGAGGAAGGTATGATGAGTGCAGCAGTAAGTTTTCCCTCAGTATGAAACCAAGGTTTAATCGGACCAGTAGGAAAACGAGGTTTGCTTCGAAGGTGTTGGTGGAGGAGTGTAGTGCGGCGCAACACCAGGGATTCCGGTGCCAACGTGGAACCTGCACAGCACAATCAAACTACTTTGCCCCAACTTAACAGTGAGGTTGTCAATCTCACCGGCTTGCTGAAAACAAAGGGTTAAACGTATCGAATGGAAATGATGTTTGTTTGCATAAAACAGTAGAGAACAATGATTGCAGTAGATTGTATTTCAGATGTAAAAGAATGGACCGGGGTCCACAGTTCACTAGTGGTGTCTCTCCAATAAGATAACTAACATGCTGGGTAAACAAATTACAGCTGGGCAATTGACAATTGATAAGTGCATATAACATGCATGTGTGAGCTGTGGTGTCTACTATGAGATTCATTTGGGCATTACGACAAAGTACATAGACCGCTATCCAGCATGCATCTATGCCTAAATAGTCCACTTTCCGGTTAACATCCGTACCCCTTCCAGTATTAAGTTGCAAGCAACAGACAATTGCATTAAGTAATGTGCGTAATGTAAACAATACATTCATCCTTGAATAAAGCATTGCTGTTTTACCCCTAGTGGCAACAACACATCTACAACCTTAGAACTTGCTGTCACTATCCCAGGTTAAATAGAGGTTGAACCCAACTATCATGCATAAATACCCCCTCTTGGAGTTACAAGTATTCACGTGGCCAAGGCTTCAACAAGTAACGGAGAGCATGCAAGATCACAAATGACATAGACATGATAATATAATATTCAGCTCCACATAGGTATCAATATAAGTCAGATCCCAGCAAACACAACATGTAGCATTACAATAAGATGATCTTGATCATGATAGGCAGCTCACAAGATCTAAACATGATGGCACAAGTGGAGAAGACAACCATCTAGCTACTGCTATGGACCCATAGTCCAAGGATGAACTACTCACGCATCACTCCGGAGGCGGGCATGGCGATGTAGAGCCCTCCGGTGATGATTCCCCTCTCCGGCAGGGTGCCGGGAAGAGCTTCAGGAACCCCCCGAGTTAGGGTTGACGACGGCGGCGGCAGCGAATATGTTCTGGATGAAAGGCTCGGTCTTTTAGGGTTTTCGCGTCTCGGGGAATAAATAGGCGAAGGGGCGATGTCGGCGGACCCCGAGGGGCCCAAACCACCTGGTGGCGCGGCTGTGGGCCCAGCCGCGCCTAGGTGTGGTTTGGCCACCTCCTGGCACATCTTCGTCTCTCCTTCGGACTCCGTGTACGTGCTGGAAAAATAGGGACTGGCCTTTTGTTTCGTGCAATTCCGAGAATATTTCCAGAAGTAACTTTCTGAAACCAAAAACAGCAGAAAACAGGGAACTGGCACTGTGGCATCTTGTTAATAGGTTAGTCCCAGAAAATGCATAAAAGTGATACGAAGTGTATATAAAACATGTAGCAAATGGTATAATATAAGCATGGAACAGCAGAAATTATGGATACGTTGGAGGCGTATCAGCCGCCACGGTGCAGCTAAGATCTGGTGCTGCGTGGAGGCGCCGTCACACTTTGAGAGTGAGGCTGAGAGTGAGCGATAGAGTTTAGGGTTGGTGAAGGGCGCATTTAGGCAGAACATCGGAAACGGAGGGTATAAACAACCGTTTTTTGATTTTTTCACTGACACACTGGGCTTATACTGATCTCTACTAGTATTGAAGTTGAAGAACATAAAAATAAATAACTATAACTACTCCTCGGCCTCCGCCTTCTCCTGCTCGTATGGCGAGGAGAGCCGCGTAGTCGTCCCGTGTCGCCGCGCGGCTCCTCGCCGACGATGTCAGCGCCGCCCGTGCGCCCCTCCCACATCTCGTCGTCGTCGTAGGCAGGATCGTCGCGCAGCTCCGGCGGGAGGGAGGAGCCGGCGGCTCTGAAGCAGCTCAACTCTTTCCGGCGGCATAGGCACCGACGCGCGGTTGAGGTGCCAGCCACCGGGTAGCCGAACCTTTGACCATGGCACTGGCCTCCTATATTGCCAGTGCCGCTCCGCGACGCCTGCCCCACGATGACGCGGTTCCATCCAGGCGACCGCGGACGAGCGTCTCTCCGCCACGGCGAGTGATAACCCATAAGTATAGGGGGTGTATCGTAGTACTTTCGATAAATAAGAGTGTCGAACCCAACGAGGAGCAGAAGGTGTTGACAAGCGGTTTTGATGAAGGATTCACTGTAAATGCTCACAGACAAGTTTTTAGGAGTTTTTGATATGACAGATAAATAAAGTACAAGTAAATAAAATGCAGTAGTAATAGTTGCAGCGAGTGGCCCAATCCTTTCTACAGCAAAGGACAAGCCGGTTGTTGTACTTATAATGACCAAACGTTCTTGAGGACACACGGGTATTGTCAAGTGCTTTCGCTTCATATAGTTGATTAATCTTCATTGTTTTGATAAGTGTTGTGTGGGTGAACCTATGCTAATGCACCGCCCTTCCTAGGACTAATACATACTTGTGATTATACCCCTTGCAAGCATCCGCAAATACAAGAAAGTAATTAAGTTAAACTAACCACAGCCTTAAACTTTGAGATCCTGCTATCCCTCATGCATCGATATACCAACGGGTGTTCAGGTTTCTGTCACTCCGGCAACCCCACAATTGGCAAACGAATACACAATGCATTCCCCTAGGCCCATAAAGGTGAAGTATCATGTAGTCGACGTTCACATGACACCACTAGAAGAATAACACCACAACTTAAGCATCAAACCATTAAATATTACTCAACATAGTTCACTACTAACATCAAGACTTCTCCCATGTCCTCAAGAACTAAACGAACTACTCACAAGACATCATACGGAACATGATCAGAGGTGATATGATGATGAATAACAATCTGAACATAAACCTTAGTCCAATGGTTTCACCCAATAGCATCAATAACAAGAGTAATCAACACCGGGAGAGTTTCCCCTATGAAATAGACAAGATTCAGCCCTAGATGTTACAACGGAGACGGGTGCAGCGGCGGTGATGATGGTGTTGGCGGTGGAGATGATGATGATGATGATCCCGATGAAGTCCAGCTCGATGACGGTGATGATGGCGACGATTTCCCCCTCCGGGAGGGAATTTCCCCCGGCAGATTTCTTCCTGCAGGGGAGCTTTTCGCTCTCTGGTGTTTTCCGCCTCGTGGAGGCGGCGGAATATTTCGATGGCTCCCCTGTGTGTTAGGGTTCCGAGGGGGTCAAGTACGCGAAGGGGGAACGGCTGAGGTGGGCCAGGGCCCCCAAACCACCGTGGCGCGGCAGGGGGCCCACCGCGCCAGGTGAGGGGGCCCACCATGGCCCTCTCAGCTCCCCTTTTGGCCTCCTCCATCTTCTGGTAAAATAGGAACTTCCATATGTCTCCTTCGATTTATTGATCTTCAGAAATAGTGCATCTCGACGGTGCTTTTTCCAGCAGAATCCTGACTCCGGTGTCCAATTCTCCATTATTCATCAAACATGCAAAATAGGTAAAATAACATAAGTAACACTTCTAAATATGAAATATATCGATGAATAGCAGTAAATTATGATATAAAATAGTGATGCAAAATGGACGTATCAACCCCCCCAAGCTTAGACCTCGCTTGTCCCCAAGCGAAAACTGAGCTCAGTAAACATGACCACAAGTTTATGGAGCAAAGTGTCGATAAATAAAATACGGACAAGAAGCATCACATTCATTGATACACAAGTCATTCTAGACAGCAACTTCCCTTCATATAATCTAACTTGAAATAAGTAAAGGGAACCACGATGAAGTGCATAAAGAGAACCATGATTGGTGAAGGCAAACTTAAACTCTTGGTCAGAGAACAATTAACAGATCATACTTATCTTTCGAGAAGAGTCTTTATATCAGAGCTTATATAGCAGAACTTACATGCCTTAATCATAACAGTCTCCTTACAGTCATTGATAACTTTCAAAGTTATATTCATTCGGATAAAAGCTATTGTGCGAAACAAGGAAATGAGAGATATGATTAGAAGTATCAACACATATAACTAATTGGATCTCAACAACTCAAATGCTTGCTTGAGATAGAGAGGAATGGGTTTACTGACTCAACAATAATGTAAAAGATAGGCCCTTCGCAGAGGGAAGCAGGGATTAAATCATGTGCTAGAGCTTTTAAGTTTTGCAAAGCATATAGAGAGTATGAAAATAGTTGTTTGAGCTATGTATGTCGTTGTCAACGAATCGTAGTAAAGTGAACACTAACCCCTTGTCAACCAGACTTTCAAGAGCGGCTCCCATGAAGGACGTTATCTCTACCAGCAAGGTAGATCATCCCTCTTCTCTTTTGTTTACACATGTATTTTAGTTTCTTTATAGTTGACACTCCTCCCAACCTTTTGCTTACACAAGCCATGGCTAACCGAATCCTCGGGTGCCTTCCAACATTCACATACCATGGAGGAGTGTCTATTTGCAAATTAAGTTGCTTACTGATAAATCAGGGCAAAACATGTGAAGAGAATTATTAATGAAAGTTGTAGTTAATTGGGACTGGGCACCCCATTTGCCAGCTCTTTTTGCAAATTGTTGGATAAGCGGTGTATATGCCACTAGTCCATTGGTGAAAGTCTGTTTGACAAAAGTGCTAGAGAAACTCTACAGAACCCTCATGAGCTAATAAACAGTGACACAAAACTAGGAGTAATAAGTTTTGAATAATTTAAAGGTAGCACATGAAGTATTTACTTGGAATGGCGCAAAATACCATATAGTAGGAAGTTATGGTGGACTCGAATGGCAATGGTTTGGCTCAAGGTTTGGATGTATGAGAAGCATTCCCTCTCGATACAGGTCTTTGGCTAGCAAGGTTATGTAGCAAGCATAAGAGTTGAGGGATACAAACAATTATACAAGTGATAAGAATAATCATGCAATCTTCCTTAGAAGCACAAATAGTTTAACTTAAGAATACTAAGCTTATGAGCTACAAAGAAAGAAAGATCATGGAATAATATATTTGCATGCACTCCCTCTCTCTACTTAAGTCTCAAAGTATTGTCTACTACTGACCAATGCTAAGTTTGCCAAAACCAAAAAGATTAACTTGGTGCTCTAAAAAGTGATCCCTATACTAACAACAAGGTTATCAATATGAAAGAGAATTGCAAGCTAAAATAAAGTATGCAGAAAGTAAATGATAAAACTTCTCATTAATATTTCATAACGGCAACTCACACCAAGGGATACATAGATAACCAACTAAAAGAGAGATACTTCCACATTGCAAACCATCATATAAGATAACTTCCCTACTCACGATATGACTTTATGGAAAAGTAAAAGGTAAAGATAATGATGTGATACCGCGGCACTCCCCCAAGCTTGGAACAAACCAAGGGGATGCCAATACTTATGATGAATTACTCCTTCGGTGGTGGTGGTGAATTGTCCTCATCATCAGACTTCCAGGGAAGGGGTTTCCCATCAACAAAGGACGACTTGGATTCGATTATCCTGAAACTAGCGCAGCGCTTATGTTTTTAAACCGAGTTTCATACTCACAGTTTTGATTCTGGACATCATAGAGTTGCGCCTGCAGTTTGTTGGTGGTGTTGATGAGGTGAAATATGTCTTCCCAGAGTTGTGCAGTCTCCTTCTTATGTTCAGCGACCAGCGCGGACACCATTGAGTGGAAGACTCCCACTTCACGTTCCGCCAGCTTTTTGTATGTGAAGACCTCTTGCTCCAGCTTCTCCATCCTGGCTTCCAGGCTCCCTTCTCCTTTGGGTCCTCGCACGTCTTCCGTCTGCAGCTTTCCATCAACCATCTGCGACTCCTTGGGATGCATCTTCAGCTCATCCATGTATGGGGTGACGACGTTCACAAAGAAACTGTCCTTTGGAGGCTTCGATGAAGACATGGCAGCTCTAGATCTGAAAACAATATCTGGACAGAAACAGCTCGAAACGAAACACGATGAAAAGGCGAGATACGAACCTCGGGGGTTCGGGTGAGTTATATAGCAAAAAGTTTTACAACATAAGGAAGGTACAGGAGGAAACCTGATCGGAGACGAGCTCCGGGGTGCTCAAACCACCAGGCGGCGCGGCTGGGGGCCCACCGCGCCGACCTATGGTTTGGGCACCACGGGTGCCGTCTCCCATCCGGTTCGGTCTCTTATTTTTCCATATTTAATAAAAACGACGAAAATATCTTCTAGAAAGTTATTCGCGAAACTTTTCTTACCGAAACTGTTACCTATTCGAATCGAATTCTGCAGTCCCAGAAAAATGTTCTTCAATGAAAGTTTCCGGAGTCACCACTTTAATTGTATCAACCTCTTCATTAATAGAATCTCCAGAAATATAATGCTTGAGTCTTTGACCATTTACCACTTGTGTAGAGTTATCTTTCAATGAAGCAATTTTTATTGCACCTGAACGATACACCTCCACAATAACAAATGGTCCTTCCCATTTTGAGAGTAACTTTCCTGCAAAAAATCTGAGACGAGACCTATACAATAGAACTTTCTCACCAACATTAAATTCTCTTTTAAGAATTCTCCTATCATGCCATCTCTTAACTTTTTCTTTAAAGAGTCTAGCATTTTCATAAGCCTCACTTCTCCATTCATCTAAAGAACTTAAATGCAACAACCTTTTCTCACCGGCAAGTTTAAAATCTCTATTAAGTTCTCTCACTGCCCAATAAGCTTTGTGTTCTAATTCTAAAGGCAAGTGACAAGCTTTACCATAAACCATTTTATAAGGAGACATGCCCATGGGGTTCTTATAAGCAGTTCTATAAGCCCATAAAGCATCATTTAACTTACTAGCCCAATTTTTTCTAGATTTATTAACAGTCTTTTGCAAGATAGATTTAATCTCCCTATTTGACAATTCTACTTGTCCACTAGTTTGAGGATGATAGGCTGAAGCAATTCTATGATTAACACCATATTTAGCAAGAGTCTTTCTAAAACCACCATGGATAAAATGAGAACCTCCATCAGTCATAAGATATCTAGGTACACCAAACCTAGGAAAAATGACATCTTGAAGCATTTTTAAAGAGGTCTCACCATCAGCACTTTTAGTAGGTATAGCTTCTACCCATTTAGTGACATAATCAACAGCAACAAGTATATGAGTATTACCTTGTGAAGAAGGAAAAGGACCCATGAAGTCGAATCCCCAACAATCAAATGGTTCAATAACAAGAGAATAACTCATAGGCATTTCATTGCGTCTAGAGATATTACCAACCCTTTGACATTCATCACAAGATAAAATAAACTTTCTTGCATCCTTAAAGAGGGTAGGCCAATAAAAACCTGATTGTAGAACTTTCTGCGCAGTTCTATCTCCAGCGTGATGCCCTCCATAAGCACTTCCATGGCATTTCCTCAGTATTTCCTGTTGTTCATATTCAGGAACACATCTTCGCATAATACCATCGACTCCTTCTTTATATAAGTGTGGGTCATCCCAAAAGTAATGCCGCAAGTCATAAAAGAATTTCCTTCTTTGCTGAGCTGAAAAGGTTGGAGGCAAGTACTTGGAAACAATAAAGTTAGCATAATCAGCATACCAAGGACTATCTCGCGAACTTACACTTATTGCAGCCAATTGTTCATTTGGAAAGCTATCATTAACAGGAATAGGATCATAAGGAATGCTTTCCAATCTAGACAAATTATCAGCAACAGGATTTTCAGCACCTTTTCTATCTATGATATGCAAATCAAATTCTTGCAAAAGAAGTACCCATCTAATAAGCCTTGGCTTAGCATCTTTCTTTTCCATAAGGTATCTAATTGCAGCATGATCAGTATGAATAGTGACTTTCGAATCAACTATGTAGGGTCGAAATTTGTCACAAGCAAAAACTACAGCTAGAAATTCTTTTTCAGTAGTGGCATAATTCTTTTGAGCAGAATCAAGAGTTTTACTAGCATAATGAATAACATTTAACTTTTTATCTACTCGCTGCCCAAGAACAGCGCCTACAGCATAATCACTAGCATCACACATAATTTCAAAAGGTAAATTCCAATCAGGTGGTTCAACTACAGGAGCGGTGATTAAAGCCTTTTTCAAAGTTTCAAAAGCTTCCTTACAATCATCATCAAAAACAAAGGGTACATCTTTTTGAAGAAGATTAGTAAGAGGCTTGGAAATTTTAGAGAAATCTTTAATAAACCTCCTATAAAAACCAGCATGACCAAGAATACTACGAATACCTTTAACATCTTTGGGACAAGGCATCTTTTCAATTGCCTCCACTTTAGCTCGATCAACTTCAATACCTCTTTCAGAAATTTTATGTCCAAGAACAATTCCTTCATTAACCATAAAGTGGCATTTCTCCCAATTAAGAACAAGGCTAGTTTCTTCACATCTCTGCAAAACTTTGTCAAGGTTGTGCAAACAATTATCAAAGGAAGTTCCATAGACGGAGAAATCGTCCATGAAGACTTCCACAATTTCCTCACAAAAGCCATGAAAAATAGCAGACATGCATCTTTGAAAAGTAGCAGGAGCATTACATAAACCAAAAGGCATACGTCTATAAGCATAAGTTCCATAAGGACAAGTAAAAGTAGTTTTCTCTTGATCTTGCGCTCTCACAGCAATTTGAGAAAACCCAGAATACCCATCAAGGAAACAAAAGTGAGTTTTCTTGGACAACCTCTCAAGCATTTGATCAATAAAAGGCAAAGGATAATGATCTTTCTTAGTTACTTTGTTAACCTTTCTAAAATCAATGCACATCTATAACCAACTACTACTCTTTGAGGAATTAGTTCATCATTTTCATTAGGAACAACGGTAATTCCTCCTTTCTTAGGAACACAATGCACAGGACTTACCCATCTACTATCAGCAATAGGATAAATAATACCAGCTTCAAGAAGTTTTAATACCTCATTTCTTACCACTTCTTTCATCTTGGGTATTAAACGACGCTGATGCTCAACAACAGGCTTTGCATCAGGTTCCATGTTGATGGCGTGCTGACATATAGTAGGAGAAATTCCCTTCAGGTCATCAAGAGTATATCCCATAGCTCCGCGGTGTTTCCTCAACACTCCCAATAACCTTTCCTCCTCTGTACCTGAAAGTTTAGAGCTGATAATAACAGGATATATTTTCTTATCATCAATATAAGCATATTTAAGATTATCAGGCAGAGGTTTCAAATCAAAAACAGGATCCTCCTTGGGTGGCATTGTGGTACCCAAATCTTCCACAGGTAAATTGTGTTTGAGCATAGGTTGACGAAGGAATACTTCATCAAGCTCATTCCTTTCTTCCCTGAAGTTCTCACTTTCATGATTCTCCATATGTTGCTGCAAAGCATTGTTAGGAGCAAGAACAATAGATGCAAGTTGAGCAATTTCAAAATCCTCACTAGGCAATTCAGTTTCATAAGGTGCTTTAGCAAATTTAGAGAAATTGAATTCATAAGATTCACCAGCAAATTTAGTAAAGATTTTCTCTTTCTTACATCTATAACAGCACCACAAGTATTCAGAAAAGGTCTACCAAAAATAATAGGACAACTATCATTGGCAGCCGACCCAAGTACAAGAAAATCAGCAGGGTATTTAGTCTTACCACAAAGGACTTCGACATCTCTAATGATACCAATTGGAGAGATAGTTTCCCTATTAGCAAGCTGAATAACCACATCAATCTCTTCAAGTTTACAAGGAGCAATTTCGTGCATAATTTCCCTGTAAAGCTCATAAGGAATAGCACTAGAACTTGCACCAATATCACATAAACCATAATAGCAATGATCACCTATCCCAACAGAAAGCACAGGAACACTAGACTTCCTAGAACTTTTAGGATGTGAGACAATATTAGAAGCATCCTCACAAAAGATAATGTGTCTATCTTCTAAATTTTCAGTGACAAGATCTTTAACCAATGCTACAACAGGTTCAACAGTTATTTGCTCATCAGGTTTGGTAGTTTTCTTATTACTTTTACTAACAACACCAGTTATGATAGTATGTTCCTTAATCTTATTAGGAAAAGGAACTTTTTCAATATAAGGTTCTGGAATAATGCGATCAGCAACATTAACCTCAACACCTTTAGATATATGAGAAACAGATTCATCTTTATATGGTTCATGATAATTTTTAAAACCCTCCTTCGGCAAACCGAAATAGGAAGCAAAGGCTTTATAAAAGTTTGCAACAATTTGAGAGTCAAGACCATAAGTAGTGCTAATTTTGCGATAATCATCAGTATCCATAAAATTTTTAACACACTCAAAGTCATAGTTATACCTGACTCCCTACCTTTGTCATTCTCCCATCCTTCAGTGTTCTCCTGAATCCGATCAAGAAGGTCCCACTTAAACTCTTCTTTATTACGAGTGAACGATCCAGCACAAGTGGTATCCAATAGAGTTTTATCTTGAAAGGAGAGTCTTGCATAAAAGTTATCAATAACAATATTACCAGGAAGCTCATGAATGGGACATTTGAGCATTAATGCCTTCAATCTCCCCCACGCTTGAGCGATACTCTCTCCATCATAGGGCCAGAAGTTATATATGAGGTTCCGATCCTTATGAATCTCACTTGGAGGATAGAATTTGGAGTAAAAGAGAGGTACAATTTCCTCCCATCCAAGAGAATACCCATTCTTCAGCAGTTTATACCAATGTGCAGCTTTACCAGACAGTGATAGAGAGAATAATTTCTTCTTAACTTCTCCCATCGAGATACCTGCACACTTAAATAACTCGCACAATTCATGCAGAAATAACAAATGATCTCCAGGATGGACAGTTCCATCTCCTGCATAGCGGTTATTTGTGACACGTTCAACAATTTTCATAGGAATTTTGAACGGTATTACCTGCTCATCTGGCGCCTCCTCTACTACCTTAGCAGTGGTAGTTGTTTTCCCAAATAGGAATTCAAGAGAAGACCCCTCCATAATGAGATATAGCAGCAGGCAAAAATAAAAACAGCACGTACAATAAATGTTTCCCTTACCAATTCCACTTACCAATAGCGCTACACTCCCCGGCAACGGCGCCAGAAAATAGTCTTGATAACCCACAAGTATAGGGGGTGTATCGTAGTACTTTCGATAAATAAGAGTGTCGAACCCAACGAGGAGCAGAAGGTGTTGACAAGCGGTTTTGATGAAGGATTCACTGTAAATGCTCACAGACAAGTTTTTAGGAGTTTTTGATATGACAGATAAATAAAGTACAAGTAAATAAAATGCAGTAGTAATAGTTGCAGCGAGTGGCCCAATCCTTTCTACAGCAAAGGACAAGCCGGTTGTTGTACTTATAATGACCAAACGTTCTTGAGGACACACGGGAATATTGTCAAGTGCTTTCGCTTCATATAGTTGATTAATCTTCATTGTTTTGATAAGTGTTGTGTGGGTGAACCTATGCTAATGCACCGCCCTTCCTAGGACTAATACATACTTGTGATTATACCCCTTGCAAGCATCCGCAAATACAAGAAAGTAATTAAGTTAAACTAACCACAGCCTTAAACTTTGAGATCCTGCTATCCCTCATGCATCGATATACCAACGGGTGTTCAGGTTTCTGTCACTCCGGCAACCCCACAATTGGCAAACGAATACACAATGCATTCCCCTAGGCCCATAAAGGTGAAGTATCATGTAGTCGACGTTCACATGACACCACTAGAAGAATAACACCACAACTTAAGCATCAAACCATTAAATATTACTCAACATAGTTCACTACTAACATCAAGACTTCTCCCATGTCCTCAAGAACTAAACGAACTACTCACAAGACATCATACGGAACATGATCAGAGGTGATATGATGATGAATAACAATCTGAACATAAACCTTAGTCCAATGGTTTCACCCAATAGCATCAATAACAAGAGTAATCAACACCGGGAGAGTTTCCCCTATGAAATAGACAAGATTCAGCCCTAGATGTTACAACGGAGACGGGGTGCAGCGGCGGTGATGATGGTGTTGGCGGTGGAGATGATGATGATGATGATCCCGATGAAGTCCAGCTCGATGACGGTGATGATGGCGACGATTTCCCCCTCCGGGAGGGAATTTCCCCCGGCAGATTTCTTCCTGCAGGGGAGCTTTTCGCTCTCTGGTGTTTTCCGCCTCGTGGAGGCGGCGGAATATTTCGATGGCCCCCTGTGTGTTAGGGTTCCGAGGGGGTCAAGTACGCGAAGGGGGAACGGCTGAGGTGGGCCAGGGCCCCCAAACCACCTGGCGCGGCAGGGGGCCCACCGCGCCAGGTGGGAGGGCCCACCATGGCCCTCTCAGCTCCCCTTTTGGCCTCCTCCATCTTCTGGTAAAATAGGAACTTCCATATGTCTCCTTCGATTTATTGATCTTCAGAAATAGTGCATCTCGACGGTGCTTTTTCCAGCAGAATCCTGACTCCGGTGTCCAATTCTCCATTATTCATCAAACATGCAAAATAGGTAAAATAACATAAGTAACACTTCTAAATATGAAATATATCGATGAATAGCAGTAAATTATGATATAAAATAGTGATGCAAAATGGACGTATCAGCGAGCGGCTCCGGTCGCGGGCGCCCGAGGATCCCGCGTCCTCTTCCGGCGGCATAGGCACCCTCCTGTGGTTGACGCGCCAGCCAGCGGGGAGGCTAACATTTGACCAGGGCACTGGCCTCCTATATTGCCAGTGCCTCTGCGCGACGGCCTCCGGCACGACGACGCGGTTCCAATTCAGCGAAAGCGGGAAACTGCTGCGGCGAACGCCCGAGGAGTTGCTAGGAGTATCCATGGCTGCGGCGAAGTGGCGTACTGAGATAGCAGGGAGATCGTGGGTTTTTAAGGAGTAGTGGGCGGTGCCGCGGCGTCACTACGCCACTACGCCATAGCAGTTACTCCGCTCGCATCGAATTCCAAGAAGATGGAACGTGTCCACATTGCACACAGACACACAAAGTCTCCGTTGCTATAGAGGCACATATCGGAAACGGAGCCAGAATTAAGACCGTTGCCAATACTATGGGTAACGGAGTTAATACTTTCTCCGTTACCTATGTTGACGGGCCAGGTCAGGTTTGTACGCACTGGCGCGCGGAAAGCGCGGTTCTCCGTCGCCTAACGCCTGCCGTTTCCATAGAGGGGTATCCGATGTGTCGTTCTGTACTAGTGAATGAATGGCATGTTTTCTTCTTCTCCCATTACCAACAACAAGAAAGTAGGTGTGTTATTATCGTCTTTCTTAAGTTGTTGTACATGACTCTTTTGCCTCTAACATTTGGTAGAACCCATTTTGACTGCTTAATCACTGGCTTTAATGCTCTAAACGATTTGATTTTCTCTCTTAAGCCTGGCCCTCAAAAGTACATCCCAAACTCTTAAGCATTTTCTCAACCCCCTATTCAATGGTTCCAAATATTTGATACCATGTTTGGACCACTAGAGGTAGCTTTCAATTCCAACCATTTGTTACAAATCATCTTTATAAAACTCAGTCTAACAAACTACTGATTTTCGAGAAAAAATTGGATTTCTTAATTTCCCCTTCATCGGATTTGATCACAAAAGGCTGGTGATAAAACCCCCAATCTTTGTCTCGACTTGGACTCTATGAAGGGGTAAAAGTTGATGGATACATTGATTTTTTTTGGATCGAAGGTTTCACAAAAAGGAGAGGCCTTGTAGCAATAGGGATTTGATCAATCATTGGACGATTTGGAAGGCAAGGAACATAGATTGTTTTTAGAAAAATGGTAGAGCAACCTATCTTTATATTCAGAATTTCCCATTGGAATAATTCGTAGGGCTCTGTGCTGATGAAAAGCAAGGGGCCGACCTCAGCATATGCTCAAAGCTACCGAATCCTATTGCACGGGGTTGACTTCTTTAAATCCAGAAGGGAAATTATGTAGCCATGTTATTATATGAATTTCTTAATTTCCCCTTCACCAGAGTTGATCTCAAAAGGATGGTGATCAAACCGCCAAATCTTTCTCTCCACTTGGACTGAAGGAAAGAGGAAAAATGGGACAGATACATTAATTGCTTGTCACGAAGGTTTCAGAAAAAAAAAGTATGGTCTCATAGTGATCGGTATATCAGCTATCATTTGAGAAATTTGGAAGGCGAGGAACATGGGATTGTTTCTAGCTAGAAAAATGGTTGGACAACCTATCTTTAAATTCAAGATTAGGAATAATTTGTAGGGCTCTATGGTGATGAAACGTAAGGGGTTGACTCAACCTATGCTCAACGCTACCGAAAAATTGTCGAGCACGGCTGACTTCTTTAAAACGAGAAGGATAAATATTAACCTGGTCATGTCAAATAGGTGACTTATAAATCAAGTAAAATATTCAACATTTTCTAAGTTTGACTAAATATGTAGAAGCAAATATAACAACTAATACATTTAAAAACTAAATTCAAAATATATCTAATGTCGAATCTATCGATATTGGTTTCGTATTATAAATCTTCATATTTTTATGTATATATTCAGTCAAACTTAGAAAATATTGTCTCTTTTACTCAATTTATACGCCGGGAGTATATGAATGTTATATGTAGCTTGCTCATGCTCATTGCTTCTCCTTTTTCGTGAACAACTATGTTCAGTTTGGATGGTTAACGGTTGTGTGGCGTGTTGAAAATTCCGTATCAATTTATCACTTCTTTATAGTACTGGAAATCAATGGAGTGTAAACCCTTTCACCAAAAAATAAATCTACCTCGATGTTTGAATTTGTTCCTAAAATCTGTGAACGGGTCCGGCCAAGATGTAGATCTAGTCATCTAGATGCTTCTAGGGAGGACTGGATATGGATTGCCATAGTTTACTTTTGAATCTAAATTTGACAACGAAACGTGTTGATTTTTTAATAATCTGGCGCTGGCTTGCCGCTAGTGAGTAGAACCAGTCAGCGCGCACGTTGATCGATCGAGTCAATCAGTTGCACAAAATTCCGGTCGTACACGTGTCCTTAACTCACTCCCTCAAAAAGATCAGCGCGGTCACTGACAAAGTGGGCCCTCTTCGGCATCACACTATCTTCTTTGTCCTGTGGTGCCTCGTCTCGACAGTTCTCGACAGCCAACAGCCAAGCCATCCAAATCCCAAACCCTAGCTAGCTAGCCAACCAGTTCCCGCTCCAGATCCCTAGCTCCCCTCGCGCATCCCGGCGGCGACGAGCAGCCCGGCATGCGGATCCGCAGGAACGCCTCCCGCCTGCTCGGCTCCGCCGTCTCCGCGCCGCCCCGATTCGAGCTGCCCCCGCCGTCCGGATTCGAGGTCGAGCTGCCGCCGCCAGCCCATGAATCCAACGCCGGCGTCGCGTGCAAGATCTCCTCGTCGTCTCCGGTGACCTGCGAGGAAAGCTTCTCGCCGTGGGACCTCATGGACCATCTAGACCTGTCGGATCCCCAGGTAATCATTTCCCCCTTGCTTCCTCTCGCGCCATCCTCTTCTGGAGCTAGCTTGCCTCTACTATTTGCATGCCGAGCGATTTTCTCTGTATGGCGCCTCCGTCGCTACCCCTCCTGTGTCGACGTTCTTCCGCTGCTGCTGCTCGCGCCCGGCCGCGAGCTAGGGTTCCTCCGCGCCAGCGCGAGCTTCCAGATGGACTGGGACGGCGTCGCGCCAAGTTCCGTCTAGGCAGACGTAGTCTGTGGCCACGGCTACGGCTCTAATCGCCGGCGCTTGCTTAATTGTTTGCTTCCAAATTAATTGAGTTGTCTAGGGTACGATAATTTTTACGGTCGAGGTAATCTGTTGCTAGGGATTGGAATCGTGCAGCCCATCTATCGATCGAGCCGTGGATGAATGTTGCTGTTAACCATGTCCTACCTACGCACGTCCACAGCCCATTTCAGTATATTCGGTAGCTAGTACTACGTACCACCTGGGAAGCTACTGCTGAACTTGTATATATCAATAATTTTCTGAATTTCCATGTCGTTCAGGAGGAGGAGCGCTTCGTGGAGACTTATTCCGTCCCTGTCTCATGTCGAGCTACCTTGCTCCACGCACCCATCATGCCTGCCAGCTCCGTCAAGCACAAGGAGGAGAAGCAGGAGGGCATGGCTGTGGACACGGTAGACGAGGTTATCTTGGAAATGCACCTCGCCGCCGCGAAGAACAATGCTGCAAGAAAGACAGCGAGAAAGAAGAGCGAGAGCAAGCCGAAGGGAGAAAGGTATTGGTGGACGGTGGAGCCGGAGGAGGAGGATGAGGAGGCTGAGACGGGCCAAGGCGGAGCCCAAATGTGGACGTGCAAGAAGAACAGAGGCAGGGGTGGTTTTGCGGGCGGCCGGTCAGCCAGCCCGACTCGCTCTGCCTGTACCACGCTCATCGGAAGCCGGCACGGTCGATTAGCAAGGAGCCGCGAAGGAAGAGGGCTGCTGTTGACATAAACCAGGGGTTCTACTACTACACCGGGTTCGGCCCGTGCCACGGCAAGAGGCACCGCGTGCGGGGATCAAGCAGCAGCGCGCCGGAACCTCCACTGCCTGCTGACGAGAAACAGGAGGCTTTGTTGCCTGAAGAGCACATCGATGTTACGACGGGTCTAGCACAAGATGGTACTGCAGACCATCAAGTGGCAGCACCAGCAAGTGTTGACGACGAGCCTAGGTGGGACGACGGCATGTCTGGAATCGCGGGATTCGACGAGGAGATCAGCAGCGATGATGATGACGCGCTCGGCTGCAAGGGTGAATGGGCCGGCGACGTGAAGAAGAGGAAGAGTCCGTTAACGAAGAGGTGGAGGAAGCCTGTGAAAGCCCGGTCCATCAACTCGCTGATGTGATACGTGCACGCGAAGTACACAATGCACTTTCTTACCTTAGCTCGATCGGCTTTGTTTGCTCAGCTTAGTCTGCAGCATTTTTTTTGTACCGAGTACCCTACAATGCGCACACTCTTTGTACTTTTTGGTATACTGTAACTGCGGTGCTAGCTGACGCACTGACCGCCAGGGAGGGGTGTATTATAGCAAGTTGCATGTGTGTCAAACTGCTCCAAGGCAATTTTTTGACGCTCTATGGCACACGAGAGATATCATGGATTTAATGTTAAATATTTTCTGCAAATCTTTATTCAATGATAGAGCTTCAGCTAGCTAGCTTTTTTTCAGAAAAAAAATAACACTCGAGGTTTGCATCGACCTTACCATTGCATTTATAATTCAAAGTGTTAATCTTTTGTTAGGAGAAACAGTGTTCCATTTTTATAAACTAGATGTTCCATTTTTTATAAAATAGAGATCTTTATTAAGTGTTAAAGAAAGTAAAAACATAAAAACAAATCATCCAAGGACACTTAGCCACTCATTGAATTGTTGATTATATTTTTTTCCTAGCAAGTTCATCTCAGAAATCTTAATATTTTTTACTATACAGATGTCCCGTGCTGCTAAAATTGTAATCTTCATTGACAATGCACATTCAGCTTCTCCTTAATCCCAGCAAATGCTTCCAGTAGCGAAAGATCTCTTATTTTAGGAAAAACATAATCTCAACTATTTGTAGAAAAAACATTAATTGGAGCAAGAAAGTAAACTTGCACAATTATTGTTTGGAAGTTGTTTTTTCTCTCAATTTAGTAGGTTTCGAGTGTTGGGGCTATCATTTACGAGGAGCAAGAAGACTTTTATGTTTAGGCTGGCAGGAACTTTCCCAAATCCATCTAAAATGGAGAC
>CAMZMU010000117.1:112217584-112387248 GCA_947311845.1 Poa pratensis
ACGCCAATGCCATTGGCGCCGACCCCACTTCGGCGCCGGGAATCGAGTGGCCGCCTACATGCACAACATCGTGCCATGGTCGGTGGCGTGAGATAGAGGCCATATTCGAAAATAGTTTCATCGGGAGCCAAATTTGAAATTACTTTTACCTAGAGTCCAGATTTGGTAAAAAATACCATGGTTTTCGAACCATGTGGGATTGACTACCCGTCGCCCAGATATGCATGACGACGGTTCACTAAATAATTTGTGATGATACATTTAAACATGTGTGATTGCCTATTATGTGCTAGTGGTAACCCTTTCAAGGTGTCCTCTTGACGGTGGAGAATTTACTGAGACGGAATTGGAATGGTAGTAATCCTTTTCCATTTTGTCATATCTAAAAGAGACAATTCAACATATTTTCTTGATTGTCATTTCGCGTGACTTGGTTTGTTGTTTGATTAGCTTTTAGTTCAACCCCTTCTCATTCTATATTGCATATCTTTAAGTAATTGGCTTCATTGGGTTCCTTGTGTAATATGTTGGTTTAGTTTCTAATGATGTGGTGTTTGAGGAAAAAATCAGCCCTTTGTAGATCTGGTGATTATGATAGTCAGGCAACATCAGACTCGAGCATGTTTCCAATAATATTATGTACCGACATAGATGGTGGTTTAGCATTAGGCTATGTAACATGGAGATAATATATTGACTCGTAGATCTAGATGCACCCATTATTAAAAATATAATTTAATGCATTTAAAAATGTCAAACAATTATGAAAAAACATTCGGAGTGTTTACCAGAACATTATATGTCCCACACAAAATTTTGCCAAAAAAATATTGTGGTTTGTGAAACAGGAAAAAAATGCCTAGTAAAAAGTCATTTTGGAGAACCAAAAATTGTCTTTTATATACATTCCATAAAACATTTTTTTTCTCGATATTTTATGTGCGGACATACAATGTCCGGATTTACATCCGAATTTTTTCGGATTTTTTACAATTTCAAATGTGTTTTTGTGTAGTGGGTGCATCTAGGGAAAGTATATTTGACTCCCGAGCTCTAGTGATGCCGATAAATAAAAAACATATTTACCAGTTAGAAAATGAAAAAAAAATCCCCAATGTAGCTAACAATGTATCTCACAAACGTGCAAACAATCAACTTCAAAACCATTGTATTCTGGTCTACACAAAAATGGCAAAATCTGATAAATTTGAATATTTCGGATCCACACTTTTTACATTTTTTGTGTAACCCAGAAATACAAAGTATTTGAAGACGATTTTGGGCACGTTTGTTGAATACACTATTGGCTACAACCGAAAAAAATCATTTTTTTAAACTTGTAAATATTGTTTTTGAATTTGTTTTTAAATGTCAGGATCACTGGAGTTTTGGGAGCATGGGATTTCCTCTCGTGCATCTACACCTATAACCCAAGGTGGATTTCCGCTGTTACATGTGTTTCTCAGCAAGTTGTTTAACTTGTTAAGATGCGTGGTATGTAAAAAATACTTTGAAGATGGTGGCCATCTTTTCTTCCGTTGTAAAGAAGTAAAGATCCTATGGCGTATTCTTCAGCTTGAGGACGTCTTGAGGACGTCCGAACCATGCTTAGAGCATCTCCACCGGGGGACTCCAAGTGACCCCCAAAGGCCCATTGGGGGTCCGGACGGCCAAAAAACGTCACCAGCGGCACCCCCAATGCCTCGCCCCGAGCAAAATCGTGTCCGGCACCCCCCGAGAAGGCCTCCAAATTTGGAGGCCCTCTCGAGGGTGCCGGACATGGGGGCGGACATGCGCCTGACAGGGCTGGCCCACCCGTCACAGGGACGCCGCGTTCAGGCGTCATTTATCACGCTGTGCAGGAGGCCGCTCTGGCCGCGTTAATGGCGCGGTCGTTGGCGGTTTCCAACGCAACGCGACTGGACGTCGGTGCGCCTGCACACACGCATGCCATTAAACGGCGGCCAGTCGACGCGACGGCTCCCCAGGCCACACGGCCGCGTTGCGGATTCCCCACGCGTCGCATTTACGCCGGCGGCACCGCCCATCGCCATGATAAAAGCCTGCGCCCTCACTCCCCTCGCCCCTCAATCTCTCCTAAACCCTAGCAATGGCGTACGGCGGGCGCGTGAACGTCGGTGAGGACGCGTGGGAGCTGCACCGATACGGGCTCCTCGCCCCTCCGGACTGCCGCCTGCCCAAGCACTAGGCCATCTCGGTCGGCGGGCTAGCCGTGCCACCGCTGCCCGACACGGCCGAGCACATGAGGCGATTCATCGCTCGCCGGCGGAGCTGGATGATGCCGGCGGAGCGGCGCCTCCCCGAGAACGACGACGACCAGGCCAACTGGGACCGTTGGATGTAGCGCTTCAAGCGCGAGCGGGAGGCGGTCATCGCCACCAACGACGGTCCCAAATCGCGCGAGACGCGATACAACACCGGCAGCCGCAAAGACTGGTGGGGGGCAACCGTCCACACGGTTGCCTCCGCGATCGAAGCCGCGCGCCGACACATTGCCATGGACAGCGCCATCCCCTTCCGCCTCCTTCCTCCGGTGTCGCGCTTCCCTCCACCGCGCCCCGTGCCACGCCAGGTGGTGAAGGAGGAGCGCCGCTCACCGCCGCGTCGTGGAGGCGGCATCACCATCCGCGAACATCGTCAGCGTTCGCCACCGCGTTCGCCACCACGCCCGCGCGGGCGCCTCTTCCTCGGTCGCCCCAGGGCGGAGGCAATGTCGGTGGAGACAATCCCGTACGGCTACGATGTGCCGTCCGAGATGCGGAACGAGCACGACGGCGACAGCCCAGGCTTGCTGGCGGCGCTCTCCGAGTCGGTGGTCGAAATCGAGCACGACTCGCCGGGCCTCATGGCGACCCTGGCGATGACAGCCTCCTCCAGCCGCGCGCCAGGCCACGACGGCGCCTCCTCCAGCCGTGCTGCCTCCTCCGCGGCGGTGGTGAAGATCGAGGACGACAGCGACGACGGACTCATGGTGGGACAGGGAGTAGGCTAGGCGGCGGTTAGGGTTTTCAAATTTCATTCAAAATCTTTGTAATATATAAGAAATCTAAATGAAATTTGAAGTGTTTCAGTTTTTTTGGAGTCAATTTGAACGCCCGCAAGGTGTTCGATCATATGTCGCGTTTTGGGGGGCGGACGTTGGGGTGCGCCGTTGTGGCGCGGTCGAAAACATGGGCGGACACACGTCCGGCACCCCCCAATTGGGTCTCCATTGGGGGGTGCCGGACACGAATTTGGAGTCCCCGGTGGAGATGCTCTTATGGAGTGCCAGGGCCCCTTCGTGTCCTTGAGCAAATTCTGAAGCTGCCAGTTGATAAGAAGATGAAATCAATTGCACTGTTGTGGAGCTGGTGGTCGGAGAGAAATAAAGAAAATCACTCTGATAAGAGACTGACAAGTATGAATTCCAGTTCAATGTTATTCGCCTTGTGAATGAATGGGATCAGTTCTTCAAGCCAAAACCTGTACAGAAAACTAGCGCCCATATAAATTGGAGTCCACCGCCTGAAGGTCTTATAAAACTGAATACTGATGGTGCATTCGCGGCGGATTCTCTCTCTGGAGGCTGGGGTGTTATCGCTCGTGACCATCATGGTGATATTGTGTTTGCTGCTGCTGGCAGTATGCACCCTTTGGCTGATGCTTTGCACTCGGAAACAGTTGCCCTTCAGCACGGGCTTCGTATCGCTGACCAGATGGGAATTGGACGGGTTGTGCTCTCCACAGATTGTTATGAACCTCAAACAAGCTATTCTGTCACCGTCTTTGGACCAAGCGCGCCTAGGACAACTCTTCCTCGACATCAAGTATAATCTAGCTATGGAGTTTATCGATTATAACGTTGAGTACTGCCCGAGAGCTTGTAATAAACCTGCTCATGCTCTAGCTGCTTTAGGTATGAGTATGGAACAGAACAACCAAGCCATTTGGTTGTCCGATTTCCCAGTTGATGTTTCTCGTCTTGTGGCCGGCGATTTAGCCGTGTCCTAATGGAATGAAAGTTCCCGTCAAAAAAAAAAGTTGTTTAACTTGTTTCTTTTTATTTTCTCTTTACTTTTGAGGAATTTAAGATTTGAACCTTGTAGTAATTATGTTGTACCTACGGTTACTGACTACTGAGGCCGGTAGGACGTATCTGGTGCTCAAGCCTTGTGGTGCTCCACGTACTCCCAATCTCAAAATCTCTTCTTTAAAAAAAATCTAGCCCGTAGTATATAGAACAGGCAACTGCCATGACATTAAAATTGACATTGATTCGACTAAGCAGCTCAAGAAAAAAAATGTGAACCATAGCAAATTCAAGTTGGGCTCTATGAGTTCGACCCATGATCGCCAAAATTGTCCTTTTCGTTACTCTGCAATGCAGTTAGCTTGCTGTGTTTTCTTTCACTTTCATGATACTCTGAGACTTGAACGTCATCATATAATTAGCTAGGCTGAATGTACCTTGGGATACGGACGCCAGAGAAGCTACTCTTGCGTAGTTCAAAAAAAACAAACTGCTCTAAATGTCTGCATGATATGGTTGCATCAATCTGACTCACGGGCGATGGCCGATGTTACATGTACCTGCGTGCGCTGCTCCGACCGTTCATTTCTCTGCCTTGTCGTTGGGAGGACGCTGCGCAGTGAATGCAGACCGTTGGGGGCAGAGGATCTCAACAACTTGAGAAATGGGGCCTTGTAACTGGAAATTTAATACAGTACTCATCCGCTACGATACACATACACACGATGGTAGTTTATATGAAAAATCCTGACTTCGAGATGCATGGCTAGCTCACGTTCTTAGCATTTACACATTGCGTGCGTGTTTATACAGCTAGGTATCCACATGCAGATAAGAGGCGTGTCCTAAATGGTAAACACATGTGGATGATTGCAAACTCGTCGAGATTTCAGTTTTTATGACAGTTCCATTACACCGAACTAAGTCAAAAGTTTTTATGACAGTGACCACGGTTCCCATGATTTGGCTTTTTATCTGAATTTTCCTCTGAATCTGTTGATGAGCGCGGCTGGACCAGGACCCTGCATGGGTTTTAGCAGTTGGTCACAGGTATTCACACAAGCCCGGCTATCAGACTCTTTGATGAGTCCTGCGAGACCGGACAAGCAGGGTTAGCAACTTAGCATACATGCATGCAAGTTCCTCTCAGGACTGCCTGACTGACCGACGGTCTTATTGCTGCTAAGAGGTAGTCTGAACTCTGAACCCTGAATTTAGTTGGTATTTTCTTTTTGTTGCGCGTCTTTAGGGACAGAGTCCCCTTGCTGGAGACCGGCGCTGTCGAACATTGGTCTGCTTCAGAATTAGAAATGGCGACTTCAGAGTGCTTGTGTAACTTTAGGGTTCATGAACATTTCATGCTGTTTCGGTCTGTTCGATGTACGATCTGACAAACGCACTCACTAAATTAATAATTTGCACCACAAGAACGTGAGAAAAAGGTACGTCAAAATAACGTGATGTGAAAATAAGTCCATGCATGCAAAGGCCAGAAAAAGCAAAGTCTATTCAGAGTATAAGACCGGCCAAACTGTCAAACCCTACACGTACGTGGGACAGATCACCGACAATTATCTTCCCATTTTGCCAGGCGGGTTTCATTCATTTTCACGTACGTACTACGATAGCTACCACGATCAGCTCAAGCAACAGTGATAGCTGGCTACCACTGCACTAATTTCGATATCGTCTCCAACTACTCCCTCCGTCCGAAAATAATTGTCTTAAATTTGCCAAAAAGTGGATGTATCTAGATGTGTTTCAGGTCTAGATACATCCACTTTTATTCCAATCTGAGACGGTTATTTTGGCACGGAGGGAGTATTAATCTAGAAAAACATCAAATTATGTGTGCCAATTATTGCCGTATTATTGTTCAAGAATCTAATAAGTTAAAGAGTGTGGACGCTGTTACGGAGAGGCGCCAGATCCTACCTATCATCGTCGGCATACACCTCGGCACCGTCAAACGGACGTTGTCGTCACTTTTTTGCCGAGGGTTCTGTTTGCTGACGGCCAGGCGAACCCGTCGACATACAACGTGTATTCCAAGGTTTTTCGTGCCTTTGAAGAGGAAGAATATGTTGACGGTCCTATGCCGAGGGCAACCGTCGGCATATATGCCGACGCTTTCGTGGTTATGCTGACAGTTATTGGCCGTCCTAATTCCTACAGTGTCGATGCTAATTATGCGGTTCCTTATACATCAAGAAAACATGTCAGGGTTTCTGAATTTCGTATTATGCTGAGTGTCTCGGTTTGTAAGATCGGTTCCACTATTAGTTGACAGCACTGCAATCAAAATTAGACGACGTGAACATAACATCAGTTTGACCATGGATGACCGTTGTCATTGTCAAAACTTACACGGCACTGAGGAAAGATGAGATAAGAAAGCTATAAGCTATACTATGACAATAATGAAGGAGAAGAAATAGCCTTATCTCTGATTTAAATGGATCGGTTGATGTGGTAGCTTCAATTATAGGCAACATGCATGTAATGTGCACGATGACACTCATCAACAAGGTAAGCTCTGGATGGAATACTGTTGTTTGATCTGGACACGTGTGGTGATCACCTAGAAACGCAATACATATGCATATATAGAACAATCTAGAAGCTCTCGATATGTGTTATAATGTTTAGTGTTATGCTTATGACTCTCTTTTACACACACCACTAGTAGAAAAAGCACCTATGGTCCCGGTTGGGCTTGGACATCAGTCCCGGTTGCCCAACCGGGACTGGCCAATCGGGACCAATGCTGGTCCCAGTTGGTCCAAGAACCGGGACCAATGTTGGTCCACGTGGCCAGTTCTGGCTGGGCGTGGGGGAGACCCATTGGTCCCGGTTCTTAATACGAACCGGGACCAATGTGTGCCTTTTTTTTTTTTGGTATTTAGGGTTTAGGGTGCCCCCTCTCCCTCTCGCCGGTTCCCTCTCGCCGGTGCCCCCTCTCGCCGGTGCCCCCTATCCCTCTCGCCGGTGCCCTCTCTCCCTCTCGCCGGTGCCCCCTCTCCCTCTCGTCGGTGCCTCCATCGTCTCCCCCTTCTTCGCATCGTCGACGTGCTCTCCATCGTTTCCGTACGCATATTATGCTTTACTATATACACAGTACACGTTGATGCATATATAATTAATATTCGATCTCTTGCGAGAATACAAGTATCACATATGTAGTTCATCGTTCGAAGCATAATGTTCTCCCATTTCATCGATGACCTCCCTAAGCAGAAATCCCGCCAATTCCTCTTGAATTGCTTGTACGCGCCGTTCTGGGTCGATCTTCTCCCGCATTTTTCTGAAAGCAGTTGTTCTCCGCTCAGTGGTCAACTCGCGAATGAACTCGCAAACGTAGAATCCACATAAATTACTCCCCGGTGGCTGCTGCGGACTTTTCACCGTTTTAAGTTAGCTCATCTTTGAATGGACCTTCTACCTTCTGTTTGAAAATTGTCCAACACCTGCTTTGGCAAAGAAAATGAACAAAGGAGTTATTAATTACTTGACATCAGGGAACGAACGAAAGAGGGCGATATAATGCGATAATGATTGAAATTACTTGTTGAGCATTTCTTTCATGTCGGACCACAACGCTTGGTCCCAACTTAATGAGTCGTGGACTTCAACTATGGACTTGTCAGGTTGAATGCTTAGCAGAATCCAGTGGAACCTGCGGACGTTTACATAAAGCAGACATGCATAGCTCATCAATTACACTTAACATCGAGAAAGCCAAATAAAAATATGTACAAGACAGAAACACTCACCTGAAGTTGTAAGGAAATAGTATTTCCGTACAGAAATGTTGCATGGTTAAAAAGGTGGTCAGGTCATGCTCCACGTCTTTGGGGTGATTGACTAACGTATGTGAATTCACGATATATGGGTCAACGAACCCAACCTCAAAAACTTTAGATCTTTTGCATTCCAGCATCTTCATTCTGCATAATAGCGTACAAAAGGATATATATATATAGTCAGGATAATATAATACATGCAATGAACGAGCTAAGCTAGAGACTTAATTATGAAAATAAATCACTTACAGACAATAGCAAGAGAGGATAGATTTGTCGAGGGCGCGCTTTTGGAATAACTGGAACAGTTCAGTCAGTTGAACATGTATAATGTAACGTTTGAAGAAATGCTCCACTCTAACGTCCAGCGGAAACCACTCTTTCGCGTCCTTCTTTGATGTGTGCACCAGGTACTGATGTCTACGCACGCTTCTATTCTTGTAGACAGTGTTGGGCCTCCAAGAGCAGAGGTTTGTAGAACAGCAGCAAGTTTCCCTTAAGTGAATCACCCAAGGTTTATCGAACTCAGGGAGGTAGAGGTCAAGATATCCCTCTCAAGCAACCCTGCAATTAATATACAAGAAGTCTCTTGTGTCCCCAACACACCCAATACACTTGTCAGATGTATAGGTGCACTAGTTCGGCGAAGAGATAGTGAAATACAAGTAATATGGATAATTATAAGTGGTAATTGCAATCTGGAATAAAAATGGCAGCAAGCAAACATGTAGCAGAACTTGTTGTAAACGGTGTTTCAATGCTTAGAAACAAGGCCTAGGGATCATACTTTCACTAGTGGACACTCTCAACAATGATCTCATAACTGAATAAGTAAAAGCTACTCTTAAACACTCTCTTGTTGGATAACAAACACCATTCATTGTGTAGGGCTACAAAAGCACACCTCAAGCCGGAGTAAACAAGCTCCATAACGTCATAAAGGAATCACACACGGTGCACACACTGTCACCTTTATACCGTGGAGAGTACCGGAGTTCATATTAAAGTAACCTATAGAGTGCATAATAGATAAAGAGTAACATCTACATATTCAACTAGATTAGCACAACTGAACACAAGTAAATACTGCTCGAGATTATTCTCCTTCTTGATAACACAAGAGTACTACGTGTAGGGCTGCAAAAGCACTCCTCAAAGTCTGAGTAAACAAACACCACAGTTCCCAAGAACAAGCCATGATAAATGTCTAAATTATTCATAGTCACACAAATACCCACACTGTCACCTTGATACGTGTTGTCACAATGACTCCAGAAACTAGACAAAATCACTTGAGTAGCATAAACATTATTAATGTATTCAGCGATACTAGCAATACACACGATCACATAAAGATCACACCATGGGAGAGAGAGATGAACCACATAGCTACCGGTAGAGCCCTCAGCCTCGGGGGAGAACTACTCCCTCCTCATCATGGGAGTCAGCAGCGGCGATGAAGATGGCGGTGGTGTCGATGGAGATGACTCCGGGGGCAATTCCCCGTCCCGGCAGCTTGCCGGAACAAAGACTTCTGTCCCTCGAAACTTGTCGTCGATGGCGGCGGCGCTGCGGAACTCTTCTGGAAATATGACTTGGTGTTTTAGGGTTTTCGAGTCTGAGGCAATATATAGGCGAAGGGGCAACGTCGGTGGAGACTCGAGGGGCCCACACCATAGGGCGGCGCGGCAAGGAGGCCCACCGCGCCGGGGTGTGGTTTGGCCACCTCGGCGCCCTCCTTCGTCTCTCCTTCGGACTCCGTGACGGTGCTGAAAAAATAGGGACGTGGCCTTTTGTTTCGTCCAATTCCGAGAATATTCGCAGAAGTACTTTTCTGGAACCAAAAACAGCAGAAAACAGGGAACTGGCACTGTGGCATCTTGTTAATAGGTTAGTCCCAGAAAATGTATAATAATGATACAATGATACATAAAACAAGCATGAAACATCAGAAATTATAGATACGTTCGAGACGTATCAAGCATCCCTAAGCTTAGTTCTACTCGTCCTCGAGTATGTAAACGATAAAAACAAAATAATTTCTGAGGTGACATGCTACCAACATAATCTTGATCCAATAATAATGTAAGGCATGTGATCTGAGATCAAATCATTCAAAGCAAATGTCTATAGTTGATATAAGAGATAATAAAGCAAGTTAGTCAAACAAGCTAAAAGTTTTCATGAACGATTGCTTTAAAGACATGAAACCGTACAAGGTTCATTAAAGATGGTTTAAGTATCCAGCATAGGAGTTCTATCCTTCAAACCAAGCATCAAGTAAATTTTCATAACATAGAAGGATTCAGCCAAGTAAACATAAACATGAACGTCATGAATCAACTGTTTCGAAGTCTACTCAACCGGTGAGCGCAAGCATTTGGTATTGGCACTAGGATGTTATGGCAAAGAGAACATTAATGGGGGTTTGGAAGGCCAATGGAAGAAAGTCTCACAAAGCCATAAGTGATCATTAGACAAGAGGAAGTCTTATAATCGAACCTATGTAAGGAGTAGTGATTGCCATGCAACGGATGCACATAGAGCTATATGTGTATGAAAGCTCTCCAATGGAACTAGTGGGGGTGCATCCAACTCGGTTGCTCACGAAGACCTAGAGCACTTTTGAGGAAGCTCATCATTGGAATATACAACCCAAGTTCTATAGTGTAAATTTCCCACATAGTTATACAAGTAGAACATGAAAACTCTCTCAAATGGAGCATAGGTTCTAAACATGAGCACAAATGATGACTATGAATACTGCAAGTGCTAAACATGAGCACAACTTTGATAAAGAATAGTAGTGTTGCCCTCCTTTTCTTTATTCTTTTTTTTTCTTTTTTCTATTTTTCTATTTTTTTTCTTTTTCTGTTTCACTTTTCGATGGCCTCCATGGCTCTTTTCAAGAAGGGGCAACACTCTAATATGATTACAACTTTTGGTACAAATAACTCGTAATGAACAAAACATGATGTATAAAACTGTATGCCTCTGCCAGTGTAGCAGGATGTGCAATGATCTAGCGTAACATGGGTAAACCACACATCAGCTATATAGAATCATGCAAAGCAATATATAAATGATAAATGACAACAAGTCATGTAATGTAAATGGAAGTTGCATGGCAATATATCTCGGAACAGCTATGGAAATGCTGTGGTAGGTAGGTATGGTGGTTGTTTTGAGGAAGATGTATAGGCTTATGTGTAGGAGAACAAGAGGAAGTCCTCCCACGGGGTTGGATGTACTGGCGAAGTATGCACAACTCTCAATGTGAGCAAAAGGCAATGCACAGCACCGAAGAGGCTAGCAAATATGGATGGTGGAAGTGTCAAAAACCGTAGCTTAACATTAGTCAAAAGAACTCACAAGCTTATTGCAAACAACTAGCAGGTTCAACATTAAGAGCATGATTAAAATTCACTCCAAGAAGGGCCGTTCACGGCGGTACAAGTACCCCGTTAGATCCCTCGACTTTCAGCACAACTTAGTTATTACAATGAACTTTCAGACATGGAAAGTTATCAAGTCCAACAACACCTTCAACAATTTTAGAGTTTGTAGTATGGTACAAACTTAAAGACAACAATCCACTAATGATTTTAACTTAATTAACCAGCAAGCTTTACCATCTAAGTACCTCAAAACATTTGCAAAGAATCAAGTTATCAAAATTTTAATGATCTACAAGACTATGCAAGTTTTTCCTTTGGCCATAGAATGGTCGCTTTCTTGGCTTCTCCAAGTTCAAGCACCTCCCCATCTTCACCTGCAGGGTGTTGCAGCTTCAGCTCCTCATAATCTTTCATCACTTCATCCACCGCGACAACAGCGTAGCCATTTGGAACCGGAGAAAATGGTAAGTTGGATTAGGTCCAATTGGTATGACATAGCCGACCGCCACCTTCACGGTTAAGTTAAAAACTTTCACATGCATCTCACAAGGTGTGCTCTCCGTGATATCATCCACTGGGTAGCGACGAAGTGGAGCCACTGCATCATCATTACCATCCTGGAGCTCCGTGGAAGCCACGCTGCTTTTCCGATTCGATGGGCCACCGGTACCATCGCATGCAGCTTCTATCATGTGCCGTTGAGATTGCCCGCTAGTACCTTGCTGGCTAAGCACGGTAATTTATTCCTTCTGCAGCTTTAATTCTTCTTCTATATTACGCAGCCGGTCTGCAGCAGCGCGTGCTTCCATTGCCTCCCTTTCCTTTCTCCTCTGATGGCTTCTATCAGGAAATTTCTTCCTGTGCTCGGGAATCGCAATTGTCTTGGGCTTGGAGCCAGGTACGCCTCGTAACCGCCCGTCGTGTTCCTTATTCCCAAGGGCGCGTGTGAGCTCGTCATCCTCTCTATCGGGAATGAACCGTCCCTCTGCAACATCCTTTACTGTATTTCTAATTTCTTGGATGGGTAGTAGGGGATTATCTTTGTGTCTTCTGTTATATATGCACTTCCCTTCTGCGTCCAACGTGCCCCCATGCCCGTAAAACCAATTTCTTGCCCGTTCGATCCACTTGAGTGGCTCTGGAGTGATCCCATTAGCCAGCAGGTCCGCCTCAAGTTTCTCCCACTTAGGCATGCTAAAAGCGTAGCCACCAGGCCCCATAGTATGGTGGTACATCTTTAGAGCAGTATTTGCCGCATTTTTTGCAGACTTTTCCAGAGCTTCCTCTGATTTCTTGTACGCCACAAATTCTTCCCAGTAGTCCTTTATCTTCTCATACCCTTTATCGAAGTCTGGAGTCTTATTTTTCTTGACAAACAGGTTGTTCAATCTTTTCTTCCAGTTCTTGAATAGCTCGGCCATCTTCTTAAGTGCCCAGTTCTTGACTTTTTGCTCCATGATTTTCCGGGCAATCTTTTCTGCCTCATCTGGATCCTCCTCATCTGAATCCACCTCTGGCGCCGGCAGGGTGAAATTAACCATGAGATTTCTCCAAAGTCTTTCTTTGCCCTCATCGCTGACATATAGCTGTCCTTTCTCCTTTGGCCGATGCCATTCTCGAACGGTGATCCGGATGAAGTCCCTAACAAGAACTCCGCATTGCTTTACCATTTTATTTTTAACACCAGGGGGAGCAGTCGGTGTGCCGTCTTCAGCGACTCTTTCGATCGTGTACCTTTCTTGGTCGCCCAACTTTTTGGCTGGGCCTCGTTTTGTCCTTACAGAAGATTTGCTCGATCCGGAGGGCTAAAAGAAGAAAGAGCGTTAATATATGTATATAGACAGCAGAGGCTTAATTAATACAATCTTCGGCTTCATTAATATATGTATATGCACCTCGCCGGAGTTTGCAACATTTAATGTTCCACCGGAGCCTTCGGCTTCTCCCTCGTCGGCTTCTCCCTCGCTGACTTCTCCCTCACCCCGGCCGTCGGGTTCTACCTCATCAGAGCCGTCTCTTCGGTTGAGAGACTCATCTCCCTCATCGGAGTTGTTCAAAAACTCCGTGGTGACATCGACAATATCTTCCGGCCCACGGATTATATCCTGGAGGATATTTTCCTGATCTTCGTCTCGTTCCATAGTTTCTGCAAATTAAGAACAATGCACAAAACTTTAGTTGGGTAACTTGTTCCATATGTCAAGATACATCTACAATATCATCTCATTTGCAAGAACAAATTAGAAACTTCATATGTTGCCTTATAATCTCATTTGCAAGAGCACCTCGGGCGGGGAGCGGCAGAGCACCTCGGGCGGGGATTCTTGGGCGCGACGGCGAACTCGGAGACCCTAAACCCTAAAACATCAAGAAATTAAAGCCATTAAGCCCAAGAACATAAGACTCAAGCTAAAATATACATCAATATAGCTAAAATCATTTGCAAAGCTAAAATTAAAATTAACATCAATATGTAGCAAAACTAAAATTAACATCAATATATAGCAAAACTAAAACTAACACTAACAAAACTAATTCTAGCAAATGGCTAACAGAAAATGGCTAACAAAAAATAGCTAAAACCTAGCAACTAACCTAGCAACTAACACTAACAAATGGCTAACAAAAAACCATCTACAACTAACCTAGCAATTTCTATAACCTAACAATTTCTAAACATATTAATCATTTTAATCTACAATGCTACAATTTTAATCTAATTACTTCTAACGTTGAGTAGCAAAATTATGTTTAGAAATTTCTATAACAATTATAATCTATATCTAACAAATTTCTATAACAATTATAATCTACAATCTAGCTACAATGCAAAATTATTAAAAAAAAAAGCACTCTCACCTTGAGTAGCTACGGTGGTGGTGGAGCGCGCCGGTGGTGGTGGAGCGGCGGCCAGCGGTGGTGGTGGACCGCGCCGGTGGTGGTGGCGGGGCCGCGCCGGTGGTGGTGGGCCGCGCCGGAGCTTCGGGCCGGCGAGCAAGAGGGAGGTACGGCCGGCGCGTGGAGGCCGGCGTGGAGGTGGCGCGTGGCCGGAGGAGAGGTGGCGCGTGGAGGCGGCGCGGCGGATGTCGACGGCGGCGGCGAGGCGCGGCGTGGGGCGGCGCGGAGGTCGGGCAGCCTGACGGCGTCGTTTCGCTCCGCGTCGCCTCTGGTCCTTCGTCGATTTTGCGTGAATGAGGAAGAAGAAAGGGTGCCAGCAGTTATAGCAGGGGTCATTGGTCCCGGTTGTGCCTGCAACCGGGACCAAAGAGTGGGTAATTAATGCCAGATCGCGGCGCGCGTCTATGGACTCATTGGTCCCGGTTCTTGCTAGAAACCGGGACCAAAGAGTCCTTTTTCAAAATTATTTCGAACTTTTCAGTTCTGAAATTTTGTTCCCGCCTTTTTTTTCTTATTTAGGTGTTTGGATATGAATTTCAAATGGTTTTGAATCTGAAAAGACTTTCAACATGAAAAGTTTTTAAATTTGAATAAATAATCCAAAACCATTTTCTGTTTTCTAAAATAATTATTCTAACTATACAAACTATTAACCATTTTGCCATTTTCAATTAAAAATGCATTAACTTTATTGCATATTTTGAATTGACAAAACTTTCAACATGAAAAGTGTTTGAATTTGTATAAATAATCCAAAATCCAAAATCCAAACTCGACTAATAATATGTATAAATCGATCAAAAATGATTAAGTAAGATTTATGATTAAGTAATAATAATTATTAATTCAGTTAATTCTATTTTTGGTGTTGTAAAATCCCATGGCAAGCAGAAGTAAATGCAGAACAATTTCAGTGAACCTATATTTATAATATGTAATAATAATTATTAATGCAGAACAGTTTCTTTTGAGGGCTTGTGAGCTGTTGGATCACTCTGTGAGCCACCAACCGGGACTAAAGGGAATCCCACCAATAAGGAAGAAGCACACGGATCGTGTGTTTCTTTCGAGCGCTTGTGAGCCGTTGGTTTATGTTGTCAATGTAATTTGCATGGTTTGTTTAATATCAATGCGAAAAGTAGTCACCCATCAATCTTGGATACATTTTACACGATCGTCGTCTTAGCTAGACCAGAAGTAGTTCATGACAACAATCTTGGGTACATAGACAAACCATAGGTTAGTCATACTCCTGCCTAGGCCTATAATACTCGTCCTCGTAGTCGTCGTAGTCGCCGCCGTCGTCGTTGTCGTCGGGCGGCGCTGTCGTCGGGCGCCTGGACTGGAAGTGAGGGTAGCGCAGGCGGGGGTTATCGCCGGCCGTGATGTAGTTCATGACGCTCTGGAGAGTTCGGCCGCTCCACCACAGCCGACGGCCGGCCTCGTTGAAGTTCGAAGGAGGCGGGCCATCCTCCTCGTACCTGGCGAGCGCCCTCTCACGCCGATTGATGAAGAAGGCGTCCCAAGTCGGGCGGTAGTCGGGATGCCAGCGGGGATCCATCCGCTGCTCCGGAGTGAGCTCGAGGTAGTAGTGGTTCGTGATGGCCGCCCGACGTGCCAAACCTTGAGGGATAGGAGGGACCGGCACGCCTCCGGTGCTCAGCCTCCAGCCGGCGGGGACGTCGTAGCCGGGCGGGCAGGGGTAGTTCGAGGCGGAAAGCGCCTCCGCCTCCGAGTAGGTTAGAGTGGGTACGGTGGAAGCCATGGGAGAGTGATGAGGTTGCAGATATGAGTTTAGATGTGCTATGCCAATGGAGGCCATGACTACATATATATAGTGAGACCTTTAGTCCCCGTTCGAGCCACCAACCGGGACTAAAGGGGCTTATTTGTTCCCGCGCAATTTTACCAACCGGGACTAAAGGGATTCCCACCAATAAGGAAGAAGCACACGGATCGTGTGTTTCTTTCGAGCGCTTGTGAGCCGTTGGATCAGGGGTGTGTTTCTTTTGAGCGCTTGTGAGCTGTTGGATTTTTAGAACTAGTCCCGGTTGGTAACACCAACCGGGACTAAAGAATCACACGGATCGTGTGTTTCTTTCGAGCGCTTGTGAGCCGTTGGATCAGGGGTGTGTTTCTTTTGAGGGCTTGTGAGCTGTTGGATCAGCACTCCCACCACCACCACCACTCCCACCTCATCCACAGGTACACTTTCTAATCGCCTATAAATAGCGGCGTCCCTGCAGCGAACGGCACACAACGAGCGTCTACCTTCGCCACCGAATCCAATGGCTGGATTTAGCCTACCTGCTGGCATGTTCCCTGGCATTATTGTGTTCGTCCTTGTTCACCGGCCAGCCATTGGAGCCACCTCCTGTAGGACGGTGAACAATGACAACACAACGACGCTGTTGGAAACACAAGCCCTCAGGTAGGTTGAATCCAGCCACTGGATTAGGGTGACGCAATGATGAATTGCCGAGGAGGTGGGAGTGGTGGTGGTGGTGGAAGTGGTAGCCATGCCCCTCGGTCCGATCCAAGCAGCGGCAAGGCGCTCTGATGATCTGCGACATTCCCAACACTTTTTGGGACGGTCGTAGATCATCAGAGACGTCTTGCCGCTGTGGATCGAAGGTCGATTTGCTGCTCACGACCACGCGATGATTTGCAGTATACAAAGCATTCGGATTCCCGTCATACAGCCCTACGGTGCTAATACATTACATTGATTTACATAAAAGCCATGAACCCTTCTTCGCGTATGTCCCTGGCCTATGATCGCTTCAGCCGTAACCATGGAGCATCTTCATTATTTAACGGGATGCTTGGGTCAGTTCTCACTGTGAAGGGCGGAATTTCATCAAACTTATCATAATCTGCTGACATGTCTGTCTTGTCCTCGACTCCCACGATGTTTCTTTTCCCTGAAAGAACTACGTGACGCTTTGGCTCATCGTCTGATGTATTCGTTTGCTTGTTTTTTCTTTTTTTCGGTCTGGAGGACATGTCCTTCACATAGAAAACCTGAGCCACATCATTGGCTAGGACGAATGGTTCGTTCTTGTAACAACCAAGATTCTTGAGATCCACTGTTGTCATCCCGTACAGCTGGTCTACCTTTATCCCTTCTCCATTCATGTTGACCCAACTGCACCGAAACAAAGGGACCTTAAAAGTAGGTCCATAGTCAAGTTCCCATATCTCCTCTATGCGACCATAGTATGTGTCCTTTTGCCCATCGTCGTTTGTTGCATCAAAGCGGACACCACTGTTCTGGTTGGTGCTCTTTTTATCTTGGGCGATCGTGTAAAATGTATTCCCATTTATCTCGTACCCTTGGAAATTCAATACAGTCGAAGATGGTGACGCGGCCAACAAGTAGAGCTGATCTCCGACAGTGGTGTCATTCATGAGCTGTAATCGCAACCAACTGCCGAAGGTCTCCATGTGTTTTTCTTTAATCCAGGAGTCATCCTTCCCCGGGTTCTTGGAGCGTACATAATTCTTGTGTTCCTCGATATACGGAGCCACGAAGGTGGAACTTTGTAGAACTGTGTAGTGTGCTTGAGTTAAAGAATGCCCGTCCCTACATATCAGTGCTTTCTTTCCTAGCGTGCCTTTTCCACTCAGTCTCCCCTCATGCCGCGATTCAGGAACACCAATCGGCTTAAGGTCAGGAATAAAGTCAACACAGAACTCAATGACCTCTTCTGTTCCATAGCCCCTTGAGATGCTTCCTTCTGGCCTAGCACGGTTATGAACATATTTCTTCAAGACTCCCATGAACCTCTCGAAGGGGAACATATTGTGTAGAAATACAGGACCGAGAATGGCAATCTCGTCGACTAGGTGAACCAGGAGATGCGTCATAATATTGAAGAATGATGGGGGGAACACCAACTCGAAGCTGACAAGACATTGGACCACAGCCTTCTGTAAACTTGGTAGAGTTACTGGATCGATGACCTTCTGAGATATTGCATTGAGGAATGCACATAGCTTCACAATGGGTACTCGAACATTTTCCGGTAGAAGCCCCCTCAATGCAACCGGAAGCAACTGCGTCATAATCACGTGGCAATCATGAGACTTCAGGTTCTGGAATTTTTTCTCTGCCATATTTATTATTCCCTTTATATTTGACGAGAAGCCAGCCGGGACCTTGATACTGCTCAGGCATTCAAAAAAGATTTCCTTCTCTGCTTTGGTAAGAGCGTAGCTGCTTAAGTATTGACGCCCTTTATCCGTCTGCTTGTTGTATGGGTCTTTCATACGTTGCTGGTCTGCCCGTGCTTCCGGTGTATCTTTTGTCTTCCCATACACGCCCAGGAAGCCTAGCAGGTTCACGCAAAGATTCTTCGTCACGTGCATCACGTCGATTGAAGACCGGACCTCTAGGACTTTCCAATAGGGTAGCTCCCAGAATATAGAGCACTTCTTCCATATGGGTACGTGGTTGTCAGCGTCATTCGGAACAGATAGACTGCCAGGACCCTTTCCAAAGATTACTTCTAAATCCTTGACCATGTCATATATAACATCACCATCAGGGAGGTTAGGCTTCTTCCGGCGATCTGCCTCACCGTTGAAATGCTTGCCGGGCTTTCTTACGGCATGACTGTTCGGAAGAAATCGACGATGCCCCAGGTACACATTCTTGTTTCCCAAATGTATACTTTCAGTCTTATCTAAACAGTGCGTGCATGCATTGTATCCCTTGTTTGACTGTCCTGAAATGTTACTAAGAGCAGGCCAATCATTGATGGTTACGAACAGCAACGCTCGTAGGTCAAATTCCTGTTGTTTGTGCTCATCCCACACACGTACACCTGGTTCGGACCACAACTGCAAAAGTTCATCAACTAATGGCCTTAGGTACACATCAATGTCGTTGCCGGGTTGCTTCGGGCCTTGGATGAGCACTGGCATCATAATGAACTTCCGCTTCATGCACAACCAAGGAGGAAGGTTGTAGATACATAGAGTCACGGGCCAAGTGCTATGACTGGAGCTCTGCTCCCCAAAAGGATTAAAGCCATCTGTACTTAGACCAAATCTTAAGTTCCTTGCGTCATCTGAAAATGTCGGGAACTCTCTGTCGATTTTTCTCCACTGGGACCCATCGGCGGGGTGTCTCAACTTCCCGTCTTTCTTACGCTCTTCTTTGTGCCATCGCAACAACCTGGCATGCTCTTTGTTTCTGAACAGACGTTTCAACCGTGGTATTATAGGAGCATACCACATCACCTTAGCAGGAACCCTCTTCCGGGGGGGCTCGTCATCGCCCTCAACATCACCAGGGTCATCTTGTCTTATCTTGTACCGCAGTGCATTGCATACCGGGCATTTATCCATGTTCTCGTACTCACCGCGGTACAGGATGCAGTCATTAATGCATGCATGTATCTTCTGCACATCTAATCCTAGAGGGCAGATAGCCTTCTTTGCTTCGTATGTAGTCTCGGGCAATTCGTTATCCTTTGGAAGCTTCGGCTTCATTATTTTCAGTAACTTCTCAAATCCCTTGTCAGAACAACCAGTCTCTGCCTTCCATTTCAGCAGTTCCAGTGTGGTACCGAGCTTTGTGCTGCCATCTTCGCAGTTTGGGTACAGCAACTTTTTGTGATCCTCAAGCATGGCCTCCAACTTTAGCTTCTCCTTTTCTGTATCGCATTCTCGCTTTGCATCAGAAATGACCCCACCAAGACCATCAGCGGGCTCATCTGATGCCCGATGTTCACCTCTTTCTTCTTCAACGTCTTCCATAACAGTATCACCGCATTCCTCAGGGAACATAGGATAGTTGTCATCATCCTCCTCTTCTTCATTGTCTTCCATCGTAACCCCTCTTTCTCCGTGCTTGGTCCAACAATTATAGCTGGGCATGAAACCTTTCCGAATCACGTGGTCTTGAATGGTTCTCGGGTCAGAGTACTCCCTGACGTTCCGACACTTCTCACATGGACAAGGCATAAAATTATTCACTTTGTTTGCCTCAGCCACATCGAGAAATTTATGCAGGCCTGCAATAAACTCGGAACTGCGTCGTTCGCCGTACATCCATCGCATCCGTGCATCCATCTGCATCATATATATAATTAAGTTTATCAAATACCATTACAATAACATCTTGAATAGTGAAATGACCACCGTACATCGACACGTGCAATATTTCTGTATCAATTACAGACGAAAAGGATAAAGTTGCTAACCTCGGCCGAGGATATCATTTTGTGTGAACTTAAGTGTGGGTCGGGCATTTCATCGAACACATCTTGTGCGTGGCAAAGGAAAAAAAAATAGCACCCACTTCCCACCAATCCAAGAAAAAAAATTAGAGGAGAGAAGGGGGGTGGGGGTTATTTATAGGCAGGGAGGGGTATTGGTCCCGGTTCTTGGCACGAACCGGGACCAAAGCTCCGCCGCACGCCACGTGTCTGGCTCTGGAGCTTTGGTCCCGGTTCGTGCCAAGAACCGGGACCAATACCCCCAACCGAACCGGGACCAATGGTCCACGGGGCCGTGGCAACTCGAACCGGGACCAGTGCCAGGCACTGGTCCCGGTTTTTACCTGAACCGGGGCTAATGGCTAGGGCGGCCCTGGACCAAACATCAAATTATGTGTGCCAATTATTGCCGTATTATTGTTCAAGAATCTAATAAGTTAAAGAGTGTGGACGCTGTTACGGAGAGGCGCCAGATCCTACCTAGCATCGTCGGCATACACCTCGGCACCGTCAAACGGACATTGTCGTCACTTTTTTGCCGAGGGTTCTGTTTGCCGACGGCCAAGCGAACCCGTCGACATACAACGTGTATTCCAAGGTTTTTCGTGCCTTTGAAGAGGAAGAATATGTTGACGGTCCTATGCCGAGGGCAACCGTCGGCATATATGCCGACGCTTTCGTGGTTATGCTGACAGTTATTGGCCGTCCTAATTCCTACAGTGTCGATGCTAATTATGCGGTTCCTTATACATCAAGAAAACATGTCAGGGTTTCTGAATTTCGTATTATGCCAAGTGTCTCGGTTTGTAAGATCGGTTCCACTATTAGTTGACAGCACTGCAATCAAAATTAGACGACGTGAACATAACATCAGTTTGACCATGGATGACCGTTGTCATTGTCAAAACTTACACGGCACTGAGGAAAGATGAGATAAGAAAGCTATAAGCTATACTATGACAATAATGAAGGAGAAGAAAATAGCCTTATCTCTGATTTAAATGGATCGGTTGATGTGGTAGCTTCAATTATAGGCAACATGCATGTAATGTGCACGATGACACTCATCAACAAGGTAAGCTCTGGATGGAATACTGTTGTTTGATCTGGACACGTGTGGTGATCACCTAGAAACGCAATACATATGCATATATAGAACAATCTAGAAGCTCTCGATATGTGTTATCATGTTTAGTGTTATGCTTATGACTCTCTTTTACACACACATAAATGCCTTTGCCTACGTGTGTATCTGTTTGGTTAGTAAGCTCTAGTTACTCATTCAACATAAACACACCATTGGCCACTTCGAAGGACACAAACGACTCAGACGGAAGAAACCTTTGAAGACATCAAGACAACGCCTAATAACTACGTTGATCCCATCTACGAACCAGAGTGGCACACGTATTTCTCCACTCATACGATCCGAGCCGAGGTACTCGATGAGAATTCTCTTTTACACGGGTCGTCAATCTAATTTTATAAATATTACATACTCCTTGACGCTCATACATGTTGTTCTAAGCCTAAGAAAAGAACGGGAGAAGGAGCATCGGTCCACGAAAATGGTGGCCTTTTGGGGTGTATAGATACCGAACCGAAAAGGACTGTTGCCCAGCAGCGCCCCCATACTATATTTTATAAAAATCAAACACTAAAATTTAAGTAAACGGCTCAAATGCCTCGCCGTTGTGTGCCGCTCGCTGGCGCTCGAAGTGTTGTCCGTGCTCCAGGCTAATCCAACCGACGGTGCTGCCGATCGGATCTACTTCTCCACGGCCAACCGTTGCGCTGTCATGCCCGTTATACTTGCCGTTGTCGATATTGTTCCACTGCTCCGACAGAAGCCCGCATCCTCTCAAGAACAACCATCACCTTATCTCCTTCTTCTAGAGCATCCACACCATGATCCAACCTGCAAGCTCAGTTAGATCATTGCAGAAAATGAGGGATATTAATGCCAATAGGCTCCTATTCATAAGAATACTTATGATTATGATTTTATATCACATCAACCAAAATTAATAGAATAACTATTGGTCGAGACAGTGTATGTGTTCCTGCTTTCTTCTTATAGTAGAAGGAGAAAACGGAGTTTTTGTTCTTTTTTGCTAGAAGGACAAAACATAGTTGTTCACCCCCTAAATGTACACCGTACAAGTACGTGCCGTTTCTCCCAGTCTCCTATATAAACACATGCAGCGTCTGCTTTCTCTTTGCACCACATGTACAGTACATCTCAACACGAGCTAACTAGCTATCTGCCTCAGCCCTCAACATTCGCGTTAGCTCTCGCCGCCGCCCGACACCATGTCTAAGGCCTTCACCAAGTCCCTCCTCCTCTACAACAAGATCCTAGTCCGGCGGCTCAGGTCCCTAATCACACGCGCGCCGCCGTCACTGTCGGCCCCCGCCATAGGAAGTCACCCACCACCGCACAGGCGCGCGTCATCCATGGCGTCGCCGTCGCCACTGGACGCGCTCCCGGCGCCGGATACGACGACGGACATGGACAGCGGCGCCGGTGCCGGCACCGTGGTCTGCGCGGTCGAGGGCGGCCTGCTCATGTCCGCCTCCACCTTCCCCTACTTCATGCTCGTCGCCCTCGAGGCCGGCGGGCTCCTCCGAGGCCTCCTCCTCCTCATGCTCTACCCTCTACTGCGCCTCCTCTCAGACGAGCTCGCCATGAAGGCCATGATCTTGGTGACCTTCGCCGGGCTCCGCAAGGACGCGTTTGGCCGGCTGGGCATGGCCGTCATGCCCAAACTCTTCCTGGAGGACGTGAGCGCCGAGGTGTTCCAAGCAGCCACGTCATCAGCGGCGGCCGCGCGGCAGGGACGGCGAAGGCGGTGCGTGTGCGTGAGCAGCATGCCGAGGGCAATGGTGGAGCCGTTTCTGAGGGAGTACCTCGCCATCGACGCCGTCGTGGCGCCAGATCTGAAGGAGATCGGAGGGTACTACCTGGGCCTCGTGGAGGACGAAGGCGAGGTTGTGAGGAAGATGGACGTGGAGGAGGTCATCGGGGACAAGGGCGGCGCCGTCGTTGGCATCCGTGCGCTAGGGTGCTCGTTTCAGCAGCTCTTCCAAAAATATTGCAAGGTGAGCGATTATTACCTGTTAAAGACGTTAATTGGTTTTTTATTTTGAAAAAGCAAGTGTATTTATTTGGTTCATCACGTGGTTTATTACTAGAGGGCACGGCATTCATGGTATATTGTTAAAGATTTGAAATAATTCATTAAAAAATGTTTTGAGAATAATTGATTCATATTATTTAAAAGACGTACAAATATACAAAAAACACATAATAATGATACAACTGCATGTGTAAAACCCAAATGACTTTTTTGAAAACACTTGAAGGACGGTGGTCAATTGACTACACACGGCACTTTGGTAAAAACTTCATTTATAGGGTAAAAGTCATGCGCAAAATACAAAATTCATACAAATACTGTATTTGACATCACAATTTTGTACTCTGGCTCTCCCACTGCCGGTGGTGTTGTAAATTCCCTCTTTTTTTTCTCTTCCCCCCTAAACCACCTTCTCTCTGATCGTGGTGAATTAACGCCTCTATGCATTGCCAGCCGACCCTATTGGCCAATCGTTTTAACGCCTAGCCGCATTAACCAAGGCTTTGACCGGCATAAAAAGGTGGGCCATAAATCAGGGCGGAAAAGCAGGACATGCAGCGGGGATTTGATTCGGGGTTTGTTTTGGCTAACGAGACCATTAAAAATCTTTCTTGGTGCCGCTGATTTGACTCTAGTCTTAAATCCGAACAGAGGGAGTATGCAATTTATGACATTTTTCTCGATATTCTTGCATAGCAAAGAAAAAGGAGGTTTGAGTGAATTGTAAAAATTAGTGCTTTTACATGACCAAAGTACAAAAAAAAATACTCAATGCAAAAGGAGTATGAGTTAAAGTTAAGAGAAGCTACATTGACTACACTCATGCTAATGATCGATGTCATTGATTAAGAATGGAGGCACTATTAAATTGCTATATGCAGGCCCATTTGTTAGCCCTGATACCTGAATTGGATTCTCATAAAGGAGTTTTTTTGAAAGCCTAGCTTAGACAAGAACATCACTCTACGTTTATGTTTGGGTTGTGGTAATTCTCGGTTTGCCTTAATTTCACTCAAGCGTCGGAAACGGTGCACTATTGAGCCTATGATTCCAGTCCCCAAAGCATAATTTCAGCTACTCCCTTAATTTCCTTTATATAGAGCAGGTGGAGCTAGCCATAGTACTGCTACAGTACGTGTAGAATTTATATAGAGCCGTGCGTGCATGATCGTGCCACCTAGCTACTCTACAATATAGTATTTTCTAATGCGAATGAGAAAGATCTAGAAAGTACTTTCATAATAATTGTAATAGGTTTTGTGTTGACTATCTCCTCGAAACAGCCTTTCGTCCGCTAAGTACTAAATCACTACAACCGAACTGACACTTGTCATGAGAAGAACTACTGTAGTTAATTACTCATGTACTTTAGCTGACACTTATCATGTATTATAAAGTGAGTGATCTTTATAATTTTTACAGTTTTGCAAACAAATGTAGAGGTCGCAGTTGCATCTTGCAGATTGCACGTTCGGTTATCGCAAATGTCAGCTTTCAATAACAGAAGAAAGTAAACATCATGTTTCTGTGATCACGCTCATGGTTCGGTACAAACATACTGCCTGGTGGATCTATGTTGTTGTCCCAACAGTGCACGACAGCTAGAGATAACTAGTTCTTCAACGCCTTTCGGAAAATGACTTGTACACCTTCCTGGTTCTACTCGTTAGCGACATACATCTGGTCCCTTAACTCCGTCGACCATATCTACAGCTTCAACGTTTTTTTTGTAAAAGTGGTTTGGGTATATTTTCAGGATATCGACATGCAGTCTTTAACTTTGATCCATCATTTCTACAACACGTATGTATGTTGTCTCAGTACTCCCTCCGTATCAAAATATAAGACTTTCTAAATATAAGACTTTCTAAATAGTTTCCACACACATGCTAGAAAGTCTTATATTTTATAAATCGGTATAAATTATAAAAAAGGACATGTATATGCTAATTACTTTGATGTTTTTTATATAGTCAATTTGAGAAATGTTTAACTTGTAAAAATGTTAAATTAAGTTGTCTATATTTTGGATGGGGCCAGGGTTAAAATTTTAGAAATGTTAAAATTTATATAAAAAGGGAATTATGTTATCCAAATATCGTCCAATTCTAATGAAAATTGATGATTTTTGGTTTAAATTTAGAATTATTTGGAGTGGTATTTCGTTATTTACCGAAGTCAATTCGTTCAAATTCTGAACCAGGATCGAAAATACAGTAGTTATGTTCTTGACTCGTCAGAATCGAGCATATCTTCAATATACTATGATGCTAATTGACAGAATTGTCAGTGTTAATTCGTCAACTACTTCCTCGATCACCCGGGAAAAAAAACTTTCTGGATTAAACATCGCATGGTCGCTAACAAACTATTGCGCGTCTGCATGCAGGAGGTGTACGTGCCCACCGAGTCCGCGCGGCGGCGCCGCGGAGCGCTCCACCCCCGGCGGTACCCGAAGCCCCTCGTCTTCCATGACGGCCGCACCGCCTTCCGGCCGACCCCCACCGCCACGCTTTCCATGTTCATGTGGCTCCCGGTCGGAGCGCCGCTCGCCGTGCTCCGCACCGCCGTCTTCCTCCTGCTCCCCTTCTCCCTCTCCGTGCCGATCCTCGCCGTCCTCGGCATGCACAACCGCATGATCGCCTCCTCGTCCTCGCCGGAGATCGCCGCCGCCGAAGGTAGCAAGAAGAACAACAGCAGCCTCTTCGCGTGCAACCACCGGTCCCTGCTAGACCCGCTGTGCGTGTCCGCCGCCGCCGGCCGGCGCGACCTCGCCGCGGCCACCTACAGCATCAGCCGGCTGTCGGAGCTGCTCTCTCCGATCCCCACGTTCCGCCTCACCCGCGATCGCGCGGCCGACCGCGCCGCCATGCAGGCGCAGCTCTCTCGCGGCTCCGGCGGCGGCGGGGCCTGGTGGTGTGCCCGGAGGGGACGACGTGCCGGGAGCCGTTCCTGCTGCGGTTCAGCCCGCTGTTCGCGGAGCTGGCGGCGGGCGACGGCGTGGACGTGGTGCCAGTAGCGCTGCACCTAGCGGTGGACATGTTCCACGGCACGACGGCGGGGGGCAGGAAGATGCTAGACCCGCTGTACCTGCTCATGAACCCCGTGCCGTGCTACCTCGTGCAGTTCCTGGACCCCGTCGTGACCGGCCACGGCGCCGGGAAGGACGAGGCGCGGGCGGTGGCGAACGAGGTGCAGCGGCGGGTGGCGGAGGCGCTCGGGTACGAGCGCACCGGACTGACGAGGAGGGACAAGTACCTCATCCTCGCCGGCAACGAAGGGGTCCTCGGCGCCGCCGCTGATGACAGCGGCAAGAAGAACTAATCGTCGCTGACGATGCCGACAAGGCTGACGATGGTAGTACAAACAAACTTCTCGTCACTACTCTACTGATGTTGTTGTACAGTGCATACACGTATGTGTCGTGGCTTGTCAGGGTTTATTTTGTTAAAATTGTAATGTCCGGAGTGCTTTGTGCAAATGTCACACAGATGCAATGTATACCGGTTTTGCTTTCTTCTTCTCACTTGGCTAGCTCATCCGCTCATGCATCCTTAAAACGAAAATTTGTAATGTTGGTTCTGCTTTCTTCTTCTCACTTGGCTGGCTCAAGTTGGCGAAAGCATCAACTTGTCGAATGCATCCTTAAAACGAAACTTTTCAATGTTGTGAGAAATCTTGCATCGCTAAGCTTAAGATTACAGTGAAAAGATATGAAATTTTGAGTTTTAGCCACAGTTTGCGATTGCTGAACAGTGTTGCGCTACGCTTTACTTTAATCTAACTTTAAAAAAAACACGATGACAACAGCACAGCATAGGAATGATGGGAAATTGGGAAGTGTCCTGAAAAGACCAAAAAAATCAACGCTAAAGCGACGATGGTACTCCCTCAGTTCCATAATAGTCTACATTCTAAACTAGTATTTTGTTCCATATTAATCTACATTCTGTGTTCTGAACATTAATTATCTCCTCGGTAATCAACAACAACAGAAAACTAAGCAGACTCTCTCTTTTTCTATCTCTCTCTTTTTCTATTGGGTGTCATTAATGCTTATCTGATTTGGATTGGGCGTTTACATACTTGAGTAGTATTATTAAAGAGAATGCTAATTTGTTTAAAACTTTCTAGGATGTAGAGTATTGTGCCCGGAGTACTGGGTTTCAATGTGAGCGTCATTATCGAGCCTAATTACCATGCGAAACAGAGGCACACGTCACTGCCGCGGTGGCCAAGCAGAGACACGTCACTGTTGCCGTGGTGCTTGCTCGGCCACTTAACTGGGGAATTAATGGTACTGATGGGTGAGCGCGACGCACAACTTGACACTTCAGCAGCTAGCATTTCATCATGTTCAGTCATAAAACTATGACAAGTATAGCCAAGTCAATCAAGCTAAAAAGCCTACTTTTGGTTCCAGCGCTAATGCGTGATAATGATATATCTTTCTTGCACTTAAAGTAATTAACATTTCGTGCTTCAACAAGTCGGTAAGAAAGTCATATACCCACCAGCACCGCCACACATACATGCTCTTTTTTTTGTCTGAAATTTCGATTCTCGAAATTTGAAATCTTACCAAGTTGAATCAGGATGTCCTGATGGCGTCTCACCATACCGGCTCTTGTCTCGCGTGGATATGCCCAAAATCGTTTATTTATCTTCTGACCACCATCGGTTACCATTGCTTCTTGCCCTTCCTCTTTTTCTTGTTACCGCCGCCACCACCACTGCTACTCTTTGCATTGCTTCCGCTGCCTGGAGAAGGGGGTCGCCGCCGGAAGCTTCAAACGCGCCAGACTGCATAGCGTTCTGCAGCCACTCGTAGAACTCCTCGTCGAATCCCCGTCCATGTTTGCGAACCCTCCACCCCTTGGTCCCGAGGAGCTCCCTTTGCCACTGCCTTGCTTCGCCAAGCTCGCGTTGACATGGAAGCTCGGCTTGTGGGTGTTCGCCGGGCATCTCATTCCCTGATGAGGAAAACAGAGATTTGGACATGTCAGTTCAGAATTGTGTTTACTTCTCCATCTACTCACTAGGCAGAGTGCAAAATTACATCTACGCATGGCAGTGTGTGTTACTCCACTGGAAACCTCAGATTTCAGGTATGATGCAATTTTTGTCTAGCTGTAACTATAATCAGTCTACTGATTTCCTATCCATAATGTATTCTTTTATCTTCATAAATAATACATTGAGAAATGGAGTCAGTCCACCCAGACGCTTGACTAAACTTCAAACTAACATCGGAACTGGTCTCCTTACTGAAATTAAGGCAGGAGTTAGCAAGAAGCCCTTGGTCACAGTTCCCATGACCTAGCAGAGGAATTTAGTGGTTGAAATAGGTAAGCATCTAGCATACTGCATAGTAGTCGTGCCTCACAAGTCATGACACAGGAATATGCACTGACCAAAGACCATATTTAGGAGCATTCTATCTACAACAGAGAAACAACTAAATTTTCATCAGAGATCTGAATCACCTGACAGCTGAACCACTCGGTGACGTCAAAAATGTTGCTTTCGGCGCAAACAAATGCATGAGGCGAATCGGGCTGCATAACAGTATATATTGTAACACGTCAGTAACAGCACATTTGCGAGGGCTAAAGTTTTTGCAAATCCTGGCATCACGAGTTCCACTAATCTGGCATTACCTTGTGCAGCATTCCAAACAGAACGGGTTGAAATGACTGCTCAACCCATCCATCGCCATCTTTAGCCTGATGAAACTCTTTGCAATCCTGACACCATCTTCCCTGCAACTTAGGTCTTCCTGTATAAATCCATAGATGGAAATCGCCACATTTCTTGCAGGCTATTCTTCTTGATAGACCAGAAGGTCCTTCATCAACACCTTCAGAAGGGCTAAACCCTTGTTGAAATGTACCATGTCCTCCTTTCTAATAAAATTAAAATAAAACAGCGGGCTATCAGATGAATAAATCATATTTGTCTGCAAGGAGGTTAAATTAAAGCAAACTGTGAAGACTACGAGGCTTTATTAATTTGTAGATACTATCTATCTTGTTGTCTTCTATTTTTATCACCGTCTCGATGGTATGGGTTTTAAAACCAACATAAAGATTTCAGAAACACTAAACTAACATAAACAATTGATGGCAAATTTGCAAGATTAAAGTTTAAATTCTAACATAAAATGCGTAAGAATATTACGAATGTCACACTATTCAGACTGAGGAAAAAGACTGCACTGAAAACACATGAACATATCGCGCGTTCATCTAGAACATGATTTTATTTTTATTTCCAACAATTCAAACTGTCTACTGTATAAAGTCGCTTTGACATCAAAACCATGACAGTGAAACCATCATGCAAACTGCAAGTTTGCATCCGAATAATCAAGGACAATTGAGCAAGTGTTGCCATTGAAACCATCCAGTAACCATGTATATTTCAGTGCTATAGGACAACTAAATATGATGTTTTTCCAACACACGGCATGCACGCAAAAAAACATTTAACTTAACAAACACTGACCAGTAAATCCATACAAATTCCTCGGTCAAATCGACTTTCACTAACTATAAGTATGACATTTCCTGGGCCGGGCCTTTAAAATTCAAGTAGGTCCTAAAATAATTGAGACCGACGAAAAAACTGCATTGCAATATTGCAAATCCAGTAATCGCAAATCAGCTAAAGCCCGATTCCAACGGTAAGTAGTGAAGTGAGTTCTGTCAGTTTCACTTTTCTCCATGTTACAGTGAAAAACATGAACTGCCCTGCATTTGAACTATTCAAATGCAAAGCGTTCTCATATGCACTTCAAAAACATGTCAACTAATTGAAACTTGATCAAAATTGGGTGATTCTTCAGTCCAGCTAAACTGGGTACCTTTCGTCTAAAGGAACCAACTAGTGTGGATGGATTAGCAGCAGGTGAAGGTAGTTACAAGAATGATGCCAGGTACTACTTTGATGAAAGAAGATATAAGGGAAGTCAAGCAAAGCATAAATAACGAAATATGAAACATCATTGGTAAGGAATAACAAGGAAACCTTTTGAGAAGCACCCTGAAACCGCCTGAAGTAGTTTAATAGCTCCTCTCTCCTTAACTCATCGTCATACGTCTTCCGTTTCAAAGAATCAAGAAGAACCTGTGTGTTGAGTTGCGACGTCATGAATACATGATCTCTTACAAATATGCATTTTAATTGCGTATGTGGCTATTTCAACAAAGAATGGATGCAAACCTCGTATGCGTTTTGAAGCTTTTTAAATGCATCGGCAGCTTTATCATTGCCCATGTTCTTATCGGGATGGACTAACATGGCCTGCAACATCAGTAATCACAATTAACAAAGATACAGCCAAACCTTGCAGCGGATGAATATTCATATGAAAATACATCATTTGGGAAATAAAAGCACTCATACAGCTGACATCAGTTAATAGCATCACCTTTTTCTTGTATTCTCTCTTGAGTAATGACACATCTATCATTTCGTACGGACGGAACCCAAATGCTGAATAGTGATCGGTGCAGGTCAATAAACGTGCCACTTCATCTTCAGAAGTTAACTCTTTCTCAGCCCCGCTTGTTGACGGATCACCTGGACCGCGATCAGATGATTGGCCATATCCAGACTGTGAGGTGCTATCTTTTGATGTTTGTTGAAATCCCCCAAAGAAGTTGCCTGATCTGTCTGAGTTTTGCTCAGAATTCCTTGAAGAACCATTAGATTTTTCATTGTCTAGATTTTTCTTCAGGAAATGGACTAGAACGTCACTTGAAAAGAAAGACAAGTTGAGACTCAAAAGTAAACCAAGCCATCCAATGTAGCTTCTTGCACAATACATTGAATATAGGCAGGTCACAAGGAGAGCAAATCGTTCATGCTTCAACAAAAAGGAAGTACCTGTATTTTAAGCAATGTTAGAGAATTTTGCACACTATAAAATGTTCAGTAAGACTGGTCCCAGAGAAATGGTAAATAAGTTGTAGAATATGACCTCCAACAATTATTACAGTGCTTGTTACCCAGAAGCTTCCATACAGCCACAAAATCACCACCGCAAGCACAGCGACAATCAGCACAGCAAAACCAAGACCAACAAAAGCAGCCACAGAACCAGCAATCACCTAGATCGTAAAAAAGAAAAATAGCAAAGATGAAAACATCGCCAAGACATTAAGCACATCTGCTTTCATTGAAAATTAAAAGTTTCAAGCAAGGGAGTATAGTAAAAAACTTTAAAAGGCATCGCCGCCTGCAGAAAACCATACATGTTACATGGACAAAACAGACTGGTGATCAGAATGCTGACTACATTTACACTCATCAGAGGTAAGTGCAGAAAATAAATATTTACCAAGTGAAAACTACTGTTCGTAGCCTAGTTAACATTTAAATTGTCAGCAAGGCAACTAAAAGGAAGAAAGATAGTTGAGACGTACCACAAACATGAGCATTTGCTTTATCCCAATCATTGCAAACATCGACAACATGCTGCACCAAAGCACTGCAAGAAGGGAGTTTGTCCCCAAACGTAGCAAAGAATCGAAGCCCCTTATGTTGCAGTCTAACCAAACAGTCAATAAGAGCATCATCAACTTTCCAGCACTAAACATCCAGGCCCAAACAATAGGATAAACATGCTCAGTTTTGCTAAGGACATAGGCACGCCCTTTCTCTGTCATAGCCATGAAAGCTGTGATAGCTGGCCTATTTCTCTCAACCAATACTTTGCTTTCTTCCATCAGGTACATCATCGAGGCTCTGAAAAAGGATGCAGCCATGGAAGCAACCTGACAGGCCTTCTCCTTGACTTGTTCTGTCAAAATACGCAATGAAGTCTGTACTGCCGACTGTTTTTTACCATAGCCACGCCGTGAGGATTTCTTGCTTCTTAATTTGGCACTGTTGAACGGTAGCTCATGTTCTTCTGAATTTTTCGCATCAGTACTGATATCCACTGGTTGTTGTTTACATGAAGCTATGTCATCAGATTTACCCAAGGAGGTGCCATTGCTTCTGTTATTCTTCGTGTTGCTTCTTGTTCTCTGGCCACTGTTCCCTCCAGAACCATCTGATCTACCTTGAAGATGTGAACTTGGATCTTCACCATGCACTGCATCTCTTTCTGGTGTATTTAGTATATCACCATTAGTTGTATTTTGTCGGTTAGGTGAAGCGTGATTCGGACCACTTTTACTTTGACTTCCTTTTCGAGCCATGATTTCACTCAAGACACGGTAGATTAACAGTTTAGTCGATGCGTGACAGCAGTTCACGCGCAAGGAGTTCCATCCTCCCTTGGTCAAAGCCTACCTGCAGATATAGAACAACATATCAGAAATATTGATTAAAAAATTGGTAAAGTAAAAGAAGCATCGACTATGCTAACACTCACATAATTCAAAGCAAGTAAAGGGTCAAGACTCAAGATTATTTATAACTGATATAACTAGTAATGAGATGTTTTACTTTCTCTTCTGAGTTGATGATAGTCTTGATCCATACAGATTCAGTGACAATGGCCACACAGTTTGACATTATCCAGTATATGCTCATAATCATCCACTCCTTGTTACAAAATTGCATGTCATTAATCATTGTTTTCTTGTATTTCCTTCTTGTAATTCATGCATTTTGTTGTGGGCCATGCCACCACACGTCATGTTCGCTATGTCAGTGTGAGGCTCCACTGCAACATGACCGAGCGGAACTCTGCCAGATCTTCACTGGCCTTTAAGACAGTATCTTACATGGATCATGGATTTACAGTGGCATTCGTAATTAGCAAAACTGTATTGAACAAATCATGGGGCTGGACTAATCGTGCGAAAAAGCAAGAAGTGGATGTTTTCCTTTGGGCTTTAAACCACTTGGCTTCAGAATAAGGATGGACCAGATCTTGGTTAACTAACTTTCGCTAGAACAAGTCACTAGACAAGCCAACTGTTATTTATTATATGGCCCCTGCTCATAGTAACTAATTTTATTTAGGATTTGTGTAAAATTTTCTTTAAATTGAGCAGCAAAGCAAAATCCCAAATGCAGCTGTAACCAGAAAGGTACTCCCTCCGTTCCACAATATAAGATGTTTTAGGTGGTACACATGTTGTCTAGATTCGGACTAAAAAGAGTGCATGTGTATACTAAAATGTGTCTAGATACATATATATGCATGTGCATGTGGGAAATGGATAAAACATCTTATATTGTGGAACGGAGGGAGTACATTGCTCAAAAAGATGCTGGCACTTGCATGCACTGTTATTTGTATAGACTGAAATAGGCCGAGTTTCCTAATCCATCCGATCAGGACACTTCTCAAGTATAGGATGAGGATTTTCTCCGAGCACACTTTAGCCCTCCATGGCAGGCAAACAAACAACCAGAGAAGTGTGTTCTTAATAAATACTAAAGAGCAGCACTTATCCTGATACCCAGACCACGAAATATCACTTACTACCAAATATTGATTGCTAAGTTGCTTGTCGGATGCCGCGGAGCTTGAGCACATCACTTCCCCAATAGTACGCCCATGATTCTAATTCCAAATTGTCAAATTTACTAGGCCATGGCACAAAATTCATCCAAGACTAGACACCCAGAGAAAACCTCTCTAATTGTAATTGACACAACAAACATCAACTGATCCGAGGGTGCATGGCTCATGGACATAACTAAAACCCACTATAGCACGAATAAGCATGGATTCCTCACAAAGACAAGTCGCATTCCACAGATAAGTTCCATATCCACAAAATAAGTCCACGGGTCAGAAACAAAGCAGCATCCCATCCCTTCCACGTCTGCGATCAACCTCCACCCCAAAACCTAGGGTTTAATTAGTAAAGGATAGCACAAATCACGCAACGGAACCATAAGCGAAGAACCCATACCTCTCGGCTTCAAGCGTCTGCAGAGGCCGAGCTCCAAGCGCGTGCCGGGGACGGGGAGGGGAGAGCGCGCCGGGGCTCCACGGGGAGGGCGGCGTCGGCGGAAGCGGGGTAGTCTGCCGGCCTCGGACCTCCGAAGGAAGGGCGTGCTTGGGTCCCCGGAGTTCTGAGGGAGGTCGGTGGCTGTGGGGTGGGCGGCGCCGGAGAGCGGGGAATAGTGCGAGCAGGGAGACAGAGCACGGAGAGGGGACCGGAGCGAGATTGGAGGGGTAGCTTCGTCTTTGTACGTCGTGGTGAAACCGGTTCTACGTGGAATCTTATCTCACCGTTGATTGTCTTCTACTCCGGCTCGGATCGACCACTGGATCCGGTGGCTACTTTGTGTGACTCTTCTAATCTTTGAGTCGTGCTCCTCTCCCTTAGTACAGGTGTGTACGTTTTCCTTAACATCCTAACGGAGTATATTTTTCTTAATAAAAAGGTATACTTATATATTTCTTAATAAAAAATGTATTTCTCCTTCTTTCATCTACACCAACGAAAAGCATATAGGCCTCACCTCCAAGAGCACCAAATGCATTTTCACCCGTGGCTTTTATCTCATCTTTATCCCGGAATCCGGTTCGAATCACTCACTGTACCATTCAACAAGTACCATGGGGCATTTTGTGTAGTGAATTTCATAGCTCGAGGTTCCCTTCCGATAGTACATTATCCTTTCTGCCAACGATCATCTCTGGAATTATAAACTAACTGGCTAAATTTCAAACATTGTTAAACTAGCTAAATCATATATACATTACGAGCCAAAGACATGAGAATATCTCAGCTGATGTCTAGTATTATATTATTCGACTCTTCAAAGCGGCACACCTACTAAAATCACAAGTGTTGGCAAATGAGTAACAATCTGTGAGTAGCCAAAGCAGACTCGAAACCTTATACACACAATGAGATTGCATAAGTGTACCTCATATGCTCCCGTCTCCACGAGTTACCTAGAAATAAGTTCACTTTCTGGTACAAAGTAGCCTTGACTTATATTGTCTGGTCTTTTTATTTTATTTTGTATCATGCCTATAGCGCTCATAGAGAAATTATGTAAGTGTGACAAAGCCTTTGATCCCAAGTTCCCAACACATTCTTTTCTTTTCTTTGCGTGGACAACACATTCATTGCTTGCTCTTATCTGGTTTCTTGCTAGAGATATAAAAAAATACCAGTATCGTACAATATTACGGTGAGGCGGCAGAGTATCTGTATTTATCCTTGGGTTTTTTTTTCCTTTGACATGTCGAGTCCGAGTCGTGTTATAACCAGCGCCATAAGTCGGCCTAGGAGGCGAGGATAAGGCACCGGACACCGAAGATGAAGATGGAAGTGGAGGCGACGCCCGATCGACGGCCCACGGCACACAAAGACGAACGCGGCGGCGGGGCCGGCCGATGAGGAGAAGGCGCCGAAGAAGATGAAGATGGATGAGGAGGCGCGGACGGCGGAGGTGATGACTGATGTGGAGGAGGAGAGGCCGCGGCGTGCTCGCCATCAACCCCAAGCCGGTCGTCGTCCCTCCTCCTCTGGGTGACGATGCCCATTCTCGTGCGGTGAACGCCTCCGTGAGGCTTCGCCAGTATAGCGTCGACAAGATCCGTGAGCTCCAGGACAACGTCCGCCGGGACCTCGAGACCAAGGGCTACGTCCTCGGCTGGGCCACCGACGACGAAGACGACTATGAGTAGCGGCCAGGACTAGGAGGAAGATCGATCGATGAAGCGAAATTGGGTCTCAAGCTTTGTCTATTGCTAATTGATACTAGTGCCGTCTGGCTTGGGTTGTATAATTTGGTAGCGGGATGCTTTAGTACTAGTTTTACTGAACAAAATCAAACTCAATTCAATGATGTTTAATAAATATTTTTTATGCTTCTGAAGTAACATCATGTGTCCTGGACATGGTTGCTGAGCTTATTCATCCAAACTAGCCATGGATGCAGCTGTTTTGAGTCATTCAATCATGTTGTGCATTTGGCCACCACCAAACCGTGCCCTTAATTTTCTCAACGAAACTCGCCCTGAAAATATAATGCAAAACTGTATTACATGAACGGAACTCATCAGAGACTCCGGGCGCTGCAGATTGTCAAATAGGCTATGGCATCATCATCTACAGCAGAACGCTGTCACACACATAATTACGACGTTTCTGTAACAACGATTCACACTTCTCAGTCGTTCCGACTCTTTTGTCCAGTGACTCACTTCAAGTTCAAGACACACAAACTGTTGCCAAAGCAGTAAAATTCGGGATATCACAGGATGACACGACCTTGTTGTTCCGACGCCTAGTCTAAGTATGAGCTACTATTCGCTAGCATGACAGAGACAGCGCCACATGAGTAGCACGGAAGCCAGACTCTACTGTGCTCCTAGGAAGGGGCACTGGTTCCTCGCGTGCTCCGGGACCAGCTTCGCCACAACCTCTGCTGGAACCTCCTTCAGCTCTGGCAAATGCAACAGATAAAACGGTAAGAAACTCGGTGAAGATCAATGGTGTCGGTGACTCTGTAACACGACTGACAGATGCGTGCACGTACCGTGTGCCTTGAAGTTGAAGAGCGGAGGTAGGAATCGGCCGTTGGGCAACCGAGTGTTTGGGTCACGGAGCTCGTCGAAGAATGGGTGAGCCAGAGCATCCAGCTGCATGAGCATCAAAACATAGCATAAGAGATTAGGACATGCTAAACTCAATGGAAGAAAGCGTGTGGTGCGTAGACACTCACAGCTGAGGACCGCAGGTGCGGTGAGTACTGAAGAAGCCTGGAGACCAGATCCGTTGCTTCAGGTGGCATTCTTTTGCTGAACACCTAAAGTTAAGTGGATAATTTGTCAAGATTTCAGCATACGGTAACTTGGGAGCACCAGAGTTTCATGTATAAAGCCATACCTTATGCCAAGGATGAGCTTTGATTTGGGGGAACTTGAACTCTGTGTAGTTCGGGTTCATACATTTGATTTCCTCCCTTGTAGGTGTGCCCAGAACCTGCGACAACCATCACAAACTTGTTGTGCATGAATGACATATAGCAGTATGAATTGACAGCAAGATCAAGCCGTAGAATCACCTTGATAATTTCAACAAGCTGATCAACTCCACTTTCACCAGGGAAGAGAGGCTGTTAATCAGACAGATATAGATGTGAGCTTCATGATTTCTCCACACACAAAATATATATTTTATTTACAGTAGTTTTTCAAATAGAAAGATAACAATTAGGACTCCCTGATTTTCATGTTCACCTGTCCTGTTAGAAGTTCAGCAAGAACACATCCAGCAGACCAGATGTCAATTGCTGTTGTGTACTCAGTAGCACCAAAAATAAGCTCTGGTGCCCTATAGTACCTAGAGCAGATGTATGATATATTCGGCTCGCCTCTCACCTACAGAAGAGTGCAAAATAGCATATCCTACGCTCAGATACACCAATATCGAGAAGGCTCGGATACAACAGTATCAAGAATGGTCAACATAAATACCAGAACTTTTGCGCTCCCAAAATCACAGATCTTCAGCTGATGAGTGTGCGGGTTAACCTGGTAAAAAGAAGCAAACCTGTGAATCCAGAGGGAGGCATGAGAAGCTGATAAAGTACATTGCAGATGATGCCTCAGAGATATAGGTGCCTGAGACACTTGGTATTATGTTCATGGACTATTGCGGATTGTGTTTAGATGTTAGAGTTGACTAAAAGCACCAGACAACACATATAGGGCTAGATATAATCTAAGGGCCATGTGCTTATTAAAACTAGCATGGAACAAGTTCTTGTGTTTTGGACCTGATCCTGAACTTCAGAATGAACCACAAACATCATAATAAACGAAATCACAGTAAGTATTATCAAGAGCAATGTGGAGTTGGTGAACATAGGACGGTACAGATGTTCAAGATATTGATCTTTGGTATTTGGCAATGGAAGGGGAACCAACTAGCTTTTTTTTTGCAGAAAATTAAATAATTTATACCCTATGAAACCACTAAAAAGCTCATAGAAAGGATATGATGTCTTCAATTTACCAGAAGATTTTGTGGTTTTATGTCCCTGTGACAAACACCAACAGTCCGATGGATATAGGCCAGTGCCCTACAAATCTGTCAAGGTAAATAAATAAGAAAGTCATCCAATAAAAATGGGTTGGAGAGCCAATATTTAAATAAGGGTATTGACATATATTCATATGAAAGTAAAGCCAGGTCCACTTGAACTATGTATGAAATTTGACATATTAGAAGCGCAATTCAGAAATTGTAAAAATAGGAATAACTCAATCACAATAGATGGAAAATCTGCCTACGAAAGTAGTAGACAGTATCCCGCCTTTTTTGTGAAGTTCACCAAATAAACCAAAAACTCAAAATAGGATCATAATCTGAGACTCAAAATAGGATCATAATCTATGTCAAAATCAATTTAGTGCAGAAGTTATTTGATTGCAAACACTATGTGCTCACTCTAGTTGCATCAGTAGGGCAGCACAACATATCAAGCTACAGAAAACATAGCACTGAAGGTAATGGTTACCTGATAAATATATAGCTTCACATAGATGAGTGGCATGCGTTGGTTCATCTTATTGTAGTGTCTGATGACACGGTGGACTGTCTCAGGAACATACTCAAGCACAAGATTCAGATAAAGTTCGTCCTTTTCAGTGGTTGAGAAGAAGCAGTGTTTCAAAGAAACGACATTTGGATGGTCAAGCAGACGCATCATTTGCATCTCACGGTTCTTGTATCTCTTATCCTGAAGAACCTTCTTGATAGCTACCGTCTCACTTGTCTCCAAACATTTTGCCTGCCAAGCCAGAAGTAAAATCATGTACTTATGCTTAAGTTGTGTGTTCTATGACAAAGTAAAAGAAGGCGCAATTTTGAATCCCCTCGATAGATTCTTATTTAACATACCTGGAACACAATACCGAATGACCCTTGCCCAATAACTCGCTCAGCCATGTAACTTATGGTCTGCCATTGACAACAATTGAATGCTAGTATAAGAAGCTGTAGAAACCGAAGTCAAGTTCGCAATAATCAAAGAAAATTAAGACACGTCTACCTGCTTGCTTTGGCCATCTCTGCCTCCTATAGTTGTGACAATAATATGACCAGTTTCTGTTCCATTCCCATTAATGATTGTTGCTTCTACTTCCTGCAACAAATGTATGAATTAGATAAGTGTAAATTTCCAGCAAATCTGGCCTAGCATTGTAAACAGAAAGACCATAACAGATAGATCATACCTTCTCATCTCTTATTCTCATATTATTCATTTCATCGGGCAATCTATCCACTGCGAGAGTACTCCCACTAGCATCTCTCAGACCAGATGCCGGTGCCACACCAAGTGAGGCCATTGGTAGCTGACTTGGTATCACAACACTGAAACCAAAAGAAGCGCAAGGAAGGAACTTGAGTTGCTATTACGAGTCTGTCAGTGAGAAGTATAAAAAACAGAGGTGTGTATATCTGACATGAACAGCAATAGACCTCCAACCTTCAGGAGTACAGACTCACTATCAGCAGAAGGTAAGCAAGGCTTTCTTATTGCGAAACACAAACACTTGAGTGAATGGTTGCATAAGGATTCAGATACTTAGAGGGTAATTCCTGAATCAGAATACTACATAAGAATGGATAAACTCAGACACAGCTAATACCGAGTATAACTAATTAAGAAGAAATTAACGTGATAATATGGCAACGCTATAACATGAATGTATCCAGGAAGAAATTACATGTTTTGGCTGAAATTGTGCAGGTGCAAACAAACAATTATGTTGGGCTAAATGGTGGATACCAACTACAAAATTACTGGATCACTACTACATGAAAAGAGTTACTTGACAGAAAGGAGAAAAGAATCCACGGTTGAATGAGCACTAACTGTTCATCAATAACTTCTGGATACACACAACTTGTGCATCGATTACTGGAAGAAGTTCCCATGTTCCACAACCCAATAACATTAGTTAGTACTAGGATTTCAATTAATAGAAACCCTTCCTTCTCAGGTAGAGAAGACAAGGATTGTCCAAGTGCTCTCATCACACGCAGGTGTTTTGCTGTCGCATGCTTGATCCACACCTCACACAAGAACAAGGGGACTGGTAAGTAACTACTGTACAATAAATCTCCTATTTACTGGACATCAATTTCCTTGTGAGAGAACAGCCCCTGATGCGTTTACTCGGAAGTTTTTTCCCAAATCAAGAGACTCTAACTAGTAATGACCTCATTAATAGAAAAGAACCACAACTCATGCTAACTCCTTTGGTTATTAACTACCGTACCTCACATACTTTGAGTTTCAGCATGAGCTCCCCGTTTCCCAAGAGAGGAGGGGAAGAACTGGGAAAATCAAACAAGTGTACTGAGAAGTGATATTAAGCGGCTGCGACGGCGAGCTATATGCATTCGCAATTGGAACAACTGGACCGTAAGATCAAAGCTTGCAATTCCATGGCTCTGGAAGAGACCACGGACGAGGCAGCAGAAACCACAGGCCCGAGCAACTCAGGGACACGCTCCACGCCGCACGACCCAGGAACCCAATGCTGACTGCCCCGACGCAGCTAGCGATCGCGCCTTCCCCGACCTCTGCCGAAAACCCACCTGTCCTACGCGAAATTCGAGTGCTCCGGGGTCTGCAGTACACGCTAAGGCCGCCGATCCCCGCATGGATCTGGCCGCTCGCGGGTTCCAGCGAGGCTTGGTTCGGCGCACGTACCGGGTTGCTGCTGCTGCGGCGGCGCTCCGGTGGACGAGGACATGGGGCTGCGGCCGCCGGCAGATCGGAGGAGGGCGAGTCGGCTTGCTTGGATTGCCTCCGCTGCCGTCCACTCCACTCCAGTCCAGTCGCTGCGGGTGCGGGGGGTCGCGTCGCGTGGTGTGGTGGTCGGCGTGGGGGAAGGACACACTCCACGGGAAAAAACAACGATTCCGCCTTCCTCTTTTCGGTTTTTGCTTTGTACGCAGAGAGGTACTCAACAGTAAAAGAGTTTTAAAAAAAACAGTAAAAGAGTTTCGAAAATTACCCTAGCCTTCTCGAACTGACTGCCTTGCTTGCATCCCACAAAAAAAGCAAAACATTTTAAACTTCCCTTAAGGAAAACATTGACAGAGCAGAGCCCTTCTACAACTTTTATAGATATAGGATAGAGTCGATCCAGTTTATAAGGAAGATGGATCTAAAAGCATACAAAACGACATGTTAACGAACGACACGGTATGGCTTGGCAGAAGGCCACACATCCCAAGACCCTCTGGCCAACCTATGTGCCACACTATGCCGCCGCGTCACATAGATTATCGATGTTTGGACATGGACATGTCAGCCACAAAGTGTCAGATCCAGATCCATGAGCCGGTGCATCTCACCGCCTCTGACAGCGATCAACATTGTAACACGCGACAAACATAGAAGCTCTCACTGAAGACTAGATCTACAATAAGGGAACTAGATCTGGTGTCATCGACCTAGTTACCCAATGTTGTTATGAGACACGAGGGAAACATAGCAGCTCTCGCAGAGGTCTAGATCTACGCTCAGAGGAACTAGATCTGCTCTAATCAACCTAATTACGCGATGTTGTTACTACGCACGAGGCAAAACATACCAGCTCTCGCAGAGGGCTAGATCTACGCTCATGGGACTAGATCTGCTCTTCTCGACCTAGCAACCAAATGTTATTACGACACAACGATTGCACCTTCCCTCCCCACCCAAAACCTTGCTTAACCTACGTAAAATTCGAGTGCTTGAGAGCAACCCCTCCCATGGATCTGGCTGCTTGCAGATTTGAGCAAGGGTTAGTAGAGAGAGCATACCGGTTTTCTTGCTGCGGCGATGCTCCGGTCGACGGGGTCATAGGGATGCGGACGCAAGCGGATCTAAGAGGTCAATTAGGGCAAACCGGCTAGTTGTATTATTTATGTTGTCGTCCAGCTGTTATGGGTGCAGGGGATGGGGTTGTGTCGCGTGGCGCTTCGTGGTGGTTGGTGTGGGTTGGTGGGGAAAGAGAGAATCCACGGGAAAACAATAATACCGCTTTGGTCTTAATTTTCCCGTCTTTGTTTTCCTTCGCGGAGACATAAAAGAGTTCCAAACATAACCAATCCTTCCAAAATTAAATGTCTTACTTGCAAAAAATGAGCTATATTTGGATTAAATTTGTCTTTAGGAAAACAATAAAAGGGTTTATCCCTCCTGTGATTCGTATAGGTAGAATAGATTTGGTCGACTTATGAGGAAGATGGGCCCAAAAGTTAACCATATCGGCATGTCTACGACAAAGGGGGGGGGGGGGGGGGCAAGAGATGCATAGATACCACACATCGCAAGGCTTGCTTGCCAACTTGGACTAGGATCTTCTAACGTGCGTAACCCTGCAGTGTCCAGACTTTGACATGTAGGTACAACCTCCGGTGGTACCCATGTGTCGGTGGGCCTGCCAACCTATACCGACCCACCACTGTTGTCACAGCAGATTGTTGTTTGTTTTACATGGACATGCCAGCCACCAACCGCTAGATCCATGACTGAAGTATCACAACCTCCGACCACAAGTCATCGATGTAGCACGCATCGACCACGACGTTTTCCATCCACGGGCATGGGTACTAGATCCGCTCGCCTCGACCATGCGAGGAATGCGATATCAAGCGCAGCACCCCCCGACAACCACCGACACCCGCAAAACGAGAGCTCACGGCAGTAGAGGGGAGGTGACGACATTATTGTCCCCGGTTTTGCCCGAGGGAGGATGTGAGGGGGTCGGGGGGTAAATTTTTTTTATTAAACTTAATCACCACTCTTGGTGAAATTACTATGCATTTGAATTATTAAAGTTAGTCACTTGACCATTTCTTACTAGAAGATACACTCAGGGCATGTATATGAGGATGAAGCTAAAGGTTGCCGCCGTGCCGCGTGCCTCCACTCCATCACCACGCTGCTGTCGCGTTCTTCTCTAAACCTTATGCTTGGTGAATGGTGGCTCGGGGCAGAGGACAGAGCGAGTAGCGCGGTTCATTAGCAAGGTGCTCGTCGAGGCCGGGGGCCCCTCTGCCTGCTGCCCCTTGGCCATTTCTTTAGCTTCATCCTCATGCCGATGTCGGCAACGGCAATGGCAGAGGTCTGTGCCAATTGCCAAACGGCGACAGCTACATGGCCAACAGCACTTTCCGCTCCAACCTCCCGACCGACGCCTCCTCCATCCCGCAACGTTTTCCTCGCTGCCGTCGGTGGAGCCCCCTACGCGGTGTATACGCTCGCCCTCTGCCGAGGCGACACCGTCAATGCCACGGCGTGCTGGAACTGCGCCACTGCCTCGTCCCAGGACGTATAGCAGAGGTGCCCATATATACCACCGGTGGTGCGACCGTCTACTTCGACAACCACACAGGAATGCATCACAAGCGCTTCCCCAGCTTCTCCGGCGAGCTCAGCCCGGCCAACATTACCTGGAACGGCACGCTCTTGCAGTACGAGGAGCCGCCGCCACGCTGAGACAACCGCTCTACTCCATGGCGGAGTGCACGCTGGACCGTTCAGCCGGTGACTGTCCTGGCGCTCCGGCCGGCGACCCAGCTCTGACGATGACGGAGGCATCTGCATCTCGCTACAGCATTTCCCGCACAGCCGTATCCAACAACTGTACGAGTCCAGCGCAAAAAAAAAAAAATGTACGAGTGGGTACCTGTCTATCCTGGCCATTTTATAAATTCTTGGGATTTTAATTCAGGTCGTTATCGATCTTTACACAAGAAAACAATGGAAAACACGGAAAATCCAACTTGGGTCACAGAAGCAACTCCACTCTATTGATCGCAAATTCGCAACGGACAGTGTTTCCATCCCAGTTGTGATATCTTCTATCAAGTCAAAAAAAATGTGATATCTTCTACTCCCTCCGTTCGGAAAAGGATGTCACAAAAATGAACTATAGGTAGACCATTTTTGTGACATCTTTTTCTGAACGGAGGGAGTATATGTGCAACGTTTCCATGTGTAGGCTTACACTAAATATACTAACTTAGTTAGATGACAGAAAATGGGTGATCTACTTTTTTTAAGATAAAAGGCTCCTAGAGCCCGACTTTAAATTAATAAAGCCCTAAGGTTCAGATTACAACACCGATCATGCCGGGTTACCAGCTTACAAAAAAAAGCACGAAACAGAGAAAAACAACACCCAAATTACAAGTCGAGACCAACTACAACAAGCTAAGATAAGGTTGTTCGGTGCTTGAGGTATTCGGCTCGAACACCTAAAGGAGCATTGGATGTTGCCAGCAGTCCTCGCCGGAATGCCCATTAGACCGACTTCACAGGAGTAGCCTCTCTCCACAAGATCACGCAGCAGGAAGCCAAGAAAGCGACGCCGGTCGAGGACAACGCCTTCAAGAAGGGGACAACACATAAGTGACGTGTTGCTCAACCCAATAAAAGTCAAGATTTTAACCTAGAGACATCTGACCATGATGGGGAGAGAAACAAGCCTCAACAGGATGCCTCCAGGGAGGGGAAGGGCGCCTGAAGGCGATGAATGATCTATTCTAACCAAATCATTATTTTACAACAATATGACAAATCTAGCTTGGATTCTTGGCCAAGTGTACGTGTGCTACTTCATTCGAACCCTCTTGTGCATGCCCACCAAACCATTATTGGAACGTAGTAGTAGTTCACATGTAGAAACGAGTGAACTTATGAGCGAACCAAAGAACAAGATGTCGAACTGTTACATTTCTACATTCTAGGACACTCTACCAAGTTCAATAGATATTTTAAAATGATACGAACAAAGACATGTGAACATAAACACACAATTGTTTTTTGTCTAATTGGGGTACCATGATATTTCTGGTTGATTTGATTTAGAGAGAAATCAATCGCAAATAAGATTGTCCTAAACAACACAATTTTGACTAATAAAATAAAAATCTTTCGTGACAAATGAAATTTCTGTTTAACACGGGAAAATGTATTTCTATTGATAAGTATTGGATTGTACGTCAAATATGTACCTTAATGTATAAGGATATGATTACATCGTTAATTCTGCTCGTTGTTCATGCAAAATAGAATTTAAGATATTAAACCAAATTATATGTCAATAAAACTAAGTAAGAAAGTTCAATATAAAGAGGTGTAGTATTTGATTTTAGTTCGTTGTATGGCTACACAATTGTTAGTGAGCTATACTAAACATGCCTCCTTTATAAGAGGAACAAGTTGTTTGGCAGGAGGATGAGCTGGACCCTAAACCTTTTCTTTGTGATCTAGTTTTAGTTGTTGGTCTGGGACATAGATCAAGACATACGCGTGGCGGCAACTGGGTCGCGGTTCCTATTAATGTCGTTGAATGCCCGTGACCGAAATAAATGACATGGAATGCCTACAAGAGTTCATTTTGGTCATGATATTAAAAAATGGAGTCCGTAAATGGCCCCTAACATTTCGGGATACTAGAGCCAGTGAAACGGTTGCTACTAAAGCGTAAACATCTCGTTTTTCCTTCTCTGCGAGATCTTTTTTGGCTCTCTCTTTAGCCCTATGTCTCTTATCCATAGGAGGCCTTCCTACATTAGCAGGTTTCTTCGGAAAACTCTACCAAAGAATAATGACGTGTAGCGTCGTGAAATTTGTATATTTCAACATATCGTAAATTTATGGTGTGAGACAATTATTGATAAGAGATCATCTCTTAGCTAAGAGAAGACAAACATCTTGTTTGACTCCCTAGGAGGGGCCCCGACGCCGGCCCTGCTTCGCCAACGGCATTCTGGCTCGTCTCATGTGCGCGGTGAGGCCACAAGGCGGCTCCTTCCCGCGCTTGCCCGATGAATCTGTGGGTTCACGACAGGACGGGGTGATATCCCTGCGTGATGCTGACGACGGCGAAACATGTGGGCGTCGTAACCTTCTTAGAGGCGTCTTCATGGCCCTGCCCGTCTTCCGCCGCCTCGAGACCCGGGTAAACCCTATATTTGTCTCATCGGATTGAAGCTTGGCCGCCGCTCAGAGCGCGGGCTTCCCTGGCGCAATGTACACCATTGTCGATGCTCCTAGGTCGATGCCTTCCCTGATCTGGTTTCGGTCCCGCCGTTTACTCGTCGACTCTTAGGCATTCAAGGGCGGGTGATGCGTTGATCTTCCGCCAGCTTGGAGTCAAAGTCAGCCAATTGAGAATCTGAGATTAAGGAGTTAGCTAGAATTGATAGAACTATTTATTTTGTAAAGGTGGATCATACATAAAACTAGAACGACACCCCGCGCGTTGCATCGGTTGCATCTTAAGATATCTAATAAAACACATGCAACATGAAGTTGACTAAAGAAATATGCAAGATTTAGTTTATCATGGTAGTCTAAGAGGCTAATTTTTCGAACGGCAAAATAAAAAGAATGATATGGACAATTTGATGGGCTAAAAAAAATGAGGTGCATGGTTGCATGTAGAGATAGAAAATAATTAATAAATATTAGTGGGATGACATGGATAATTGATTGCCTAAAAGAGCAAGTGATGTGGATAACTTGCATGTGGAGATAGAAAAATATAATTACACTTAGTTGGGTTTTGCTTTATAAGAAGTATAGATAGGGCTAGTCATTGTCTCGTGAATTTGGCGAGGACAGAAGTCAGAAGTAGAGTAATAATAAAGTCCACATTTACCCGCCAAAAAAAAAGGTCGCCCAACCGGAGTTTCCTTTATCGATCGTGACGCAGTTTGGGAGCTTGGTGTATCGCCTCGTCACCATTCTTGGCGGGCGACGGTGCAAGGCGAGAGCCTTCGTTGTTTGGTTTTTGTGGGGGTGCGTTGTATGTCGTGTGGTGTGAGTTTGTATTGTGGTAGCCATTGTTGGCGTTGTACCGGCGCTCCTCGAACCTTTCAAATACCCAATTTCTAGAACACCAAATTTTTCCGGTCAGACGTGTGTACTAGCTAGCGGGAGATAGTCGAGGGAGATGACATGTTCTGTTGGCAAAGGAAGGAAAAAAAATTATATGGCGTGCTTTGACCGCAAGCCAGCCAGCCGCGACCAAGGGGAGGTCAGACCGTCAGCGAGTGAAGCTTTAACGGCCCATTGACTTTACACAGAAAACTCGGGTTCAGGACGACGAAGCAAGACCGTTGAATTATCTGTCTCTTCTCCGGATCCGAGCCGTGTGTCCCGATCTCTACGGTAATCTTGTTGTACTGGAGTAATTTCCACCGGCCGCCGGCGACCCGCCACCAACAGTTTCGCAGCCGTGGGACGAACGGCAAGCGCAGAAATTCCAGCGAGTTCGTCGCCGCACGCCTCCATGCACTTGACCGCACAAAACATAGAAACTGGACAGACCCTAAAAAAAAAACATAGAAACTGGACAGAAACAATCAAGGAGAGACCCATATACCACTAGCTAATATGATAATGTAAAAGTTTTACTGCTGCTTGTGCGTTGAGCAGCAGCTGCCGGCACAGGGTGATAGGATGACGAGGGGAGCATGCCAGCCTTAGAGCAACTCTAGCAGACACCGGATAAACTGGTACCACATAACTCATATCCGGTTGACCTGGAAAACATTTTCTAGTACCGCGTAGCACTCGGCAGAACAGATACGGTAAACTTGTACCGGTAATTTTCCGGTACGGGTTTACCGCATATGTTCTGCCCCTGAGCCCGCCCGGTACCGAACCAGTTTTCATCGTTTGACATTGAGATATATAAGTGTTCAACATCTCTCAAATTCTTCTTCCACTCAAATTCTCATATGTTCTGTCCCATGGCCGTGAAGCCACATGCTCCCCATCGACGACTGTTCCTCCTTCCTTGTCGCAAATTCTTCTTCCACTAAAATTCTCTCTCGACATCTGCTCTTCTACATGCGTTCAACGGTCATCCAGATTCTCACGACTATTGCAAATGGCATAGCGTAGACACAGCCCAACTGCCTTTTTTAGATTTACATCGCATCATGTATTGATTATTACTAGCTAAATGCCCGTGCGTTGCAACGGGATTACAACAAATATATTTTCAAAAATGATGAACATGCACAACGAATGACATCTATGGAACTTAATTTCGAACCATACCAGTTATGTGATTGTTTCATATTGCAAGTTCTCATTGATGATCGATATGATTCTTCTCCATTCTTGCATGGCTCCTTGACATGTTGATGATGTTAATTGATCACATGACTCACTTTCTCCCCTCTTACATCTTTCTATGTGCACGCCAACTATGTCGATGTTTCATTATGTAGTCGTGCAACTCAATATTCTCTGTGGGCACCGAATATCTGATGCAGTTCATGTCGGCTCGCGGAATATTAAGAGCTTCACCTTCATACGAATAATGAAAGGAAAGGGTCCAGGGCATGCGGTAATAGAAATATTACATGGAGCAGAGATAAGAACGGTAGAACAGTAGTTTGGAGTAGAGATCAAAGTATCAAACCTAATCTCGCTCAGCGAACGTCCTACCACACACTCAACCAATTGCTACCTCAATCTCTGACAAAAAAAACATGAAATCGTTACCTCAATCAAGAAAACCAAACACCACGCCCATGATCTTGCTCAGCCAAACGTCGTCACCACGCTACACGCTGCCCACAGCCCATCCCACCGTGCTGCCATATCGCTGGTGCTCCGGTGTCCACACCTTCCTCTCGCATCTGTGATCGCGCCGTCTCGAGGACAACTCGGCCCATCCTGGCACGATGCCAACGAAACTGTCGAAAAGCAAATATATGATACCAACATAGCAGCGGTGAGTTATTTTTTCAGCATGAAAGATCTCAAGTAGCATACTCCTTTTGGCCTTGCACAAGTTATATCCACTGCACACCTTATGATCCGAAAAAACAAAGGCAATTGCATATATCACGATCTACAATTATATATATTGTATATATCATGAACATATGGACTCATTCTAACCTCCAAGTATAGTGATTCCCTGGCTCCTTTGCAACCCAATGCACCATAAGTCTAGAATACATTATCAGACTTCACAGTCACTGAAACACACCCTCAAAATACAATGTTGCTATTGGAAATGACGAATCCCTGGTAGAGAAGCGTAAAATATTTTGTAAGTAAGTCAACAGTCTCAACGGCATGCGCTGTTAATTTGCTTCTTAGAAAGAAGAAGAAAATACCTGCTGGGGGTAACAAAACATTGGCTCCCTTTGTTGACAAGAAATATGTACCCATGGAGAGATTACAGCAGCTATCTGCAGAGTAAAATCATCAATTGAATGATGGAGCTCTTGGGAAGAAGTCAGTATCCAGCTTATCCCTAGTCTAGCACTCTGCTACGAAGTCAGAAACTCATTAATAGGAAAGGCTGTATTGAACCTCCTCCTTAGGGATTGTGGAATACACACATCCCGGACTAATAAGCAGGTACTTTAAGTAATTTATCTAAATGTTCTTTGCAAGAATGACCGCATATGTTACCATAATGCAGACGGAAGCATGATCCAGCACCTGGAATAAATAGAGACAGAATATAAGAATAGATGGCATCGTGGTATAGTCAGGGTTAGAAACATCAATTGTAGTTTTCCATCATGGTTGTTCAGAAGATATGTTAACAGTGGAATCCACTCGCATTACAAAATCTGAGGCGTCGAAAGGAAGCTTCCTACACATATTAGCAGATGTATATAGTGCGACTCTCTGTATACATTCAACCAAAGAAACAACAGTCAGTAATAAAACAAAAGTAAAGCACTACACCATGTCACAGGAGGTGTAAATTATAAAATGAATACCTGCATGCTGCAAATTTATAGCAATGAATCAATAATAGGGATTCCCAACCTGAGTTACAGGAGGTGTAAATTAAAACTTGTAGTTTAAAAAAACTGGAAAAGTCACAAAACCGATAAAGGGACATTGCTTGAGGGACAGAAGTTCAAGTCATCGATCCAAGGTGGGCGTTTGTGTACCTAGAGGGGATAATCTACGATAACCCCCCCTGGTCACTTAAGTATCGCCCACAGGCCCCTTTTGTGAGTCACTGACATGTGGGGTTTAAGTGACCCGGGGGTTATTTAGCGATGGGGACAGCATCACCGCTTCAGCCGTTCCTCCGTTGGGCTGGAGACACATATGCTGTCTTTGTTACTCCACATGGCAAAGAATGACGCAGACGTTGCCTCTCTTCATCCGTGCGAACGGGGACGAAGCAGAAACTGCCGTCCTTCCTCCGTGCCTCCAGGGACAAAAGCAGACGCCATCGGCCTTCCTCCGTGCCTCGAGGATAGGCGGCGGCGGCGTGCCCCCACTCCCCAACCATGCGGGGAAACGTCGGTGGCGACATGTCCCAGAGATCATGTGCGGGCACAGGATATTGACAATGGGTATTCAAAGCCGATGTAAAAACGTGAAGGTTCACAATTTGTTCAACACCGAAGTACATAACAGAAAGATTGATAAATTGTTCAATTCTACTTCTACATCATGATCGGATTAACTGTCACCGAGCAGTAAATAAATCTAATTGAGTAGTTGTTTGGAAATTGGAAAAGTAATCAGTGAGGATTCATATTTTAGAACCCTACCGTGAGAGAACTCAGGTGCTGTGGCATGCGTCTGCACTCTACAGCCCCACGCCGATCGCTGGATTCTAGAATCGCCCTAACCCTGCTGACTCCGGCCTCGCGCTGCCCCTGCCGATGGCGTCCTTGCAGCGGTCGCCTCGGCCTATCTGTGTGAGACATGGGCGGGAATGACGACGACGGCTGTTTCTACATCCCCGGCACACAGCAGAACAGAACCGGAGGAGATGGCGGCGGAACGGCTGCGAGGGATTAGCGGAGATGGCGCTGGTGCGTGTCGGGGATTAGGTCCGTTCTTCATCGGTGGATTTAGGCCCAGTGTTCCATCGCCTCAACGACGGGGACATTGAGGTCGACGCGCTCTGCGACAGACACTGGGTGTGTGCGCGAGGAAGGCATGGCGGCATGGCCGCATGGGGGTCGTGCCGTCTTCAAGGGAGCCGAGGCGCGCGGAGCAGACCGAGGCGTGGGTGTGGCGGCGGTGTCGCGGCGTCGCGCGGCGTGGGCTAGATAAAACGACAGTGGGATGAATTTGAGGGCCCATTTGTCGGCACCGAGATTTTGTTCGGGAGGGGGAAGTTGGACGAAAGACGGAACGAAGTGGCAGACTAAGAACCAAACTTTTAGTTTGAGATAAATTAAGCCCTATATAATCGCATCCGAAGCACGTCGTTCCGTCCCAAGCTGCAACCGTGTGCAGAGTTCAGACAGTGGACTGCAGATCAGAACAGTCGGCACCATGTCGAAGCCGAGGTGAGTACTCTGCTCCTTCTCTACTAATCCCTCTAGCTCGATCGAGCTTAGCTGTTGGGTACGTACGACGGTAGAATGATGTGTGATGCTTAAATTTGGGCAGGTTGGACGGCAAGGTGGTCATCGTGACGGGCGGCGCGAGCGGCATCGGCGAGGCCATGTCGCGGCTGTTCGTGGCGAGCGGCGCCACGGTGGTGATCGCGGACATCCAGGACGCGCTGGGGGAAGCCCTGGCGGCCTCCATCGGCGCTCCCTGCACCTACGCGCGGTGCGACGTGACGGACGAGGCCCAGGTGGAGGCCACGGTGGCCACGGCGGTGGCGGCGCACGGCCGCCTCGACGTCATGCTCAGCAACGCCGGCGTGCTGCTCCACACGGGCTCCGTCACCGACATGGACCTGTCGGCGATGGACCGCGTCATGGCCGTCAACTGCCGCGGCGCCGCCGCCTGCATCAAGCACGCCGCCCGGGCCATGGTGGCGGCCGGCACCCGCGGCGCCATCGTGTGCACGGGGAGCGTGGCGTGCGTGCAGGGCGGGTACGCCCCCGCATCGTACACGGCGTCCAAGCACGCGCTGCTGGGCCTGGTCCGTGCCGCGGCCGGCGATCTGGGCGGGCACGGCGTGCGCGTCAACCTTGTGTCCCCCTTCGGCGTGGTCACGCCGCTGAGCCTCGCGATGACAGGAAAGAGCGTCGAGGAGATTGAAGCCGGGTCGGAGGCCGGGAGCCCGCTGCGCGGGAAGATTCTCCGCGCGGCGGACGTGGCCGAGGCGGCGCTGTTCCTGGCGTCAGACCAGGCCGGGTACGTCAGCGGACACAACCTCGTCGTCGACGGCGCCACCACCACCGTCAACACGACGTGGCAGCACTGATCTTTGCGCTGTGCCGCATCGCACCGCACGTCGTTTTGTTGCGTGAGAGCTCTTTATTTAATCTGTTCGTAGTACAACAGTTAATAGGAGTAAGCTCAAGATAAATAATACACTACTGTTTAGATTGCTGTTGCATAATTTGTGCATCACTTCAACACAAAATTGAAGCTTGCCATGGTGTTATAATTATGCTAATTAAGCTGCACTGGATCCATCGATGTTATGTTACTACTCTACTAGAGAAAATATTGAAAATGTCAAACAGAACAAAATCTGGAGTGTCAATGTGCACGAACTCGCACGTCTGAAAACAAATAGCAGCTGGAAGAATTGTTTGACTGAAAAAGGCTGATAGACTCGATTTGAGCTCAAGTGTCTAACACATTGGGTACGTGCTTCCGATTCCAAGTTTCACAACTTGCAAAAGCCTTAATTTGTAAGTTTCATGATTTTTAAAATAAATCACGTGGTCGGGTTGAAACTTATTCGTGCAAACTTCCGAGAAAAAACACGATCATATGTGCCCTACCAAAAAATATAGAACTTCCATAGAGCCTGCGCTATTCCTTAGACATTTTGTTATTTATGCACAAGTTACAAACTTTCGTGCCTAAGTTTCGAAGTTTGCATGCATATACCCTCAGCCATTCTACAGTTTGTTTCACATTTTTAATTGAAGCTTATTCGTGCAAATTTCCGTGAAAAGGTACGATCATATGTGCCTTACACAAAAATGAGAAAATCAAGAGGGTCAGGTCATAGCATTTGCAATATCGTTTGATTCTCTAACCAACACTCACACATTCAAACAAAGCTAGACAGCTTATAAATTCTCAAGTACATTGTGCCCCTTTTTTGCGAAAAGTACATTGCCTACATCACAAGACAAATTATTTTTGCTATTTCTTAAAAGAGATCAATGTTTTTGATGAAAAATTGCTTGCTATTTTACATGAAAAAAATTCACAACACCTCCGTTGTATCTTGTATGTGCTCAAACAATAGGCATGCATAGAGATTTTTGTTTACAAACTATAAAAAAGGTCAACCCATTTTCGGTGCTTGCTTCGGCCGGGCCATCTTTAGTCCATGTTGACCGCATCACTAACCACCTTAAATGAGTTGTATGATGGGTATTTTTGGTTGGTTTCTATACCTGCCGTATTAAAAGAAATTACAGTCTATGCTATTTAGGCCTTTATTTGTTGGTTGTCAATAATTTGGTTGCTTATAAAAGGTATAGCCAACACTTCCAAATAATCCCTTGACAACAGTTGCCAAAAGGGCCAAGACATTTTAAACCAATTTTTGGCTAGCTAGTAATAGGCAAAATGTATAGGGGGCATGTATGTGGCAAACCAAATGTACCCAAAATCATATGTTGATTGAGCTTGAGGCTGCGGGACACGCAGGGGGCAACCGCAAAAAAATAACCTGCTGGCAGTCTTTTCCCTTTTATTTTAAGCAAACATTTTCTTTTCCTTTTTTTATAGCAAAAACAGTTTTTTTTTTTTAGGGAGAAATTTTTTTTTCGAGGTGACTCGCTGGCCTGTACTCGCAACAGTCGTAAGCCCCTGGACAATCAAGAATCAACCGGGCTTACTGGGCCGCGCATCTACTCGACTACTTCGTTAGGCCCTCCTGCACTCGTTCCACCAGCACATTCGATTTCTCTTCCCACTCCGGCTCCGCCATCGCCGCCGTCAGCGATGGACCGCCCTCCGGCGAACGGCGAATCCGCGCCGCCGCCGGCCCCTCCTCCGGGCCGTTGCAACTTCTGGCTCCCCAAAGCGCCGCCACTGCGCCAACTCCCCCCTCCCATCTACTCAGTAAGCACTAAGCAGCTCCATCTGATCTCTTACCCACCCCCTTAAACCCTACTAACCAACCCCTACACCTCAGGTACTGCGGGAACCACCCGCCGGAGTCCTCCTCCGCCTCGCGCCGCCGCGTGCCCTGCCCCGTCGATCCCTCCCAGTAAGCCCCGGAACCACTCCCAGCTAGCTCCAGCCGCTGTACCCACCCAGCTGACCTCCGTCTTCTCCCGCGCAGCTCAGTGTTCGAGGACAACCTGGAGGCTCACGTCGGCAAGTGCCCCTTCCGGAAGCATGCCGACGCCCTCGCCGTGCAGCCGTACTACTCCAAGGGCATCAACTCTGGTGGGGGAGAAGTCGGTGGTGCTGCGGTCACCTCCGCTGCCAAGCGCGCCTCTGTGCACAAGCTCTCCGAGGAGGATTTCTGGGGCTTGGTCGCGAAGATCCGGTCGGCGCATGCCGCGGCGGCCGTCCAAATGCGCGAGTCGCACGTCCTCCCGGACGCCTGCGAGAAATGGATGAAGGGGCAGGTCGATAGGTGGGTGAGAGGGGTGCAGCAATTTTGTAAAAGCTTGGTTTCTGTGACGGTTTAGGAGTGATATCTCTGTTGGCGCATTGGATAGGACGGTGCCGTACCAGGAGAAGCACGTTGTGCAGCAGGTGTCTATTGTTGGGAACATGGAGACATTTGGTTTGCTGCCGAGGGGAGGCGCCGGAGATCCAGCGACGGAGAATGCTCCGGCAGTTGTTGAGTTTGGTGCTGGGAGGGGTTACTTGACTCAGATGTTGGCAGACTGTTATGTGTTAACAACACCGCTTTCACGAGAGTCTATTGATCATCAATTGGGATTACAAGCCATGGAATCACAGGTTCATGGGAGGATTACAGAGAAGAAGAAGAGGAACATACAGCAGTAGAGAGGAAAAGGAGACAGAAGCAGAGGAGGCTGAAGCCGTTCCGTTCCAAGCCAGTCGTTCGTAATCCAGTTCCCTTGTATTTGTAGCTCCTTCCTCACGTCGTTTCCCAGCGGCCCAGGCCCAAAGGTGCCAGCCCATGGGCCAGCCCAGGTAAGAGAAGGGAAGGTTGCTAACATTCCCCCCTCCTTAAATTTCGGCTTGACCTCAAGCCGATGCCATGTCGAACCGCCCGGGTCCCACGGTACTTGATGCTTCATGACTTCGCCGAGGTCGGGCTGGATGCCGTAGTCGAGGTGGACCTTGACGAGGTTGAGGTAGCCGATGGCGCAGACCTGCTCGAGGAAGACTCCCATGTAGTAGATGTGGCCGATGTGCACATGCTCCGAAATGACGTCAAGGTAGTAGTCGTTGTAGGCACAGGCTTTGTCGAAGTAGTAAACATGGTCGAGGCAGTGGCCGCTGTAGTAGGCTGGAGCTGCAGCATTCCTCCTTCCTTTCTCTTCGTCGATTCTTCTTTTGAGTTCCATGAGCTGATTTGACCATACTATTGTTATAATAGCACGATGATCAATTAAGTTTGTTCTGTCGCTCCACACTATGGCATGATTAGATGAACTCTGCTTGTTGAGTAACTGAACAGCCTCAATGACGACCCTCGTGCATATATAATGCTGCTGTACTTTTGCTCTCTCATTCAGAATCGCAAGGAACGTGCTGGAGCTGGTATAGCCTTGTCCTGCACAATGTATGGTTACAGGATGCCCAGGGCTTATCAACAAAAGAACACCAGCCTCAGGACCACATTGTAGAAGAAACCCGGTAAACATCAGTCTCCAAGAGCTTGTATAGGCCAGAGTCCAAGCAGGGTTTCGACAAGAAACAACCAGATCCAGAGATGTCTCACAATTGATTTCCTCGTTCATTTGAGCTCTTCTAAGTAACACAATTTGTATTTTTGCAAAGTGGCAATTAACTTGGAGTGGTGACCATTGCAACGTTGAATGCATCCCTCCTAGTCTGCTCTTGCAGTGAATAAGTACCACCTGCCATTGGAAAATCCAAGCACGAGAAAGAATACCTCCAGGATCCCATGGCTTCTTATGATGAGACCCATTGGTCATCTCACAGCCGTACACAAAACTATCATCTGCATAAGTCAGCCTTCCAAACCTGCTCACCCAAGTTCCATCAATGTAGCACACCACCCAAGCTTCTAGGGAGTAGTCAAAATTGACTAGCAATCTGGATAAAAGTTGGTGTGGTGATTGTCTCTGCTGCCACCCATCCTGATCATGCTCAAACGATGGCCACGGTAGTGGTCGTGGTTCAAATTCAACCTGTTGTAGACACTTGCCACAGAGGTTTCCACTCCCTTCTTGCTCTGAACAACCACGAGAATATTCCACAAGCAATAATGTGTTCCACGTGCAGCTTACCGAAGGTGCTGGCACAATCGAACTGATACTGGAGCAATTGCACAGAGATGCCCCTGACTTCTTCTGGTGTTGATCACAACTGCGTGATAGATGTGCTTCTATTTGCTCAACACAGATGTAAATTATTAGGTCACTTGTCCATACTGTAAACAGCCTGACTGTAGCAATACTTGGATCTGATGCAGGAGCTTCAGTAGTAATCAAACTAATTGTTGGCCTTGCCAAATGAATGGTACGAACATCAGCCTGTGCAAGTGTGTATGACCATGCTATGTACCACTGAAAATGACTAGAATCACAGATGAAAGCATTTCCAATAGTGCCAATCCATGAACTTGGAACTCTGATCCTTCTAATGTAATAACACTGCAATGCCCAAGCAATTTTCCATTGCATGGTTTCAGAACCACAATGAATAAACCAGTGCAAATATGTTTGAGTATTTGCATACCCCGATTTCTGATCATGGTCATGACTGTGATAAATCTATATTCAGTTTCTTAACACATGCATGCCAAGCAATATCTCTGCTAAACACTAAATCTCTCAATATCATCGTTTCTCTCCCGGGTCCCATGGCAACAAGCAAACTGAATGATTTGTAGCACAACAAAGACCAGAACACATACCGCTGATTTTTGTTGTACACTGATTCATTGATGTACCCCATGATACCATGGCCTGAGCGACTTGTGGTAGCAGTGTCGACACATTCTGCCCATTGGTCTGAAGCGGTGACAACTCCAGCAGCTTGAGTGGCAGAGTGACCTCGTGCTTGTTGGCGACGCTGTGATCATCCGCGTCAACCGCTGAGGTCGCCACAACAACAGGGATGGGAGTCACGGCAGTGAAGTCGACCTCATTGCTTCCACCGCAATGCACGACGCTCGTCGGGGATGCTGATGGCGCTGCTATGGCCCCTGTTGCATTGTTCTCTCTGGCCGGGCATTCGGTCGAACAGGTGATAGGCGTCGCAAGTGCATGTTCGGAGTCGTTGAAGATGGATGCTGTTCTCACTACCGCTGAGATGGAGTCCGCCGCTGCCACCGTCTGGATGGACATGGCCCTCTCGGAGGTGACGCTCGCAGTCGGAGCAGATGACGGAAAGGAGATCGAAGTTGTAGATGACGAAGCCCCTGGATCCTTGGTGTTGGTGGCCGCGTCCCGGGTGGCCTCGTCGCGTCTCGCGAACGCCGCCTCTAGCGCTGCTGATACGGACGCCTTGACTTCCGATGCTAGCGCCGCGGATATCTCCGATGCAATCTGCGCCGCCGTGACTGGAATACGAGCGGCAAACTCGGCACGGCGTCGTGCTCGCTTGCGCTCCCACTCGGCGAGAGGTCGCTGCTGCGGGTACTCCACCGACGCGAACGCTCGATCTCCGCGACCAGCCCAAGCGGATCCGCCCAACATGATTGAATAGGTTTGGATCGAATCGGGGGATTTGTGGGGAAATTTTGGTTGGAATTTTGGGGATTTTGCGTGGAGGAATCGATTAGCTCTGAATACCAAATGTTAACAACACCGCTTTCACGAGAGTCTATTGATCATCAATTGGGATTACAAGCCATGGAATCACAGGTTCATGGGAGGATTACAGAGAAGAAGAAGAGGAACATACAGCAGTAGAGAGGAAAAGGAGACAGAAGCAGAGGAGGCCGAAGCCGTTCCGTTCCAAGCCAGTCGTTCGTAATCCAGTTCCCTTGTATTTGTAGCTCCTTCCTCACGTCGTTTCCCAGCGGCCCAGGCCCAAAGGTGCCAGCCCATGGGCCAGCCCAGGTAAGAGAAGGGAAGGTTGCTAACATTATGGGATCAAGAATATCTTCTTGGTCGAGAGACGGTCGTACAAGCTCAAGGTCAGTTGATCCTGTTGGTTAGCCTATTTTGCTGAATGCAGCTTAACTTTGGTGTTGAACTTTGCAACCGCAGAGCTAAATATTTGTGCCCAGCCTGTCTTCAAGATTTATCATATAGCAAACTTGCATTGTTAAATTTGATGGTGCTCGAATTTGAATGCGATGGCTGGTCTTTTTTGCTATAACTTTTATCATAACCTCTCTCTAAAATTCTGGAATATGAATTTTCAGTACTTAGAATATGTTGGCTTATTGTTATGCTCAGCAATAATCATTAACTCATAATGTTTGCAGTCAGGCATTAAAACCTAAACACCATGACTTGTGCACCAAACTACTAACGTATGTAACCGTATAGGTTGTTTATAGTGATTATGACTACAATTTCAGAGCACAATATTTTCTGAATATATGACCATCTCACATTCATTGAAGTAAATTTTGAGGCATTGCTGGCATGTTGGTCATTATAGCAAATATGATATTGACAGTTCTGGCAGCCAGACAATTTGTTATGTTAAATCTAATTTTGTAAGGATCATTCCCTTTTTTTTTGAGCAATTCACGATTAGTCCTATCACTTCCTCGTTAACTGCTGTTGTTGTGTCTTTCTTTTCTCTATAATTATTAGGCAGATCGAAGTTTAAGGCAAAATGAGGGTGTTTTGTTGGAGCGTTTGAGAATAGATAGTAAGTTTTTTTCCCTTACTATATTGCACAGTTGACATAAGGTCATTTGGATAGCTGTCGAGCACCTTTTGGTGCTGAGTGTTTTATCTGTGGACTTGCTCAGTTATCTGCATGCTACAGTTATGCATTTGCAAACCAAAACTTTCATACACTAATATTTTGTACTTTGATTAAATGCAGTTGAAGATTTGAACCTGCATGGTGTACAAGCATTGAGTGGAGTTCAGTATCTAGCAATTGGAAAACATCTATGTGGGCCTGCGACAGGTCATAATTGTATTTGAAAATCATGTAATGGTTCATGTTCGAGGATACAGAAATGTGAGAGACTAGCTGAATGTATCTAAGAATTTTTTTATTTCCTCCCCAGATATGACCATAATGTGCTGTCTTCATGAACAATACAATCATACAGAAGAGGAAGGCCATGTCAAAGATCGTCTGCGAGGCCTTGCTTTGGCTACCTGCTGCCACCATCTCTGTCAATGGAAGCATTATGCAAGTAATTGCCTCTTGCCTTCCTGTTTGGGATTATATCATGTCATGTGCTGCTTAATTACATATGTAATATTAACAAAGTTCATCATATACTCATATTTTGGAAATTATATCAAGGCTGTTTGAGTTGCTTTGAACATAATAAACTTTATCTTCTGATTCCAGATAAAGCTTTCCTCTCAGGACTAGGGATTGCGGAGGAAGAGTTTCATGCCATGACATGGTTTAGCAGTTGGGCTGTGGATGGTGATCACAGCTCCCAGGACTCTTTGGAGGCTGAAGACTCATCTTCTGAAGTCAGGTAAGGAATCATTAAACAACTTAGCTAAGCCTTAACTCCACTATACATTTTGATAATTTTAGAAGGCCTTAGGATATTTATCATCACACTCAGATTTATGTCTTGCTAGCATAAGTTTGAACTCGAGAACATAGCAAAAACTAAACACGTGTTGACTAAGCCTGAACTCTGCTCTAGAGTTCGATATTTGTAAAAGATCTTGAATTATAATCTAGGTAGGATCTTTGTTAAGACAAGACAGTTGTACAGTCTTGTTAGGATTTTTTAATCACCCTTGCGCTATGTCTATCTTGCAAAAGTTTAAATTCGGCCAACATTTCAAAGATTCCGCACCATCATTCCGGAAGACTGAAACCTAGACATAACTAATGGTGCCACTGAAACCTTGACATGTTTCTAATACCATGTTTTGTTTGCCACGAAACAGAGCAACCAAGAAGCCTGATCTGGAGATCAAAGGGATCGAGAGAATCATCCGCGGCATACCGGGGGAGGAGAGGAGCGCTCTGGGATTTATGTGTAAAGATATTATTGACACGGGAAGGCTGTTATGGCTTAGATACCTTGTAAGCTATGTTCCATCAAATATTTCGCCAGAGAACCATTTACTCATCGCCAAGTGTAGGTCTTGATTGGGACGAGGAACTTTTATCTAAATTCTGGGAAATTTGGCGGAAGTTTGTTGTAAAACACCTTTTATCTAAATTCTGGGAAATTGTTGTATTCACACAAAGTCATAAGATTTTGGACTCCAAGCCAGAGGGATTTCACCAGAAGAATATCGCCATGTACATCCAGGTTTTGGACGATGGAACTCAAGAGTGCCTCTCATAACTATCCCATGGACACTTCTGATGAGGCATTTGACAATGATAATCTCAATGGGGGGCTATACTGCGAGATGAAAAGGGTTACTGCTTGAGTGCTTGTAATGGACAGACTAGGCATGTTCCTGAGGCCACTAGGCTTAGTCATAAGAGTTGGTTCCAATGGGGTTTAATAATCTGTTCTTTTTAATAGTTTGTTACAACCTAGTCATTCAAGTGGAATTGTGATACATTGCCCGTCCCACGAAATCTTGCAATTCGGTTAGTTCCAGTTGAGTTTTGCTAGATCACTCATATAGCAAGGTAAGCAACGTACAAGTACCATCATTTTACTAGTTTGCATATCTACGTCGGTAGTGATTGTGTTCTTGTGTTGTTTGTAGTAAGTTTAAGGATTGTCTAAGAACTAGTTCACCAACAACTTAAGCTAAACAACATGAGCACAAGAGATATCTCACTAGTGATAAACAAGCTATATAAATTCAACCTTGAAGTTTATCACAAGAAAATAAGCTTAGGTATAGAGATAACCGAGGGACGCAAGACGAAGATGTATCCTAAAGTTCACTTCCAAGATAAACAAGCTTGTTATGCTTCTTATTTATAATGTATAAAGCTCAATATGCAAGTGACATTTTATTTTTTGAACTTACAATTGTATTCAATCAATCAGAACGGGTTTTGGATACAATCACATTTGATCGATGAAATTCTGAGTTTGATCTCCTGAACTGTTTCTTCAATAGCAGATTCGGAGAGCCCCCTGCAGTTTATCTCTCCTGATGAGTTGGACTTTGTCAGCAATATCATGTAAGCCAGCCATGGCTTCGACAGCCACAACACGGGCATTGTTGTATGTTCCCCAAGCAGAGCAGAAGCACGTCACGCTCCTCGCCTCGTAGGATCCAGATATTTGCTCACCACACATGGAATGAAGGTTGGCTCGTAAATTATCAAGGACCCCTGTGCAGAAGACAGCATAACCTCTCCCACTGACTTGCTCTTTGTGTCAACAGTGACAATCCATGCAGCTTGGTCGTCCTCTTGCAGCATGGACATGAGGTAAACAACATCATCATCGCCACGCAGAGTGGGAGAAGCTGTTTTCAGGTTCTTGAATGGCACATTTAGATGAGCACCTCCTCCTAGCTGAGGCAAGTAGACAGTACCGAGGAGGTCATCGGAGTGAACCAAGTTCCCCCTGCTCCAACCGTTCCAACTCAGTCCCCTATACCATGTGATGAGCCTCCAACCAACGACGTCATATACGTCCTCCTCCTCCTCCTCGGGTGGACTGATGGCCAGTTCAAAGTCATGCATCTGAGGCATGTCCCAGGGATCATCAACAGCTGGTACTACAGTTGCGGGTCTGAGCTTTACCAGTTCCTCAAGCTCGACACACTTGATGTAACCACGACTAAAGGTGACGTCGCGGATCCCCCTTATAGAATAGTGGTCACCGGCGCCGTAGTGTTCGTTGTTGCTGGGCAGCATCTTAGGCATAGGGACGAAAGACGCCGTGGTTGCTGCCGGGTTGAGCGTGTCGCAGATCACAATGCCCTTTTGGAGATCAACCCAGCCAACGAGCCCACCTCCAAGGGCGGTCACCTGGGTGGGACAAATTGCTGTGGATTCCTTGGTAAGGCCATCAGGAATCTTCACCTTGAGCAGCTTCTTGGACCATGTAGAATCTGGCTGGGAACCAATGGTATGGAGACTGTAGTACTGCCCATCATCCCCTGGTCCGTAACTGAGAGCCGCCATGACAAATCGCTTGCCGTTGTCATGAGAGACGAAGCCGAGGTGGGGTTCCAAGAGATCCTCTGCCCCAGAGTACTGACTGATGTCCGGGAGCAGGTCAAGCGACGGCCCGCCGTTGGGCCCTCTGGCCCGGTAGAGGAAGTACTGAGGCGATTCTTCGGTGGTGAGCTCGACCCGGATGAGGGCCGTGTCCTCCATAGAGCAGATGATCTCGGGCGTGTACTTGAACGGAATCTCGTCGCGGTTGGGGTAGTGGACGCAGCAGTAGGAGAGGCGCGGCGGGTTTGCAAAGACGAAGGATACCTGTATGGCGTGGCCCGCTCTCGTCAAGGTTCCCGCGGTGGTTTCGTTCCGGACATCGCTGACGTAGGTCTTCAAGTTGAGGAGGACCCAGCCGGGAACGACGGAGTTGCTGGCGGCCGGAGCCGGCAGAGGTGGTTGCGCGAAGCTGTGGAGGCCGGACATCGTCGCCCGTTGGGATCAGGGATTCCGGGGGGCAGTGTTCGTCGAAATTATGTAAAACATCTCGGTGGGCGGTGGCTCTGGAATTTCAATTGATCGGTCCGATTCAGACTCGGTGTCGTACCGTATTCATATTTTTGGAGTCAAGTTTTAGTCGAACTCGATCGATCATGGCCGTTGGGCCCTCCTGAGCGATTGGAGCCTTTGGATAACTGAAATTGGGTTAACACCTTTTGCTTCTTCAGAGTAGCAGCAGGGATACATGCGCCACAGGGGTTGGCAATTCAAATATACTCACAGGCCTCACAGGGGTTGTTCTAAAAAAAACCAATTCCTTGGTTAACGGTACACCTTTTTTTTTTCCGACCCAACGTGCTTCATTAATCAAGAGGGTATAGCTCTATTTCACACAACGAGTCGCAAAAAAAAAAAACTCTATTTCACACAACTGCACGCATGCACTCCGACTGGAATCGAACGTAGTATTTTTATTTTCTAGAATGCACCCTTGAAGATTTGCCGTGTACTACTATCACATTGGATAGAAAGAATGACAAGCGATAAGAGTTACAAGGGTCTAGAAGCAGACCTTGTAAGCTATGTTCCATCAAATATTTCGCGGCAGAACCATTTACTCATCGTCAAGTGTAGGTCTTGATTGGGACAAGGAACTTGTATCTGAATTCTGGGAAATTTGGCAGAAGTTGGCTGTAAAACACTTTGTATTACGCAAATATAGTAGTAAGATTTTCGACTCCAAACCAGACGGATTTAACCAGAAGAATATCGCCATGTGCATCCAGGTTTTGACCGATGGAATTCAAGAGTGCCTCTCATATTATCTTTTGACAACTAGTGCCTCTCAGAATTCAATATTGAAGAGTGTATGCTTTTTTTTTGCGATTTAAGTAGTTTCTCATTCCATAGCAGCAGGGTTACAATCAGAGATTAGGCAATTACATAAGAAGTCCGGTGCACTGATAGACCAGGAGCATGGATCTGATGAAGGATTTTTCTTCTTCTTTTCTTTGACCATAACGTGAGCACTTCTGATAAATAATCATAGACACAGAGAACTATCCCATGGAGTTGACGAAGAAGGAAAGAAAAAAAGTGACAGATGCGGCATTTGAGAGGGCTAAGCGGCGAGATGAAAAGGGTTACTGCTTGTAATGGACAGACTGGGCATGTTCCTGAGGCCACTAGGGTTATCATCAGCTCAGATTGCTCGTAAGTCCTGTGCAAGATGCTGGCTAGTAAGAGAGGTGGCAGCAATATATGAAGATTGTGTATGTCTAGACAAAGTTCAAGGCCAAGTGCACCAAGGATTTGCCTTTGTCAGGGATCTAAGCGCGCCATAGTTCTAGTCTATCCAGTAATAGAATATGTGGTTTACACGCATAGCTGTAGTTGATATGCTTGTTCTTTAAAATGTATAAAGCTCAATACACACGTAACATTTTATTTTTGAACTTGCAATTGTATTCAATCAATCAGAGCGGGTTTGGATACAATCACGTTTGGCCAAGCTCGACGCACTACAGCCTTGGAAGGCAAGGTCATGAGCGGTCTGATTACTAGATCGATGAAGCTTAGAGCAAACAAACTGTTTCAGCTATGAGGTTGATCTCCTTCACCGTTGCTGCAATAGCAGATTTGAAGAGCCTTTTGCAGCTTATCACTCGAGATGAGTTGGACTTTGTCAGCACGGTTTGAATATCATGTAAGCCGGCCATGGCTTCGGGAGCCGCAGCGCCGTGTCAGTGTTGTATCGTCCCCCAAGCAGAGCAGACAGAAGCACCTCACCCTAATCGCCTCGTAGGATTGCTCCCCAGGTACCTGATCTTGCATGATCATTAAAATCTGCATCAATATTCAGCTTTGCCCATCCTGGAGCAGAGGGGCATCTTCCATCTTTTCCTTCTTCCCTAATATCAGTCTGAAAATTACATGATAAAAAATATCACAAGACTGGATTATACACACGCTAATAGATGTGCCTTAGAGTGCAATAATGCAGGGAGCATTCTATCAAGTATCATGCCTAAGAGAACCAGATGTTTCAAGCACTGATTCAATAACTCTGTGAATGCTTACTATCTATTACCTGATGGGTGCTGCAGGAGCTGCGGTGCTCGTTGCTGCTCTTCTAGTTCTGCCTGTCGCTGCTTCTTCAACTTGTTTAAGTTTCGTGAAGGTGGGACAAGAGAAGCATTTCGCTTGCCTGCCTGAGCTCCATCTAACGCGCAGAGAGCATATTTCCATTAGATTCATGACAACTTTCCACTTAACAGACATAACAACAATAATGCAATAGTACCAAATAGCACTCTGAACGCTCATAGAGCTATCTAAAAGCTGACTGATCATACCAATTTAAACGAGGGGCACACATTTAATTATACCCAAACCATATATCTCAATTCCAAGAGATGCACACAAAAAAAGGCCTATCTTGATTTAAGTCTGTCAGATATCACAATTTAAGGAAGTGGGCCAGTCGGTACAGACATCACAATTTAACTAGACTACGTTTTAAGCCAGGTTTTAGTTCGATTCTGGCCGTTGATCCCACCTGAGCGATGTGTGCCTTTGGATAACTGAACTTGGGTTAACACATGTTGCTTCGTCAGAGTAGCGGCAGGGATACAGGCCTGACAGGAGCTGGGAGTTCCGATTTATACACTGCATCGCTGGAAAACCATCAGCCTGAAAATTACATGACAAGGTAAGATCAGAAGACTGAATTATACACACGCTAATAGATGCACCTTAGAGTCCCAAGAGAGAACTGTGTATACGTCAGATATTTCAAGTACTACAGCAAAAACTTGGTGAATACTACCATCTAGGCATCTATTACCTGACGAGTGCTGCAGGAGCTGCGTTACTGGTTGCTGCTTTTCTTGTTCTGGCTGTGAAAGTTGTGGCCGCTGCTTCTTCGACTCGCTGATGTTTCGTGAAGGTGGGACATGAGAGGCATTCCGCTTGCCTTTCTGTGCTCCATCTAATGCACATAGAGCAGATATCCATTAGATTCATGACCACTCACTACTCAATGAATATACTAACAACAATGTCATACCAAACATCAGTTTGAATATGGGCCCATATTACTAGAGCTACTTAACAGCTGATTGATCATACCGATTCATACAAGGGTCTAAAGTAACACACCCTTAATCATACCCAACCATATCTGACGCAATTTCGAAAAGACTTACACAAAAAAATTCTATTTTGATTCAAGTCTTAACTATATATACTGCCAAACACTACAAGTGAAGAAAGAGGGCCAGTGTATGATTCAGGAAACGTCTCCAGCCGTGACCAATTTAACACGGGGTACAGTGAAGATAACGGAATGAGAACCGTTCAGGCTTAAATGAATTGAAATGTGCCCTAACCACATGTAACGTACGTATTATGGAAAAAACAAGGAAAACAAACATTTGAGGGAGCGTCATATGATAAACAAGTGAAAATATAATTACCTGATTCAGCACCCAGATATCTGGTCAGCTCACACGGAATGAAGGTTGGATCGTAAATTAACGAGCTCTCGACAGGAAACGGCATAGCCTCTCCCACACACTTTTTCTTGGTGTCAACAGGGACAATCCATGCAGTTTTGCTGCGCTTGTCGAGCATGGACACGAGGTAAACAACATCATCGCCGAGCAGAGTAGGAGCGGCTGTGTTAAGGTCCTTGAGTGACACTTGTACAGCAGAGGCGCCACCACCATCTAGCTGAGGCAACAAGGAGACAGTAGTGGCAAGGTCATCGGAATGTACCTTGTTCCCCTTGCGCCAGCCGTTCCAATTCAATTCCCTGTACCAGGTGATGAGCCTCCAACCAACGACATCATATTCATCCTCCTCCTCCTCGTGGGCTCGGCGACCATTTGGCAATTCCGAGTCACGGAACTCATCTATGTCCCAGGGATCCGGAAGAGGTGGTCGAGTTGGGGGCCTGAGCTGCAGCAGTTGCTCAAACTCGACACACCTGATGCGACCATCACTGAAGGCGACGTCGCGAATCCCACGCGCACAAGATTGGTGGACGTATTGATCTCGGTTGCCGGGCAGCAGCTTGGGCATGGGGACGAAGGACGCCGTTGCAACGCCGGGGTCAAGCACGTCGCATATCACGACGCCGTTCCAGAGATCGACCCAGCCAAGGAGCCCACCTCCGAGGGCGATGACCTTGGTTGGATAAATCACCGCCGAATCCTTGGGTAGCCCATCAGGAATCTGCACCTGCAGCAGCTTCTTAGACCAGACGGAACCCGGCTCGGAACTGAGGGTGTGGAGAAAGTACTGGCCGTGCACCGGTCCGTAACTTAGATCCGCTACAACGAAGTTCTTGCCGCTGTCATGGGAGACGAAGCCGAGGTTGTCGAAGAGATGCTCTGCCCGAGAATACAGGCTGTTGTCCGGGAGCAGGTAAAGGGACGGCCGTCCTTCGGGCCCTCTCGCCCGGTAGACGAAGTGCTGCGGCGAGGAGTCGAGGCTGGCGGCTGTGAAGTCGACCCGGATGAGGGTGAGGCCGCCCACGGAGCAGACAACCTCGGGCTCGCCGTCAAAGGGGATCTGGCCGTCACGGTCGACGCAGTAGGCGCAGAAGTAGGAGAGGCGCGGCGGGTCGGCCGCCGCGAGGGATAGCTGGATGGTGAGGCCTGATTTTGTCAGGGCTGCCGCGGTGGTTGTGTTGAGGAGGTCGCGGACGTAGATCGTGGAGTCGAGGATGACCCAGCCTGGAATGTGGGAGTCGCTGGCGGCCGGAGGCGGTGGAGGCGGCTGCGCGAAGCTGTGGAGGTTGGAGATCACCGCCGGTTGGGATTGGGGATTCATCTGGTCCCAGATACACACACGAAATCAACAAGCATGAGTGAATTTACATATCGAATTACGGCGCTATAACATGACATCCAGTACCTATCTCGAAACAACATAGCAGGTTCAACAGTTGTGATGATGTCTATACCAATTGAAAGCAACGGCAATCTGGCAAGACTGTGAATTATAAAATTGTAGATTGTTCCAAAAAATTATGAGACACAACACAACATTGGTCATCCTCCCCGTAACAAATGCAGCTACTTAATTACTTGTTGAGCTAGAATTAAATCAGACGTTATGATACCCTACCCGTTTGGTATACTGGAATAAAAAAAAGTTAGAACAATCAAAGGACCACACAGATGGAGCGGTGGAATTGAACAATATTTGGAAGAAATCACATGGACTGAGTGTAGCTGTGACAGGAAGAAAGCAGCAGCCAGCATCCAGCAGCTGAGGTAGAATATGAGAACTCATTACATATAAACAAAGTGCACACTAATTTAGTGCTGGAAGTTTAGACAATTCAGTGCTGATTTATGTTGTACATTCTACATGAACACCTAACTAGAATCTTAACGGAACTTACATTAATGGGCCAAATTACTAGCTGGCCATATCAATTGAACAAAGCATGAGAGCCTGAACAGGACTTCATTTTTCCTCAAGTGTCACATGTGTGCCTTGACTAAACGCAACGGGTGTAGCTGCTAGTACGAATACTCTAACGAGACATGGATCAACCACTAGCTGCTACCAAAGATGAACAAATTAAGATGAAATTCATCCCCGAGTGGGAGGCAGAGTCAGGAGGGCGGTGAGTTACCTGAGTATGCTCGGCCGCGAGATGTCGCCGGATCCCGGGGCACGGAGATGCGTCGATGGAGAGCAGGGAGAACCGACCGTCCGGTGCTAGGGCATGGACGGCGACGCGGAGGCTGGGGCGACGGGGCGCTGGGGTGGGCGGAGACGGGCCGGCGACTCGCGGCGTCTCCTCTAGCCTAGGAAGGGGATGAATCGCGAGCGAATTAGAGCGAACGGGTTAGGGTTCGTCTTCTAAAATCTTGGTGGCTCAGTCCAATCCTACGTACTCCAATTTACTTTGTCTCCAATTTACTTTGTCTTGATCGGTCGCCAAGCGTTGATCGATCCTGGCCGTTGAGCCCTCCTGAGCGACTGCAAGCCTTTGCATAACTGAACTTGGGTTTTTCAGAGGAGCAGCAGGGATTCAGGCCTGACAGGGGTTGAGTAAGGTTATGAGATCTTTGTTTTAGTGTATGTGAGCGAGGCCAGAAGCAAACGAAGCTGCCCATACCACCCTTTCGGGTGCATTTCGCTGCTAATTCCCTTTGTGATTGTATCCATGCCGCTTGTAATTCTCATGAGTAATGTATAAAGCCCTTGATTCACAAAAAAAAAGGAATAAAATGCTGCCCTCAGAGCATTTCCACCGGCGCCCCCAAAAGGTTCCAAGGAGGTTCCAAACAAAAAACACCCCCAACATCGCCGCTTTTAGTTCGGGCGAAAAAACTATCTGACATCCCATGTCCGCACCAAAATTTCGGGCCAGCTCCCGCCTGCCGGATACGACGGGGCACGCCCGCCACGTAGACCCTACGAGGCAGGTACCACATGCTAGCGTCACGAGCATTTGTTCTCACCCCTCTCTTCTAATCTCACTCTTTCCGCCACCAAATGACGTTGTCACCACCGCCCCAGTTCGTCGCCAACTATCCTTCGAGAATTCCTAGCGACCACTCTGGCCGAACCGACGCCACTCCCAGTCCTCGTTTTGCGCCCCGTTCGCTAGCTGATGCCCCACACAACTCGCTCACCCGACGACTGAGACCACCTCCGGCCTTGCACTCAAGGTGTTTTACTCTTTGTCCAATATACAGTTTTCACTGTAATTTCTTTGCCACGCGGGCCGACTCGCTGCCGCATAAAATGAGTTGCATTGCTTCATTGTTATATTCACAGACTATAACAACGATGAGTGCACATTTCACCAAATGATGGAAGATGGCACCATTGTCGTAGATGATGACAAAGAGAACCAAATGATCCTCGAAGTTCTTCTAGCTGCACAAAAGGAGCCGAATGCCCCTCCCAGACATGGACGACCGATGTCTAGCCGGTAAGCCGAAAATCCTCGAAGGGTTGTGGATCATGTACTGCTATACAATGATCTACCAGCTCGACTCTAAAAGTCAAGCTCAACCAATGATCGGACATCGTGCGGGAATGATCGGACATCATGCTAGATTTGAGCCGGTTCAATCGACTTGGGCACTTTGCTAGAGTAACCATACATAACTGGATTCAAAGTCTCGTTACTTTGAGTCACTAGTCACTGACACTTCAGACCCATAACTTATGGCGTCCATACGTCAGTAACTCGAAGTCAGGAAAAAATCAGGAGTTCAAGTTAGAGAATCTCCATCATATGGGAAGAGTAAGTTTGTTTGATTGAAGTGAAAGAATTTTTCATGGGGTCCAACCTCATATTAGTTTTCTATGTGCTTTGCACTACAAAATTCTTATAGGAATAATCTCTACTATATAATATGGCTTGAGAGGTGTTGGTGCGTTTTTATATTTCCAATTTTACCCCTATGTCACTAGGAAATATTACCCACATTGCCATGCTTAAGTCGTAACGGTTCGTTTGGTGACGAACCCGCCGCCGTGGAACTGCACGACGATGGGCAGCCTGCGGCGCGCGGAGGGCGAGGAGACGGCGTGCGGGAGGTAGCCGCGGTAGGACCCTCCGCGGTAGGGCGCGCCGGAGACGGGCGGGTCGCTGGCGCCGCGCGGGTGGGGGGCGTGGGGAGGAAGACGCGGACGGAGAGCGCGGAGTTGGGGTCGATGTGGAGGTCCTTGGAGGCGACCCCGTCGGACGAGGCGGAGAAGGCCGGGTTGGCGGGGGAGGTGGATTCGTCGGCGCGGCTGGAGACCCCGAAGGTGGAGGGGGTGGGGGTGGGGGAGGTCGTGAGGGATTGGAGGCGGTGGCGCAGCAGGAGCTTGAAGAAGACGCTGTAGATCTTCACGCCCACGCTCGGCATGGCCACCTCAGCGCCGGATCCGCGCATCAGACGGACGAGGTCCGGACGCCGCTCGGATCTGCTGGCAGGGAGAGAATCGGAGGGCGAGAGGCGAATGGGGTTGGGAGATTGGATTGGATCGGTTGCGAGCGCGCGATCGATGTTGGAGTGGTTGGGGAAGGGAAAAGTTGGGTAATCCTCCTCCAGATGGATGATGGCAGCAGCGTGGTCTCTTGTGGTACGGGAATGAGAAGGAAGAATCGATAGGAGGTGGTGGGTGAGGGAAGCAAGCGAGGAAAAGGGCGACGGGGAAATTTGGATGCAGGCCTATTGTGTCACTCCGTTGTGCGTAGCCCCCTGGCAGCTGTGTATGCAGTGCTTTGCACACACGCCTCGGCTGAACTGACGGGTATCGTGCCAATCCTTTGCGGAAGGATTTGCCCATGGGTGTACTGCTGAGCCTCTCTTCCTCATTTTTTTTGCTCAGCTTGATGCTGCTCTGCGTGGTGCAATTCTATGCTTTCGGCTGATGACTGCAGTTTTTTTTGAAACGGGGCAAAAGCTTTGCCTGCAGTGTACAGTACAAAAGTCAAACCTTCAGAGAACACACGGGTAGTGCAGATATATTCAGAGAGAGGCAGGTGCTCAGTTCATATGGATTCAGAGAGAGAAAAATCATCACAGATGGAGAGGAATAGGGGCCAAGGAGGCAAAGGACCGTCTGGCAGGCTGGCAGCAGAAGGACAACCGCGGCACCCAGGAGTCCGTCTGTCGAACTTGGGCAGTTCTTGTCCCGCTATTCTAATAAATACAGTGTTTGTTTCAATTATTTCAGATTGAGTTGTTCAAGGTTGCTCCAAGTTGCACTTATATATTCTTACTCTAAGATTAATTTACTTGTGGATGAGATAAAATAATGGGTTCAGAAATATGTGTGATACATTTGGCAAGAGATTTTGTGCACGATGCTTTCATAATTTTGAATACCCATGATGTATGCAAAGAAAAGATTACAGAGTGGTTTGTTTTACATTTGTAAGGATTGTTGTATAATAAAACATGTAAGAGAACTGAAATCAGGGAGAACGGTAACATACTTTTAAAACTATGATAGAACCAAATCAAAGTATATTTCAAACATAATATATTTGATTTATTTTAGACCCGTTGCAACGCACGGGCACTTTGCTAGTTTCTATAGGACATGATCCTACGAATTAAACACCGTCTATAGAAAAATTTCCTATAGGATCTAATCGTATTAGAAATGTATCATATTCAATCAAAGAGGCCCTAAGTGAAAGGCGCGTTTCAGGTTTCAATGCAGAAAATAATGAATACAAGAATCTCGAGAAAAAGAAAATCCATAATCACGCGCGAAATATAAACCATGCTCAACGAGCTTGAGCCCACAAGACACTGTAGCGAACTGAACTCGAATTGAGTCAAAGCTTTCCCTGACAGCCTTGTTGTGTTAAACTATTCTGGCAGCTGCTGCCACTCTAGCATTCGTTCGACCTTCTCCAAGCTTCAGTTTTTTTTTTTTTGAAGGGAACTACACTGCGAAATCAACACAAATTACATGTGAAAGAACAGGAAAACGCAGAGTAACAAGCCGAAGATGCCCAGCGCAGCAGCGTCGCCGAAGAACCTGACGCTGAGCCGCCGCAGCGCCTGGAGAAGATCTTCAACACCGAACAACGCCGGAGAGGAAGATCCCAAGCCACCACCATCCCCGGGAAGGAGAGCACCCCACTCATGGAGAAGAAGCCGCAGGAGCCGTCCGCCGCAAGCGACGGAACCGAAGAACCGCTGAACGAACACGGCCAAGGCGCCTCCTCCCCGCAACCACCCATCTTCCAACTCACCCTGCGCAGAGCATGGACACGGCTTGCCGGAGACGCCGTCGAAGGCCCGCCTTGAACACACCTTTTCCCCTCGCCACCATGGCCGGCCGGAGAAAGCAGGAGCAAGGCGAGGAAGAAGCAGAGCACGCTGCCAGAAGCAGCCCAGCCAACGCCACCATGGCCAGCCGGAGAAGCCCGAGCAGCACGCCAAAAGTCGACGCAGAACTCCGAGAACCCAGAGGAACTCCTGTACAGGCGGAGGAGGCAGCCAGCGCCAGGCACCAGCTCCCCTCCGCACCCCCAGCACCTCCACCGCAAGGCCAGAAGCCACCTTACGAAGACGAAGACGAGGCCGAGGGACAAAAGCTCACGAGAAAGGCCTCCACCTTCGCCGCGAAGACCTCGCCCAGAGCACGAGAACCCACCAGATCGACGGATCTAGGGGCACCAAAAGCCGGAAGCTTCACGGATCCGCCAGACCTGGCCTCGCCGTGATGGGGAAGAAACTCCGGCAACCTTATTCCACACCGCCGCCGCCACCACCACCCTGCCAGTGCCGATGGGGAGCCTACCCCTACTATCTACAAGCCTCGGGCACAGATCGACGGCCCCTCCACCCTCCCGCCGCCACAAGGGCAGCCGGAGAGGGAGGCGACCGGCGATCCGGCCGTCGGCGGAGCAAGGGACCTCGGCTCCTTCCCTTTCGCCTCTCTGGAGCACTGTTCGCGAGAGGGGAGGGGAAAGGGGAAGATGTCAGTGGCAACACTAGCTGCCTCCAAGCTTCAGTTTTGTGCTCCAAAGATATAAAATTATGCAACAGCAATCTAAGCAGTATATTAATTTTGACGTTTAATACAGTATACTCCAGCTTACAAATATATTAACTGCTGTAGTAGGAGTATGAACAGATTGAAATAGAGAGCTGAGGGAACGCAACGACGTGCGGCGCATTCACAGCCCGAGGGTTCTGAGCACCGCGGGGTTGACGGTGGTGGTGGCGCCGTCGACGACGAGGTTGTGCCCGCTGACATACCCGGCCTGGTCCGAGGCCAGGAACAGCGCCGCCTCCGCCACGTCCGCCGCGCGCAGCATCTTCCCGCGCAGCGGGCTCATGGCCTCCGTCATGGCCTCCAACTCCTCGGCGCCCATCCCGGGAGCCAACGCGAGGCTGAGCGGCGTGGCGACGCCGCCGGGGGACACGAGGTTGACGCGCACGCCATGCTGTCCCAGCTCCCCGGCCGCGGCGCGGACCAGGCCCAGCAGCGCATGCTTGGACGCCGTGTACGACGCGGGGCCGTACCCGCCCTGCACGCACGCCACGCTCCCCGTGCACACGATGGCGCCGCGCGTGCCGGCCGCCACCATGGCCCTGGCCGCGTGCTTGATGCAGGCGGCGGCGCCGCGGAAGTTGACGGCCATGACGCGGTCGAGGTCCGCGAGGTCCATGTCGGTGACGGAGCCCGTGAGGAGGAGCACGCCGGCGTTGCTGAGCATGACGTCGAGGCGGCCGTGCGCCGCCACCGCCGCGCCCACCGTCGCCTCCACCTGTGCCTCGTCCGTCACGTCGCACCGCGCGTACGTGCAGGGCGCGCCGATGGAGGCCGCCACGGCCTCGCCCAGCGCGTCCTGGATGTCCGCGACTACCACCGTGGCGCCGCTCGCCGCGAACAGCCGCGCCATCGCCTCGCCGATGCCGCTCGCGCCGCCCGTCACGATCGCCACCTTGCCGTCCATCCTGCCCAGATTAACCATCAGACCATCGCATCAGTCTCACGTCGTACCCAACACAGCTCGATTGAGCTAGAGGAATTGGTACAGAACGAAACGGAGTACTCACCTTGGCTTGGACATGGTGACGACTCTTCTTAATTCTGATCTGCACCGCCCTGTCTGAACTCAACTTGGGTCGAAACGACGTGCTCCGGATGCGTTTATATAGGGGCTAAGTTATCTCAAACTAATCCGGCCATGTCAGCACTTTATATGGTAATCCAGAGAGGCAGAGAACTGGCTGACTGCCTACGCTATGCAATTTGCACCAGCGAGAATCTGGATGAGCGTTGAACGCATGCAGAAGAGTAGCTGTCCAGGGAGAGAAGTTTAGTGGAAGAAAATCTGTAGAGGCGGCTGGCAGGCGACAGGGAGCATGTGGCGTGGCTCCCTCGCCATGGACAGACACCTTCCTTGGCATGCTTCCCGGCCTCCCTCTCCAAGTGCCATTTTTACATTATCACATTAGTCTTACATGTCTCTGCTTCGTTGATAATCGGGACAGCCTAATCTAGAGCTGGATCTGCGATCTGCGATCCATGCACGTAGCTTGGATAAGTGACCATGGACCATGGTGTCATGTCGGCGAGAAAATGTAGAGAAAACGGCAGAATTGTTTCTGTCCCGTTTCTACGGCGGTCAAATCAGACGCGATGCCTGAGGCGCCGGGCTCGCTGGAATTTCTGCGCTTGCTTGCTTGAGGCCGCCGTTCGTCACGGGCGGCTGCTATGCTAACCTGTTGGTGACGGTGACGGGTCACCGTCGCCGGCGGCCGGTGGAAATAGTACAATAAGGTTGATGTAGAGATCGAGACACACGGCTCGGATCGGATCCAGATAAAGAGACAGAGATGGTGGTCAAAGGTCCTGTTTCGTCGGATCCGGCGCCATCGTCGTCCTCATCGCGAGTTTTCTGTGCAAAGTCAATGGTTCGTTAAAGCTTCACTGATTGATGATGGGAGTGCGTCTGACCTCTCCCCTTGATCACTTGCGGTCAAAGCACATACGTACGACTCCAAGTCCTATGAATTACGACTTAGAAAAAGCAATTAGGTTATTTCTCTTTCTGCAAATAATTTGCTCTGATCAGATTTAGTTGTCGCCATCCGCTTACAAATTTCTACTGGTGTTAGCTCTCCGCGTCAAGTGATTCGGATTGGAAGTAGTATTTTCGAGGATAAAGAACTAGGTATTTACAAAGCTAGAACAAGGGACTGTCTTGTTAACAGCCGGCTGTTTTTTGTTTCGTCAAATTTTCTATCTCTACATTCTACTAAATTTACGACAAATTAGAGAGTGTTTAATATTACTACCTAATAAATATATAAATAACTAATCCAAGCTGCGTTAAAATTAATGACATCCAATAGGGATATCAAGATTGTTTTGTTTTCTATGCTAGCGTTGATTATTTTTAGACGAAAGGCTCGAAATAAGTCCGGTTTTAAATTAACGAAGCTGACAACCGGCTAGATGTTACAACTTACACACCACATTGTGCGCTGGGATGCTAGCTTTACAGTGAAGATCAAATACAACAAAAGAAAAGTCTTCATGTCTTCTGTTGCACGGAAGCAATGCCGAAGAAACAGCTCCACCAAACCTCACTGACATCAACATCACCACCCGAAGCAAAGGGCAACCCACCAACTAATACTCGAGAATCCAAAGGAGGGGCTTCAAGCGACGCCTCCAAGAAGTAAAACGATGCCCAAGAACGTCGTCGTCGCCGGCAAGTCCTGAGACCTACAAAGCTTTCGCCAAAACCCACTCCTCCCACAAAGAGCTCGACCGTGAAGACGGCGAGGTCCTGTGAATTCCAAAGACACCGCAATGGAAGCAAGCCACACAAGGGCAAGTTGAGCCGGAGGTAGAGTCCAGCAAACAGGGTACGAAGCTTCAAGGTGACGCCTTCAGGAAGGAAATGACACCTGAAGGTGTTATCGTCACCTGCAATGGCCATAGCCAAGCACAGTTTGTATTTTTCAGGCTGATAGTAGGGAAGAACGAAAACATGGAAGATGCCCCTGCTCCAGGATGGGCAAAGCTGCATATTCATGCAGGTTTTAATGTTGCTGCAAGATCAGGTTCCTCGGGAGCGATCCTACGAGGCGAGGAGGGTGAGGTGCTTCTGTCTCCTCTGCTTGGGCGAAGATACAACACAGGCACAGCGGGGAGGCTCTCAAAGCTTACATGCTATTCGAACAGTTCTGACAAAGTCCGACTCGTCTGGAGATAAAACTGCATGGGGCTCTCCAAATCTGCTATTGCAGAAGGAGTACTGAAGGAGATCAAACTTATAGCTGAAACACTTGCTGACTTTTTGTTTGCTCCAAGGATCATTGATCTGGTAATTAGACTGCTCATTACCTTGCCTTCCGAGGCCGTAGTGCGTTGAGGATTCTGGAGACAAATAAATGTGATTGCAACTCTGATTGATTCAATACAGTTGCGAGTTCAAATGAGATTTATACATATACTACATTATAAAGAAGCATAACAGCTGCAGATAGGCGTGTAAACCACTATTCTGTTACTGGCTACATTAGAACTAAGACGCACTTAGAAGAGAATCGAAACCCTTGACAAAGGCTGGTGCTACACAAACCGATAGAGTACTACCAACTCGGTTAGCAAGGTCCTCGGGAAGTCCTTCATGCACTTGGCCTTGACTTTTTGCTTGCCACAGATTTTCCTTTTTCCTTTGTATGAATACAGTACAGAGTACACACGTCCACCTTCCTGAATTTTTGTCCTAAACCAAGCAGTATTGTAGGAGAACGTGTGTGGCAAATTGCAGTCTGATTGAAGTAAACAAGGCCTTAGTGTCTAGATACATCCAATTTAAGTTAGGTTGAGACATCCTTTTGTGGATGGAGGGAGTACCATCTTTATCACCTTCACATTATGTTGGCCATGAGAAGTTTAATCTCGAGTAACAATGCAAGAAATCCTCGTCATTCATTTTTGAAATCAAGTAAGGAGTCATTGACAAGTGTCAATTAAGCCTTAACTCTCCTCCACAGCTCACTAATTGCAAATATCCACAATTTGATAGTAATTATTAAAGATCTCCGGTCACAATCTTGGCAGGATCTTTATTTGATAATAGTACAGATACAAAATTGAGAAATACAACATAAAGTAGGAGAATACAAACAATTGCATACCGCCATAGCCGTATCTATGAAGAACCCACATGATTCACCGTCGCTGGAGAAGAACACCTCTGCAATCATCACCGTCGCACTACAAGAGCATCTTGTCCTGCCGCCACGCCAAGACGCAACGTCTGATTAAATCTGCTCAACAGTTTGACTACACAAGCCTCTCGCTGGCGCCAACAACACCTCTGACAAGCAGGAGTAGTGTGTGTTGTAAGACCATTATTCTTCATACTAGCACCATGAACAACAAGCACGCCATGACGCTGACAGAGGAAACTCGAAAACCTAGACGAAAACGAGCAACAAGCGAAAGCCGAGAGCTCGACTCACATAATTAGTCTTAACGGTAAGAGACAGCTTAGCGGTTGGAATTATGCGAGTCAGGGTGAAATGTCGCACGAGAGTTATTTCAGTCAACGATTGAAGACAATTCAGCTCAAAGACATCGCATAGGATTTATTTGCCCCTCGCGGGATGCTGCTACCTCTGAAGAAGCAACATGTGTTTACGGAAGTTCAGTTATTCAAATTTGAAAGCCTGACGTTGCTCAGGAGGCCAGGTTCGATCATCGCAAGTAAAATTTGGTTTAAAAAAATAGAGTAAACCGAGTCTGAATCGAAACGATTTCCCCAGTCCCCACCCTAACCCCAGATCCTCCCAACCTTGACGGCGGCGATGTCCAGCCCCCACAGCTTGGCGCAACCGCCTCCGGCGACGATGCCCGCCCAGTACGGCTCGGTGCGACCCCCTCCACCAGCCGCCGGCAGCCTCCGCTTTCCCGACTTCTTCCTCCTCGACAAGACCGCCTCCATCAGCGATCTCCGGAACGAGACCACCGCGGCCGCCTTGTCGAGAGCAGGCCTCACCGTCCAGGTATCCTTCGCGGTCGCCGACCCGCCGCGCCGCTCCTCCTGCTGCGTCTACTGCCCCAACCGCGACGAGTCCCCGTTCGAGCGCGCGCCCGAGATCATCTGCTCCGTGGAGGATGCGGCCCTGGTCCGGGTCGTGTTCACCGCCGGAGAGTCGCGTCAGTACTTCCTCTACCGGGCCAGAGGGCCCTACGGCGGCGGGCCGTCGCTCCACCTGCTCCCGGACATCCGTAAGTACTCAGAGACAGAGCTTCTGATCGAACCCCCGCTCGCTTTCGTCTCTCATGACAACCACAAGCAGTTCGTCATGGCGGCTCTTAGCTACGGACCACGGCGTGATGGGCAGTATTACAATCTCCATACCATCGGTTCCGAGCCAGATTATACATGGTCCAAGAAGCTGCTCAAGGTGGAGATTCCTGATGGCCTTACCGCGAAATCGGCAATGATATGTCCCAACAAGATTATCGCCCTTGGAGGTGGACTGCTAGGCTGGGTTGATGTCCGGAAGGGCATTGTGATCTGCGACGTGCTCAACCCTGCTGCGACGACGGCGTCTTTCGTGCCTATGCCCAAGATGCTGCCCAACAACTACGAAATCTACTCGGACCATAATACGGCGCAGCCGATTCGCGACGTCACCTTCAGTAATGGTTACATCAAGTGTGTCGAGATTGAGGAGCTGCTAAAACTCAGACCCGCAACTGTAGTACCAGATGTTCCTGATCCCTGGGACATGCCTCAACTCCATGACTCTGAACTGGACATCAGTCCACCCCAGGAGGAGGAGGAAATATATGATGTCGTTGGTTGGAGGCTCATCACATGGTATAGGGAACTGAACTGGGACTGTTGGTGCAGGGGGAATATGGTTCACTCTGATGACCTCGGTACCGTCTCCTTGCCTCAGCTAGGAGGAGGTGCTCTAAATGTGCCATTGAAGAACCTGAGAACAGCTTCTCCCACTCTGCGTGGCGACGATGATGTTGTTTACCTCATGTCCAAGCTGGAAGAGGACGACCAAGCTGCATGGATTGTGCCTGTTGACACCAAGTGGAAGTCTGTGGGAGAGGCTATGCCCACTTCTGTAGATGGGTCTTCAATTTACTATCCAACCTTCATTCCATGTGTGCTGAGCAAATATCTGGACGCTAAATCAGGTAAGTAAATTGGTCACAACTCGGGACGTTGTTTCCTGAAGCATACAATGTAATAATCTGTACCGACTTTGTTTACCTGTGATGTCTGACAGACTTAAATCAATATATGCCTTTTTTGTGGGTTCATATATGTTTGGGTATGATTAAGTGCGCGCCTCTCGTTTTAAATTGGTATGATTCAATCAGCTGTTAGATAGCTCTACGAATGTTCAGACCGGTATTTGGTATTACATTATTGTTGTTATTTCTGTTTGAGTGGTCATGAGTCTAATGGATTTATGATCTATGCGCATTAGATGGAGGCCATGCAGGCAAGCGAAATGCTTCTCATGTCCCACCTTCAAGAAACTTGAGCAAGTCAAGAAGCAGCTACAGGCAGAACTAGATGAGCACCAACGAGGAGGAGCGCAACTCCTGTAACACTCATCACGCAATAGATATATAAGACGTTTTAGCATGCTGAGTACTAGCGTGTAGTAGCATTCACCAAGTTATTGAATTAGTATTTCAAACATCTGGTTCTCTTATAGGCATGATACTTGATAGAATGCTCCCTGAAATCTAAGGCGATCATGTATGATTCAATCTTGTGATATTTCCTTGTTTTTTAGGCTGATAGTTTTCCTTTTAACTTTTGCAGCCGCGATGATGATGCCAGTCAGCTCTGCATAATATGTCTGATGTTGATGATGCAAGTCGTATATGTGGTTATGTCGGGCATGCTTATGGTTTGAAGTGACATTGTACTTACCCTGCTGACAAAGTCCAACTCACCTGGAGAGGTAACCTAACCGCAAGGGGTTCTTGAAATCTGCTACAGTATTACAGAAGTAACGGCTGAAGGAGATCAAACTCATAGCTGAAACACTTGCTGACTTAGTCTGATCCAAGGTTCATCGATCTCATGACCTTGCCATCCTAGGCCGTAGTGCGTGCGTCGGGCGTGCTGGGTTCTGCACTTCTTCTCCAGGCTGCATGCTGGTGGACAGCCAAACGTGATTGTATCGAAAACAGCTCTGATTGATTGCAAGTTCAAAAGAAAACTCTTTGATATATTCCTTGCTGAAAGTTACATATTGAGCTTTTATATATTATAAAGAAAACAACTACAACAATGCATGTAAACTACATGTCCTGTAAGAGCATCTCAAATAGGCGCACTAAATCTCAGCCGCGCTAAAAACCGTCGATTTTGGGCGCATGACGCAAAATAGGTGCTCCAGCATGCGCACCGGTAAAAAAAAAAATCAGCGCGGGCATATTTGATGCGCCAGCTCAAACGCGCTGGGAAAACGCTAGCACGCGTGACGCTCCAACTGTCGATCTGAAACCTCCGCACTCTCGATGTCGCCCGCTCCATTTCCTCGACCTACACCGGTGTCCTAGCTGCGCCGAATCCCTGCCTCCGGCGCTCCCCTCCGGTATTCTGCCTCCACCACTCGTTGACTCACTAGTTAGCAAAGTGATACATGCATTAGAGGGTAACAAATTTTGGGGAGGACGTGAAGTTTCCATATGCTCTCGACAGAGAAGTCCACTTTCAGTTCAAGTTTGTTGCTAGCTTGGCAGGAAACAGAGATAATGCCGAATTACTCCAATAATTATTTAAAGAGTCGAATCCTCCTTTGTTGGCTCACCTATGTGAGGTATTGTTGAGAACTCTAATTGACTACGACACAAAATAGCAGGTAAAGGAAAAAAATCTGATGGCAATCACCACAATATGTTTGCCTATGTGGGGAGGATTTTTACCCTGCTATTGAACTTTGCCCAATCCAATAATTCTTGGCCCATGACTGTTCTAGAGAAAATATATGCTTGTGTTTCCTCGGTTGGTAAAGAAGACAACTTTGAGAACAAGATAAGGATGAAATAAAATCTGGTAGGGGCTGCCAAGGAAGATTGGCGTGCAATAGTAGATAATAACAAGCTGATACACAATGTGCCCTAAAGACCGACGATGAACTGAAAGATTCAAAATCAACAATTAAATGAAAATAATTATTTGTTTGATCAGACTTACTAGCCAGAGCCGGTCGAACAAAATGTGGGCCAGGGCAAATCAAAACAAAGACAAATTATACTAAACTTTTATACCTATTGAGATGTTACTTTTAACATGTTACATTATTACATATGTTTTTCTATTTGTTTACATAGTTTAGCCACATATCTGGCAATGTTACTAAACATTAGTTGGTTTGTTTTTATTGGACTGAATATCATTGTAAGATATTAATATTTTGTAGCAAAAATCTACCCGAGAACTATTTTTCTACACGACAAAAAAATAATATAATTTTTTACACATATATATGGTCTCGAAACAATATGATCTAACATATATCTCCATAGCGGTTGATAGGTCATGATTACATAAGCATTTTTTTAGAAACTTCTCGAGTATAAAAATGTACCGAATACATTATTCTTTACTCATTTTTCATGGTCAATATTGTCTACAGAGTCAAATTTTAACAAAGTGTGCATAAGTTGTACTTGGTATCATAGAAACAATAGCACGCTATAGCATATTGGAGAGTTCAAGCTAATTGAACAAGTTTTGCTCGCTATGGTGCTATTCGTGACAATAGTATGTTATATCGTTCTAAAACGTCATAGCGTTGAGCCTATAGCCTATTAATGACCTAGAAGTTTAGCGAATCACATCAATCTTCAAGGAAAGTATTTCAAAACAAATTTATTGATTCGGCGCAACGAGAGGAAAATAATAGTTATAAGCCTTAGCAGTTAAGTTGTCAGTTCAACCACACCCTAAAATGATTTTGCTAGTCGTAATTTATTAGTACCAACAGCGATATGACATGCATCAATGGAAAATTGTAGATAAACCCAGTAATAAAAAGTAATAGTAATGAGAGAAATTGTGGCAGCGAAGACTAGCAGGACTAAAAACACAGTAGACAAGGGATGTATAAATAGTCATTGCATGGATAATATCGTTCATGTAATATTTGTAACACACATTGGCATATATAAATAAATAAAGAATCCAGTTCATCAATCATACATAGGTATGTATTCCGAATACATTTATAACTACTTGCAATAAGAATACGTACAATATATTTTGTCGTACCCCCCATTACAACGGGGCCAATAAAGGTACTTAGGGTAATTAAGGTACTCATTTGAAAAAGTATCAGAACAAAGCATTAGCACTTAATAAATACATGAAATTATCAAGTTACAACGTTTCCATTATAATACGACAATCATGTCACCTTGGGGTCTTCGGTTCTGGAAAATTATTAGGTGCATATAACTTGCAGATATGATCCAAGACATCAATTATATTCATGAAAACATAAAGTGTTCAGATCTTAAAAAATTGCGCTCGGGCCCTAGTGTCACTCATAGAGCATAGAATTGCAAAGTCATAGAGATACTAGGCATCATGTACTAAGAATTATATCATATATTACATGAACGATCTCATCCCAACCATCCCACGTGCTTAAAACAGCGAATTACTCACACATGGATGGGGGAAACATGATGGCTTGATGGATATGTGTTGGTGATGACGACGACATCGATATTCCCTTTTCGGAGGCCAGAAACAATCTCCAGATTAGCCCTCCGAAGGAGGACAGAGGATCACCAATAGGAAAAGTATCTGGAGGATTGGGTTTTTCTCGTCGAAGGAAGTCGTGGGTGGGGCCCGCGGGTTGGGGGACCCTCTGCCTCACTTAGTCGCCCTTTTTCGTCTTGTCTTCTGGCCTGTGCGTCTTTTGCCTAAAATAATTTTTGACGGTGATTTGGGGGGGTTTTCGGAAAACTTTTGTTTTCTTCACAAAACAAGACACGAAGGAAATCTACTGAAAAACATTGTTAATCCGTATTAGTCCTATTCAAATCATGCAAATTAGGGAACAAAACAGAAAAAAAGTGTTCAAATAAGTAGATATGTTTTGAACGTATCAGCTCTCCCAAGCTTAGCTTATTGCAAGTCCTTGCTTGGTATTGAGATAACATTGCTTAGAGTCTAATGAACACAAAATAACGTGGACTATAATACATTAGCATATGTAACTTTTATTATTTGATCATCTGGTTATAAAAATGTCTTGCATGAAATCAAATATGCAAATCTAGTTATGTAGACTTATGTAAATCCTGCAAGGTTTTTCACTGAAAAGAGAATAGCAGAATAACCAAACTTATTGTCTATGCTCACATTGGTTTGTATTTGTTTCCGGAAATTAATCATTTAATTATGTTGAGATACTACTTTCGTTAAAAATTGTAAGGCACACGTAATTTTCATCATTAGTAATTTACGATTTTACCACTCATATATATTTGGGCGTGTAGATTGAGTTTGTATAAATTACATCATTGCATTTTACTTCTGGAATAATTTTATTCTATAGGTATTTATACTATTCTTTTAGATATAACTTAATTGAAAATCGTTGTACAAGTTGTGCGTTTCTATAAAAAAATTCATTCATGATTTAATATTTTTACAAAGGGATTATATTAATTAGTTTCTTCAGTGTAATGCATAATAGCATAGTGGTTACTATATTGGTTGCCTTTCTTGCCCGGCCTATAGGCCAGCCCTGTTACGACTACACGACGGTCATAGTTCATCAACCTGATTATATGCGAGACTTGTCTCAGATTGAGCCTTATATCTTGCCCCATAGTTATCGCCTCCGTTGCAGATGAGGTGGCTCACTTTTTTTTTTTTTTTTGAAAGGCACATATAGCCTTTCTCTGTTGCTGAAAGTGATTTCGACCAATAGTAGATTTCAACAAGAAAAACTTTCCCCTCTTCCCCTCTCCTCGTCCTCTCCGCCCTTGAGAGTCCTCCGGCGTCGCCGCCCAGATCCGGCCTCTCTCGCCGTCGGCGCTTGCGCCGGCTGGTGTAGAGATGATCCTGGGTGCCGGCCCGTCTTGTATGTAGGTAGTTTAGGTCGTAGTCTTCTTTCTTCCTCGGAGGGCTGCAGCTCCGGCTCGGGCGCGGCGTCGAGCTCGCCATCGACATGTGCTCCGTCAAGCCTCCAAGGTGGAGGAAGTGCGGAGGTGGATCGAAGGCGCCTTTCTTCAATAAGCGTCTTCGCTTCCAATTTCTGTGGTTCTTTCTTCTTCTCCTGGCCGGCCTCGGTGGCGAGGGGGTGGAAAAGTGGGGAGCGCAGAAGCTGGAGCGCAGCGGCTATCTTGGCGGCGAGGCGAACACGCCGCCGGAGTGCGAGATCCTGATGCTTGCTCGAGCTCCATGGAGGAGGTCCTCTGTATCAGGTACCGAGCGCCGCTGTTCTATCAATTGTTCCCGTGTTTGCTGGGGTTTGCGGTGGTCTTCCTCGACGGTATTGCTCCGGCCGGCCGTGGTGGCGAGGGGAGCGGCCGCGTGGAGATGGGGTGATGCTGGTGGATGGTCTAGGCGTTGCCGAGTCGGCGGGAAGATGGTGGACTGGGGAAGTTGGTGCTATGGCCGTGTTCGTTCATCGTTATGGGTCTTCGTCGCGCGGCGGCGGGCGGTTCTGCGGTCGACTACATGATGTGGAGGTGCTCTCTTCCCCACGAATGGCGGTACGGCGGCTCCGGCGGCGGCTAGGTTCTGGGGAGCGCGGTGGTGGATCCGATTGTAATCCTTTCAGTTGGCTCAGGGTGCTCTGTGCAATTTACAGGGTCTTTTTGTAATTTTCTTTTCTTTGCTGGACCTGTTTGTAGTTTGTACGGAGTTTTTGAGATATGTATCGGATCCTTTCCTCAAAAAAAAAAAACTTCTCTCACATGCGGAAGCAACACCCAACATCTAATCTAAGGTGATGCAAGTAACATGAAGGTAGATCATCGTACCCTCGAAGAACACGCACACGCATGTTGGATGTTTATCACAACGTAACTCGATGAAGATGTTGTCGTGATCCACTCTGATCAGCACCGAAAGGCTTGCACACGTACGACTCAGTAACGTCTCCATGTATGCACGCTTGTAGATCTCGACACTATCTACATTGTGAATTTTTTTTTCGCGAATTTCGGAAACTCAAAAATGTCATTTTCGATTTTTTCAAAAAAAAAGACTCCATGTAGCCCAGATTTCAAAAATTCAATCCGGATATCATAGCTCACAACTAATGCTCGCCTGCATATAGAAAAATGTGATGATTCAAATCAATTATAAAATACTCCAAGTCAATAATCATGCTACATGACTGCGCTAAGCAAAACCGACATGAAGACTTGCGTCGATGTGGGTGTTGACGGTGATCTCGCATGCCAGTATTTTGGCAAAATTCCATACATACATTTTGCACATGTTCTATTAGAACATTTATATTCTTATGTAAATATGCTTAGCTGATGTACAGGCCTGCGTAGTCGAGACTTGGAAGAAAATGGAAATAAGAATTCAACAGAGATTGCAAACAACGATAAAAAAATCGCTTTATTCTGATTCTCTTCCAAACACACCGCTCTCAATGAGTGAATTTTACAGCCTAGTTTCAACCAAAAAGAATAATCAAATGGCACATATGTTATGTTCACAAGTGTGTTGCGAGGTTGTGTAAGTACAATCAATTGTTATTTATTAACTGTATTTTAAGCTTATAGTAGCGACACAATCATGCCTTTAAATACAAAAGATATTCCTCCCCCGCACTGTTACATTGGTTTGATCTAGCAACCAAACTAAGACTCTTAACAACAACACGTCTATACTTATTTTCAGGAACAGACTCCTCACATTGCTCCACGCTCTAGCAGCTCCCATCTGAAATTTGGCGCCGCGTAAACCTTGGGGAGGGTATGGAGGAGTATGCCAACACAAACACAGATCACGGCCACGCCCATCACCGTGAACATCGCTGGCCTGTACAGGAAGGTCCTTGCGAACGAACTGGGGTACATCCGAGCCTGACGGCTGCAGATGTTGCACCTTGCCGCGGATGATGGTGATGGCATGCTCTTGCAGATCTCGAGGCTAATATCGCCGGGCTTCACCCCGTCAGTTACTACGGGACACATGCTGCTGGGAACACCAAGTACAACATGACCTTTGACAAGATGCTTATCAATCTTCTTCTGGACTAGATTCACGTAAGCATCGTTGCCTCTCTGGCGAGCATAGTCTTCAGGGGTGAAGCCTGTCTCATCTCGCGCATTTCTCCAGGCGTTGAGTCCAACCTACAAGAAGCAACGGTAGGGAGGTTAGACAGGATCTTCAAAATAAACTAAACAACCTAAGACTTAGATAAGTAATGCATGTGGTACATCATTATTAATTCTCTGTTCATCATTCAATTGGTGTCGCTCTGTGCTAGAGTTTAATTTATCAAAAATGAAGTTTCAAATAATAAGTTGCCATTGGTGTATGCCGGCATGGCTATAGCTTCAACGTCTAGTCAATGAAATTTTGAGGTCGAGTAAACAGGCAAAATAGAACACGAGCAAGTATTTGAATTGTATTCCAGAAAGTAGATGAGGGAATACCAGTCCAGGGTCATCAGTCAATGCATCCAATACATCCTCTGCATCACTGGTAGCAGCTGCTATATGGAGGGGTGTAAACGTAGAAGGGCCCCGAGCATCAGGTGTGAATAGGTATGTCTCTAGAGTTTCCTTCAGGTTTTTATTCGGTTTGTATCTCAGCAGAAATCTAACCATTCGGACAGATTTCCCTCGCACAGCAGCGTGCAGCAAATATTCAGACAATACCACCTCTTTTGGAGACTGCAGCCCAGTATCGACAAATCCATCAAATAATAAATCTAACAGCATTTTGGTCACAGCACACCACTCCTGCTCCATGGCGAATATACCAAGATTCCTGAATCTCAGCAGGTTAAAGGTCGCTGCAGGCAGCTCCACTTTATCATGCTTTGAAATTATGTTTACTCTCTGAAGAAGCCAGCCCAGCTCATTTAGAAACTCAAAAGCTTGATTCCTTGCATTGTCATCATCAGCCGGTTCATGACTAGATGACTTAAATATGCTCTCCAGCTCACAAACCTCAGAGCATACATCCTGCTCAGCAATTATGAAGGGGAAGAAACCATTACTGAATCCACCATCTTCAACCTGAAATTGGCAATGATATTCAATGAATTTAAAATTAGTTAATGAGTTACAAGTGAAAAACAAAAAACTACATCAAAACAAAAGCTAACATTGTTGTACCTCTATGAATCCTCTTCCTCTTGAACCAGGGAGAGAACAACAAAAGCTGAGATATTCAATATCTTCTTGCTCAGTGTCATCAGCCAAATCAGCTGTGTCTTCCTCAAATATACAACGACCTTCAATTGAGCAAATTAACCTGCGAACATAACATGGTGTATTCAGATAACAGCATAACGGCTGAATTAAACATCAAGCTGTACTCATCTTCTGCAAGAAAATGTAAATTGAATATGATAAAAAGTACCTTGAGGAATTACTGATTAAGTTAAAGCCTTCTACCCTGAAATTAACTGTCGCTGAATAAGGAGCAGCAACTGGACTAACACATAAAACCTTGCAGTAATGATGAGAATTAGGTGCCAGTGGTCTGTCCAACATAACTTGACCTGCAGTAATATGACCATAAGGTTAGCAAAATCCCAACGAAGCCTAAAAAACCTGAACGGCTATACAAAAAATCGCCAAAAATATACAAGAGCTTGGACTCACCATTGTGCATAAAAGCAAGTTGATGCCGTACCATCACAAATACCAAACCAGATGTCCAAAAGTTATCAGTGGAACTACTTGACAGCTTGTCCAGGTATAAGCTCATATTCTCAGAGAGCTGTAGAAAAGAAATATGATCCACCAGCCAAAAAAAAGATCACTATCATGATACGAAATGATTATATGAAAGAAAGGTACCTCTCTCCATGTAGACTCAACTAACCGAAGATATACTGTTAGGATAATACAGCCAGGTCTAATATAGCTCTCTATATCAGTAGGGCTAGTGGACAACCAACCAAGAATCTGAAATTCATGTTTAAGTGTTAGATTCAACCCCCTTGTGATTTGATGAGAGAATGCATATTTACCTGTGATCGCAAAATTGGAGGTAAATCGCTAGGAACTTTCTCAAAAAGCTTGAATACAATTTTATCAGTTCGACACTGCAAGCAAAACAATAACAATGTATGTCAGAGGTAGACACGTTCTGGGAGAAAATAATACAACGAGTGAGCATATGTTAGGTTTAAATCCACACTCAATATTAAGATAACACGGACATTTCGGATGTCTGCAAGCATACACCAAAAGACAATTGTTGTCAACATAGGTTCTCCTCTTTCATGATGCTCTTATATACAGGTTTAACAGCTGCCCAGTTAGCTTTGATGATTTGGAGTATTCATGTGGCATAATGCACCAACCAGATGGGATGAATCAGTTATTTATTAGGTAGAAGTCAGTATCTTTGATGCCTATTTCGTTGGCTCAAAGAACTTAATTCAAATTTACTCTTGAAGACTTGTTGAGCTTGGTTCTTGATATCTATCATTAAATATAGTAGAGTAATTGAAACGATGCGCACTTGTAGAAGTACATAGGTTCCAACTTCCTACACTACAGCTAGGAGTTGTTATACCATCAAAGCACAGTCTAGTCCTGCATAAACTGAGCATATTTCGACATATCACCCTAGTCTTCACCCTTCAGCATCAAACATTCTATCTGAATTCAAGATAACCTAAGATAACTATCTGAGGTACGAGGTAGATAGTTTTTTTTTAGACCGTGCTACGGTCTAAAAACTATCTACTTCGTACCTCATTAATTTATTATGTAATTTGTTGGATGCTGGGTTGCGGACTGTTTATGAACCTGTGCTCAGGTCATCAAATTGTAAGTTGCAAGCTCAGCATTTGACAACATATCAATTATCAAACATAATGTACTCATTAATTGACCTTTTTCCCATTACCATAAAAAGTCATTAATTTATATATTTTTAAATATCTATAATATATACAAACAAACGCACCATTTGTGTTTTTTTGTAAATTGCTATATCTGGGCAACCTAGTATTTCTTACAGCCAGTGTCTTTGTATTTCGTACAACGCACCTTCTTTGGCATTTTCTTCCTAATTGAAAAAAACTTTCATGTATTGGGGCGTATCATAAAAAAAATCTAATAGCAAATCGGCAGGTACTGCGTGGTAATATCCCTTTGAAAATTATGATGTAACTGTTATAAACAGATAAGTTGCAGCTATCTAGACTATGCCATACAATAATTGGAAATTAACCCTTTCACTTTTGTTTATGAGCACGTTGAAAGGAGAAACATGGCATACCTGAGCGTCTCCATTGGAGCTTGACAATGACTGAGCTGACGTTGAATCTGAATTACCACTAGTCTGTGGTGGGCTTTGGGTAGAGTCTTGCCGAATCCATGATGGGCAATTCAGACCATCCTCGAAGCCTTCCACATCATTGCATGTGTCATTCAAATCAAAATTCTTCAACTTGCAAGCTGAAGTCTCTGTAAACACATACAACATACATATGTAAGCTAATTTTTTCACAAGCAAGCATTTCCTGGGGGTTAAAAATGCTTATATGCCTTACCGGGACTTGCCACCATGGTAGCCTTTGATTGTACTGGTACAGCAGGAGATGGACTCTGCCCACATTGACCACCATTCACAAAAGGCACCTTGGAGTTAGATGGTCCTGCAGCCTCTGCCGTAGAAGTATTCACCAAAGCATTAGCTGCTCCAGAGGTCCCAGTATTTGATCCATTTTGCATGCTCTGACATGCCTCCAGAAGTTTACAAAGTTCTTTTGGATCCAATGATTTGGCAACAGTCCCCAGGTTTCTCCAAAGATTGGACAACAACTCCTGACCTTGTAAATTCTCAGCGTTCTCAGCTGCAAGAACCATGTTAAGGATCATGTCACCACCGAGTATTATCATAAGAGTGATTCTGAAGGGCATTAGTATGCTGGTAATAATCCAGTTCAGGCATAGACATTGTTCCTAAACTATATTTAAGAGAGAAGCTATCTCATATACAACCAATAATAGTCAGTAAATTACAATGATTCTAAGATCAGACGGCTAGAATTGTAGCACTATACCACTGCAAATTCAAGAAATCTGATGGACATAGTCATACTAGTATACTACACAGCTTGTAGCAGAAGCTCCAGCAAGCAATTCAGAAGTTGGACATCAAGCAATAGTAAACTTCAAGAACACCCAACATCCCTTTATATAACCTTTATGGCCCTAGAGACTCTAGTATTTCAATCAAAATATCCAAAAAAAAACAGCAAGAACATTGACGTTGATTTTACAACTAGATGCACAAGAAAACAATTAAGAACTCCATCATAAAGTCTTTTTTAGGTCAATGCAAAGTAAAATTCAGTCAAAGCTACGAGTTAAAATAAATTCCAGCGATTTTATGATAGATAAACTATACAGGTTCCAGTACCATTATATGCAGAATAAAGAAAACAATTAAGAACTCCATCATAAAGTCTTTCTAGGTCAATGCAAAGTAAAATTCAGTCAAAGCTACGAGTCAAAATAAATTCCAGTGATTTTGGGATAGATAAACTATACAAGTTCCAGTACCATTGTATGTAGAATAGTTAACTGTATATGTTACTCTAGCAAGTATGAACCCTTCAAAACCTTACTTACAGTTCAAATTTGCACATATTCCAAGAAGACTCAACAACAAATAACTGCTAACTTTCTCTTCAATAGGACTCCCTCCAACAGCAATTTCAGGGCGGGTTTTCCTCCTCCGTTTATTATGGCCTGCTAAACGCCGACGACAGCTTCGCTTTCCTTCATCAAATTCTTGAAGAAGGTGAAATCTGCACATCATATTCAAGAGGATTTGCTAATTTTTCAGAAGGTGAACACAGTGTGTATAATCATACCAGAAAAATACATTGCGTAAATCAAATGCTGTCAAAAGCATTTCAGAAGGTGAACACAGTGTGTATAATCATACCAGAAAAATACATTGCGTAAATAGTCCTCGGATGACCAGGCCAGGATGAATTTATTATTTCCAAAAGGTGGACAGTGTCTTCACAGGTATAAGTTGTACATGAACAAGAAAGACGGAACTAGAGGAGGGTATTCGTGTTGGCCATGTGTTGTTCAAAATATTTCGATTCCGACGTGATAAATGTATTTAATCCTTAATATAATTGAAATTTGGAGTGTGTGGAATATATTGTGTGGTATCCTGCAGGCAGTTGGGCTTGATTGCTAGAACAGCTTACAAAAATTATTCAGAAATTTCTTAATCTCTACTATATAATACTACTATATAATACGGCTTGTGGTGTTCGTCGTACGTACATTTTGTAATTTAGCCCCTCAGCTATTTGTAAAGCAACCCGCAGTCCACACTTAAGCATTGGCCCATTGTAGAGAAGTTTTCATTTTCACACCGGTATCCATCGAGAGAGAAAGCAAATCGCAGAGCACCTTCATAGCTTCATCGATCCCCGCCCGCCTCGATCTCTGCATCTGCCGCCTGCACGCCCGGAGCTCACACCGCCGGACGCATCCAACCTGCTTGTCCGCCCAGAGCTCTGTCTTACGCCATCACATGGCCCGCCGCCTCACAGGCTACAAGCGCCGACACCCACGGCAAAGGCAGCATACAAGTAGGGCTCGTCCGGGCACTGCCGGATGCCCGCAACCTGCCATCAAGGCCGACCACCCGCTGGTCGAGGGATATGGGTGTCACAGCGTTTTGCCAGAGATCCGACCCATGCGTGCTATGGAAAGCTGCATCTACCATGTGGAAACAATCGGTTCAATAGACTTGTAACCTGTAGTTCTGTCAGTACTCATTCGGCTCAACGTCTTCTTTGCGATGACCAACCAATGTGCAAGTAACCAATCGGCTCAACAAGTGCTAACAGAATACTGAAGAAGGCTAAAACTCCAGGCAACATGCCTCACATCCTCTATAGTATTTGCAGTATTGTTTTGATGTGTATTTGGTTTGAATTTTCCATTACATGATACAACTAATGAAAGCCTGCCAAAAATACATGTTATAAAAAAAATCATGACCCACCTGCCAATATGTTTAGAAATTCTTATGTTCACAATAACTCATGGATGGTATATGTACAGGTTACATTGTCGTTTTTTCATCATTCCGGTGTCGTCGTATGGAAATAATCTCTGGCTCTGTACTGCTATCCTTCACATATTATTTACTTCTTGTTATCCTTGTTAATATGCTGCACTTTTGGTTACATATAGCAAGGAATTAACTCTATACTTGTTAATTATTTCACAAAATGTTACATGCTATCTTATGTCACAGTCAATAGAAAAATAACTGACATATTTGCAATTATCCCTCTAATTAGACTAGTTTAATTTTTATCCCGTTGCAACGACGGGTATTTAGCTAGTTTTTTTAAAATATCTTAGTACCACAGAGGTTCCAAGTTTATCAACATCAGCTAATCCTCATACATAGGGAAGTAGAACTATATTAATTTTTTGTTGAACTGAAAAGGGAAAACTGATGTGATGAGTACAACAGCGCATACATGTAGTTTAGCAATTCACTATAACTTCTTAGCATGACATTACAAGACAACTGACTCACAAAGATAACGCCATAACTAACTCATGTATACGCCTCTATGGAGTTGGATGTTCCAGTTTTTTTACTATTACTACTTCATTTTTGGTTGTAAACAATCTTTACATCCTTTTTTACTATTTCCAAAAAGTGGACAGTGCCTTCAGCTATATAAGTTGTACAAGAACAAGAATGAATGAACTACGTAAGGGCATTCGTGTTGGCCATGTGCTGTCCAAAATATGCATACATTTAGGTTCCGATGTTACAATTAGATTTTACAAAAAAAATGATATTCAATCCTTAATATAATTGAAGATTTGGACTGTGTGGAATATGTTATGTGGTCTCCTGCAAGCAGTTGGGCTTGATTGCTAGAACATTGTACAGGAATTATTTCAGAAATTTGTTTAATTTTTAATATATGAGTAGCACAGAGGTTTCCAAGTTTATCAACATCCTAATCGTCGTACATAGGGGAGTGTTGAAACTATATTAATTCTGTTGAACTGAACAGGGAAAACTGATGTGATGGTTACAACAGTGCACATGTAGATTAGCAATTGGTTGTAACTTTTGACTCGTGCAGAGTTGATAAACCAAATTGATGAATGACTAATATGTTTACTTCAAAATATATTCCCAGGAATCATGTGTTCATATTTTCCGCACCGCCCCTCCTTTTGTAAATAGTGGATTATTCAGTCTAGCCATAGGAGAGAATTTAGGCAAAGCTAACCTTTCTTAGCATGACATTTTAAGACAACTGACTACCAACGACAACGCCATAACTATGGAAGTTAGATATTCGTGGTTTTTTACTATTAGTACGTAGTAGTAATTTTTGGTCGAAAACAATCTCTACGTGCCTTTGAAGTTTCAGTGTCCAAATGAGAGCATGCCATGATACAGCTGTCATAGATTATGGTGATTCTAAGATATCAAATGGTATTGCTTAAAAACATCATCATGGCAGAAGTTTGCGATGCTCTACAAGTCTATTCGGCGACACAATATAAAACTTGCATCAGATACTACCTATACATTCCCACGCGAACAAATAATTACATGTAAACAAATGGTAATAGCAGCTGAACCGTAAAACTGACCTGCTACATTGTTGGCAGAAGCGTTGGACAGTATTTCCGACAACCGCAGTGTTGGCCTTAGCATGCATCTCGCAGACCTTGTGCCGCCGATGGTAATCCTTAGCCACGCTAAGGTCCGCCCAACAGCCCTCCACCTGGCAAGCCGGACCATTCGAGCTCCCACCCTGCACCCTAATCTTCTTACCATTCCTCTCCTCCTCGTTAACACCACCATCCTCCAGCGCTTCCCCGGCAACAGCGCCGCCCCCGATTCTCAAGCTGAGCACCCTGCGACTGTTCTCCACCGGGTCCTCCTCCTCGTCGTCATCATCAATGACCACCACTCGCTTCCTCTTATCGGAGTCGGCTCCAAGGGTACCATCCCTAACCACCTCGACCTCCGGTTCCTCCGAGGAAGACGGCGAGGTATTAAGCGACAGGCCGACTGCCACCGCCGCGGCAGGAACCGGCGTGGCAACAAAGCGGTCGCTGTCCCAGCTCCAGTCGTTGAGGTCCCAGCCAAACACCCTCTTCTCCCGCCTGGCTGGTCAAGCTCGCCGCCGTACAGGTGGCGGCTCTGCGACCCGACCCTGGCCGCCTCCATGTCCCCCCACGAAAACCCTAGCGGAAGCTCGTATCGAAACCAGCCTTCCTGAACCCGCCGAAACGCGCGGCAACCGCCGGTGGGGCCGAGAGATCTAGGCGCGTCCCGTCCCGGCCAAGCAGTCGACGAAGGTGACGCCGACGCAGCCGCGGATCCAGACCAGCGAGACCCACATGCCCGCGCGCGGCGGGAGTCACCGCGGACCCGAGCTCACGCGGCCCGGACCGCCGTGGGCGGGGCGGATCAGCGGGGCCGACGGAGCGACCGAATTGACGGCCGGGGCGGGCGGTTCGGGGCGCGAATCGGGGTCTGGGAGGGTCGGGGCGCGCGAATTCCGGCGGCGCGCCGGCGAATTTGGGGCGCGGGGTTCTGGTGGGAATGCACTGGGGAGCAGCGGAGTCGAGGGAGGACTGGGGAGAGGGAGGGGAAAGAGCGAGCGAGGGAGGAGATGGTGGAGGCGATGATGGGGACGCGTAGCGAGAGGTGCCCGTACAAATAGGCCCGCCAAAATGGCTATGGCCACGCGGCAGCCTACACGGCGCTTTGCGCCATGCATCTCAATTTGGTTTGATCCAAATCTTGAAACAAATGGTCCGATTTAGAGAATCATCCAAGTGTACATGATACATGGGCATGACCATTGCCAAAGTACGCATCCCATGGAGATTGAACCTTTGTGAAGGCTTGCGTCATTTCTGACTCTTGAATGGAAGCCCGTCGGTTATGTCAGAGGAGGAGAAAATTTCAATAATCCACGTAATGTGATAAGCCGTCATTATTGCATACATGGTTCGACGGATATGTGATAAGTGACACTCGTCATGACGCTTACGTTGCGGATATCATCTTGGAACCTACGCTATTAAATGGACGGTGGACGTATGCAAGTCAATTTTGAGCATTGGATTTATGATCAATTTGTAATGACAACAATATCATAGTAAAACTAGAACAATAAATATGAAATATTATAAGTGAGTACATTGTATTAAAGATGCATCCAGGTGTAAATGACACTCATACCTATGCCAAAGTATGCAGCCCATGAATGACGGATCTTGTGAATGGCCAGTATTACGTCATTTTGGCGAAAATGTTCAACGGCTCACGTAACGTGACAAGCATCCATTGTGACATATATGATTGTTAATTTGGTAGATATCTAACTTTTGAAGCTCACGGCAAGGTTATGTGTTGCATGAATATATTATTTGGAAATTTACGATGTTAAAGGGACAATGGACGTAACCGGCCAAATTTTAAGGGTTGAGTTTCTACATAATATTAGGTAACACTGTAGAAAACTAGGAAAAAGTAAGATTTATCACAAGTACATACATTGTAGTATATGTGACATTTTAATATTATTTCGCGCACAAACCAATTCCATAAATTCAAGTGATCCGTTATTTCCATAAACTACCAAAGGTGGTTCCATAAAAGACTTGTGGTTTGCTGATTTTTTTTTACATTATTTTCTCAAGTGGTGAAACTTTGAGGACATTTTCTTCACCAAGGGCTATAATTTAAATGATAAGGGAGGTCACAGATAAAGAAGCAACCAAATGCTATACATGCCAAAGTTTGCAGCCCATGAAGGACGGATCTTGTGAATAGCCAAACTTGTGTCATTCCTAAGTTGAACTGCCGATCCAAATCGGGCTATGTAATAGGTGCAAAAACATTCAAGAAAGCACATAATGTGGTAAGAAGTCATTATGTCGATACCATGGCTTTGATCTGACATGTAACGTCATGCATGATGCACTCTGTGTTGCACATGCCATCATAAAACAAATAGTATTTGGACATAAGCAAGTCAAACTTCAGTCTTGGGTTTAGTGATTATATAACATATATAATATTAAATTAAAAAAAGTACGACATATGATAGGTGCATGGATACATCTATCAAATTATATGTAATATATTACTATGATATGATTTTATTTATTGGATGAATAACTATGTCAAAACATATGTGTGAGATGTCTACTTTTTTGCGAAAAGGACCCTAGCATTAAAAGAAACAACAAACCGTACAAAACACCTCAACAAAAACAAAAATTACAACGAGATGTCTACTTAACACTAGCAAACCCGGGCGCCCAAAAAGAGAAGAAATAATAATTCAAGAAATAAACTTCATGAAGAGGCTATCTCATTTATCTACAACACTTGTCATATAGCATATCCACATTGTCATTATCTCGATGTTCATGGCTCGTGACTTCACCAATTCTATAGTGTCGTCATAATAATCCGAGCAAGATCGTCGTAGCCTGCAGCGGTGGCCATGCTGCTAATCCACGGGCACTGACTCCTTGTGGCATGCTGGCAACCCGAACAAGATCCTCACTACAGGCAGCGCGCACGGCAATGTTTCAGAATAAATAACATGGCACTAGTTATCTCTTGGTAAGTATACCGAGTGGTGGTACATATAAATTCTGTAGAAACTAGTGCCATACTAGTGAGTCGAGTTAACTCTTGTATAAAAAAAACTCTAAAATAAACCCCTATGTATAAGATAACAATTCTTCATCGAAAAAAAAAACACAGCAAATAAACAAAAAGGGATCACCTCTAAAGAAAAGTCAAGTAAATAGCGTGTCCATAGCAATTGTAGCACGGCGCGTGTCAAAGAGTCAAACAAAACATGGCTTCGTGAGTGCAAACTTTTTTGGTAGTTCATTGTTCACTGGCCTGCAGACCACAAGCTTTCCCTCGCAGTCGCAGCGGCGCACAAAAGGTCTTCCTGCTGCCAATTGCAGCGCACATTCTACTATATACAACAGACGGAAGAATCCCAGCCTGTTCATTCGGCCACGTCGCCTCCAATTCCTAGCCATCCGATCCGCGCGACGGACGGCCCAGATTCGACCACGTCGCCCCCAAACCCAGCGTCCCTGTTCATCGCTGATTTTAGGCCAATCACAACTCGACACGCGTCCCGGTCACCACCCGGTCGCTGCCCGTCCCGCCGGTTGCCGCAGATTTTTGCACAAAAGCCACTGGGAAAAAAAACATCAACCCGCCGTCCAAACTTTAACACTGCGAGGGACTTGGATGAAAATTCATGAAAAGTCACGGACTTTTATGCAAAATCGCCAGGCCATTTCCCCGAGCCCTTCTTCTCTCTCGCGACCCGCGAGGTCACCGGCGGCGCCGCCGCGCGGCACGGCCACTGGACGCCTCCCCGCCCAAATCGAAGGTCGCAGAGAGCTTCTCCGCGTCGGCCTCCACCTCCTGGCCTCCGGACGCGTCCCGGGGTGGCCGGAATCGTCGGGAATCGTCGCCGCCGTCCTCCGGGTGCGCCGCCGCTGTTTTGGCTGCCGGCGGCGGCTCCGGCGACCATACGGCTCCGCCCGCCGCCCACTCGCCTCCCCTCCGCATCCTCTACTGCATCCGCACGGTCCGGAGCCTCGCGCGCGTCCGCCGCCGCGCGGGCGCGACCTCGGCGCCACCGGCCGCTCCGCCGCTCGCCCGCTGACGGAAGGGATGACGTCACCCGTCACTGCCTGACGGGTGGGCCCCGCTGTCAGCGACTCAGAAATAACAGGAAACAAAAAAAAAACAAAACAATTCACATCTTTTGAAATCCAGTACAGAAAAATGCAAAAAAAATACCAAAATTTCAAGAAAAAAAAATTCTTTCCAACTACCACATTTACATGCCTTTCCACACAACATAAAAAGAAATTACTACAAAAAATGAAAATCATAAGATTCGTATCTTCCGGTATACATTTCAAAAGAATACAAAATAAATGATAAAAAAAACTCTTTTACAACCAACACATTGACATGTAGTTTTACGCGGTTCGGCCTCCAGGACGCCGCCGACGAGCTCGAATCACCGCGACCTGGCCCGCCATCCTCTGCCGCGTCCGGCCGCCGTCACGGCCGCTCCGGCGACCTATAACTGGCGGCGCCGCCACGTTCAGGTTCACCGGCTCCGGGCGCACCCGGCGCGCCCACGCGCGTGTCCGAAGGCACGGCGGAGCGCCGCCGGCGACTCCAGCGCCGCCGCGGGCAGAACTAGGGTTATCCCCACTGTGACGTCAGCACGACACCACAGTGGGGCCAATTTGTCAGTTTTTTTTTTTTTGAAAAATCCTAAATTATTCATAAACTTTGGAACAAATTCTACATAATTTAAACCAGTAATTTCAAAATGTCCACAACAAAAAATGATAAACATGCCCGACCGAAATTCAAATTTCAAACCTCTATGTGTATTCCAAATTTATTTTTTTATATACGCCAAAAATAATTAAAATGTGCCAAAATATTCCAAAACCGTACGACTTCCGAATTTGAACAATTCTCGAAATGCGGACAATTTTCCAATTCCAACAAATTTTAAGGTTGAATAGACCAAAAAAAATAGCCCACCTTAAAAAAACCATTTAGATAAATTCCCGCTGGGAAAGTTTTACAAAAAAGCAAAATGTTCATGGAAAAAAAATGCTGCCTATTTACGGGAAAAAAAATACTCAAATTTTTAAATTGAACATTTTGCAGAGAAGCTCTAATTCAATATTAAATGTAAAATAGTAATCAACATTCCAACTCAAATTAAGAATTTGAATATATGAAAAAATTCTACGACTTCCAAACCTCATCAATTCATAAACACTAAAATAATCCAAGTTTGAATAGATTCCAAGATATACAATTTTCAAAACCTGCTCGATCATTTCAACTCAAATTCGACATTTACAGTAAATTTGAATATTTCAGAAAAATATATGACTCCCAACCCTCAACATTTCATAAATACTACAATAATTCAAATTTGAATAAAATCCAAAATGCAAATTTTTTGAAACCTATTTGACCGTTCGAACTGAAAATTCACATTTAATCATTCTAGAATTTTAAATACCTTTCAAATCTAACCATTCTTGCCGCCACTAAAAGAATACAAGTTTGAATAAATTCCAATACAACCACTTTTCAAAAACTCAACATCCTTTTAAGCACAAAATTTTCCATATTAAAATAACATTCATATTTCAACAACTCTTCATAAAAAAAATTATTGAACAGGCGCGACAATAAATACCCATCGACAAAATATAAAAAATATTATCAAAATACTAAAATCACAAAAATGTTAACTATTTTTAAAATAAAACCCACAAAAAAATATCAATAATACCATTTAAAACGATAAACCCAAAAAAACAATTTGGCACAAAGCATCTTATTCAAAAAAAGTCCGGTAAATCAACTAAATACAACGACCCACTTCAATTCCAATAGCTTTCAAACTTAACCAATTTTTAAATGCAAACACTTTCAAATTAAATTTCACTACACAGTCGCGTCGCACACCGCGCTAAGATCCCAAACTATAAAACGCCCACAGTCTTTTTTTAAACCATTCTACATAATTCTAAACATGTTTTTCACACGATTCCAAATAATGCAAAACAAAAAAATAACAAATGGCCACATTTTTTTTCCCCAAAAAAATAGTCCAAACTATCCATTCCAGCCCAAACTCAAAAAAGTCCACGATTTTTCTCCCAACAAATTCTTTCAGAACTTTTAATTCACAACAACTTTACGGTTGAATGGTTCAAAATTTAAACCCACGGGCGCGGCGTAGTCCGCGCTTCGTCCCCTAGTGTGCTCATATGGGCTGCAGCCACTTCTATTTGTCTCACAAAATAGGCTGCTACCCAGGTAGTAACTGGACACAGATGGCAAATGGGTGGGCTTGAGGCATTCGTTCCATCTTATTTGTACCTAGGCCATGGCTGTTAGTTTCGGGTGCTCCTCCTATTTGACGCTTCAGCCGTCAGTTCCATCTGTCTTCCAATGGAAGGGTAAAAAATCTTGTTAATGGTTAAGATATTAGTCAGATCATTTGCTCTAAAGATTTGACCAGATATTTACAATATTAAAATAAGCACGAACACCTATAAAGGCATAAACACACATACACTTGCACTATATAATTAGTGCAACTTTAGAAAAGTCTAGCAGGCTTCAGTTTCAATATATGTTTAGGGGCAATGCTAAAAAGATAAACCACATTTTGTTAGAAACTATGTTGAAGTAGCATACTATGTACCCAGTAACATCACAATTAATATTAAAAATATATTTATGTAGCTAACTCAATAGAAATACTTGTTAAGATTGTACTAATTAAAAACTATTATCAAAGAGGTATAAATGTTTAGTACAAATTTTATTTAACCTCCCCCAAATCGTTCCTATCTAGCGACTGCACACCCATGTATAGGTACTACAAAAACAACTTAATTCATGACATAATTATTGTACCACTCACAAGTGCTCTTCATACTGCATGTACTAGAGTTAAATGAAATAGTATTCAAAATATGAATCTATTGATTGGTATGCTTGCAAGGATTAAACGTACAAAGGTTGAAAGAGCAAGATCCTGACCGTCATTGCCAAAATTATGGACCAGTGTATTCATACTAAAAAGGGAGCGTTACACATCGAATACAAGCAAAGAAAGAAACGAGAAGAAAACAAGAACAGCAGCGATGGCACCGCCCATCTTCAACCTCCAGGTCGCCCGGCACGCCGCCCCTCCACCGTCGAAGACGCCGAAGAAAGCAGCCACCAGGAACACCCGCCGCGGGAGCAGAAGAGCTCCTAGCCCGAAGGCGTTGACGAGCCGCAGTAACCACCAGCTCCGTGGAGCTGGATCTGATGCCGACGAAGCAACATCGGCTGGGGGGCCTCCCCAAGCATGATCTGCCCCAGATCTGAGGCCTGCGCCTCAGATCCTCCACCTTCACGCCACCAGCCCGCACCTCCGCCGTCTTGAATCTCCTCCACCAGCCACCTGTACACACGCCACGATCCCGCCGTCGCCGCTGGAGAAAGCAACGGGGAGAAGGTGACTCACCAGGCGACCCCACCACGCCAGCGCCGCCCCAAGGCTCCCTAACTACCCGCCGGAACGCAGATCCGGGGATTCCCCACACTCCCGCCGCCGTAGCGGCAGGCGGAGGGTGGGGAATCCCACGGATACGCCGGCTGCCGCCGGGAAGACCGAAGTCGCCTCCGATGCGCCTCTGGGTAGTTAATTGTTTACTGACCTGCAGACCCCAAGCTTTCCACGCGGGTTATTTTGGTGCGAATAAGAGCGCACGTGGGGCTCATATGGGCCACAGCCACTTTTATTTGTCTCACGAAATGTGCCGCTACCATGTAGTAACTGGACACAGATCGCAAATGGGTGGGCTGGAACTGGAAGCATTCGTTCCGTTTTAATTTCTGTGCCATGGCTGTTAGTTCGTGTCCTCTGTTTTCAAATGGAAGGCCCAAGTTGCTTCGTTGTCTCTCTATGTGTCTGTCGTGTGTCTTCAATTCCCTAAGTAGGAGTAAATCCATGTTGTTCTAAAAATAACATTTTTGATTGCTGCTCCTGCCCGAGTGCCACCGTATGTGCATGGAGTAGGAACGGAGTCAAACGCAAATTTTCTGCACTACAATTAGATGTTTGAAGTGCATTGTAAGATACTAGGGGACTAAGCGCGGCCTCCGCCGCGCCCGTGGGCTAAAATTTTGAATTATTTAATCGTAAAATTGTTGGAATTCAAAAATTGCCTAGGTTGAGAAATTGTTTAAATTTTTGAAATGGTCAAATTGGGGAGCTATTCATATTTAAATTGTTTTCACATATTTAAAATTATTGGTTTACACTATTTAGATTTTTTCCAAAATTATATGAATAATTTGGGATATTTTTGCAAAAAAAAATCGAAAAAATCTTACATGACGGGCCCACTGTGACGTCGTGGTGACGTCACAGTGGCCCAATCTGGCCGGAGCCGCCCGCGGCGGCGTTGAGCTCGCCGGCGCGTTCCAGGACGCGCGCGGGGGCGCGTCGGAAGCGGCTCGCCGCGGGGAACCCGCAGCTGGCGGCGCCGCCGCCGTCTGGTCGCCGGAGCGGCCGCGCCGTCGTGTGGACGCGACGGAGGACAGCGGACGCGGCGGCGTCGATCCCGGCCGCGTGGCGGCGTTTCGGCGGCCTATTACCGGCGAGGAGGTAGATCCGGCGATGGCGTACCTCCCCGTGGCCGGCGATTTGACGGGGGAGCGGCGGGGTGGCGCGCCGGCGGCCGCGGCGACGATGGCGTCGCGCGGGGAAGAGGAGAGCCCGCGGATGGTTTTGCAGAAACGACCCCGACGTTTCCGGAAATTGCGTTTAGGTCCACCCGTTGAGGAAAAACATGGACCGCGCGCTAATTTCTGAACGTGGGAGGTTTTTTTTTGCAAATTGGCGCGGCGACCGGCTGGGAGCCGGGTGATCGGCGGGCGACCGGGCCACGTGTCGCGCTCTGATTGGAAGAAATTCGGGAGGTACAGTGCCACGCGCGGATGAGGCGACGTGGGCGAATCTCGGCCGTCCGTCACGCCGATCGAACGGCTGGCGAACGCGGCGACGTGGATGGCCTGAGAGGCCGCGAATTCATCCATCTTTTATATATAGTAGGAAGTGGGGATTGAGAAATAGAAAGAAAGTGGACCTTTAGTTCAAAAAAAAAGTGGACCTATTGGTGATGCCATCTGCGGGTGTCTTTTTACATAGTGGAGCGCGATCACACACCTGCTGATAACGATGGCGACCTTATGAAAAAAAGATGCAAGTACTGCATAATGGAGACGACATATAAAAACCCTACTTTGTATCATCAATTGTGAGAACCAACACACTTATTTGCATGAGGTGATAAGATGACTTAAATGCATCATGTATAAAAAAGATTAGAAGTTTCATATAATTTTGGTGGAACAATGATGTACCAATTTATGTTACAACTCCACATAATCATCTAAGTTGCATTTAACCGTTTCAGACCAACATGTAGTCCGGCACATGTACCGTGAAAGTTGTGAGGAAGCACGAGAGGTTGAAGAGGCCGTTCCCATCTTCTTTAAGAGCAATCTTGCGCTTCTTCTTTTTTGGGGGTTTGCGCGTCTTGCATTAGTTTGTGTTGCTTCACTTCTCCATGCCAATTAAGCAGGCTAACCTCTTTGCTCATTGGATTTGCTAGTGTTCATCGAAGGTTTTCTAAAACAGTCTTTGGCGAAGAGAAGATCATCATCTAGCAGGGTCAGTCCAATAAAAAATTAGGCCCAGCGTGAATCTAATGATTACGATTTATACTGAAATATTATACTTATATGGGTCTTATTTTAGCATTTCGTAGTATTACAAGTATACTTTATATTTGTTTGCATATTTTAACAACGCAACTAGCAATATTAGTAATAGTTAATGTGTTTTTTTATTTCTAGTGAATACATAAAAGATACTAAACTGTATTTGTGTAACAATATTCTAACTGAGAACTATGCTTTCCACGACGTGTGATCTATATTATTTGTAAATATTTATGATAAAGAATCGTAAAAGTGCGATCTAACATATGTCTCAATAGCAGTCTCTAGTGTATGATTAATTAAGCATCTTTATAGAAATTTATAGAGTATAAATTGAACCAGTGGCACTACTTTTTCATGGCCAAAGCTGTCTAACATGTAATTTTTTTAACAGAGTGTGCCTGGTTTGTACTTGTATTGAAACAACATTGTGTAGAGTATTCACCAAGAAAAAAATAGCTGGTGGATACTGTTTCCCATTAGGAATATTTAATGTCTGGTTCCCATGTAATGCACATTTTTCATGAATGCTGAAAAGTGGACATTTGTTTGGACGTTGTCTTGTGTATTCCCATTAGTACTGCTGCTTGGGCATTCTCAAATCTCCTTGGTCATAAAAGCATCAGGTATCTTGCATGTTGAGGAAATTATCAACTTGCATATTCAGAAAATATCATCTACTCAGTAGATAAACATCCAAACATCAGGTATCTTGCAGGTATCCCGCCCAAGCAGTTGACGAAGGTGACGCCGACGCAGCCGCAGATCCAGACCAGCGAGACCCACATGCCCGCGCGTGACGGGAGTCACCGTGGACCCGAGCTCACACGGCCCGGACCGCCGTGGGCGGGTCGGATCAGCGGTGCCGACGGAGGGGTCAAATTGGCGGCGGAGGTGGCAGGTCCGGGGAGGGGGGAATCGGGCTCCGGGTGGGTCGAAAGGGCGAATTCCGGCGGCGCGCCGGCGAATTTGGGGGCGCGGGGTTCTGGTGGGAATGGACTGGGGAGCAGCGGAGTCGAGGAAGGACTGGGGAGAGGAGGGAGGGGAAAGAGCGAGCGAGGAGAAGAGATGGTGGAGTGGAGATGATGGGGACGCGTAGCGCGAGGTTCCCGTACAAATAGGCCCGCCAAAATGGTATGGCCACGCGGCAAGCCTACACGGCGTTTAGCGCCATGTATCTGAATTTTGGTTTGATCCAAATCTTGAAACAAATGGTCCGATTAGAGAATCATCCAAGTGTTCAATGATACATGGGCATGTCCATTGCCAAAGTATGCATCCCATGGAGATTGAATCTTTGGGTACAGTCAGGCTTGCGTCATTTCTGACTCTTGAATGGAAGCCCGTCCATCCAAAGTGGGTTATGTCAGAGGAGCGGAAACATTCAACAACCCACGTAATGTGATAAGTAGTCATTATTGCATATATATGGTTCGACGGATATGTGATAAGTGACACTCGTCATGGCGCTTTACGTTGCAGATATCATCTTTGGAACCTACGCCATTGAAAGGACGGTGGACGTATGCAAGTCAATTTTGAGCATTGGATTTATGATCAATTTGTAATGACAACAATATCATAGTAAAACTAGAGCAATAAATATGAAATATTATAAGCGAGTACACATATTAAAGATGCGTCCAGGTGTAAATGACACTCATACCTATGCCAAAGTATGCAGCCCATGAATGACGGATCTTGTGAACAGCCAATATTACGTCACTTTGGCGGAAACGTTCAACCACACACGTAAATTGACAAGCATATATTGTGCCATATATGACTGTTTGGTAGATATCTAACATACAACACTCTTTCTTTTCGGATGAAACTATGGAACTTATTAAATTTCTCCCTGATGTCAAAATACAGAAAGTGGATCATGATTGCAACCTTGTAGCTCATAGTTTAGCTAGTTTTGGTCGCTTTAGTGGGAGTGAAGGTGTGTTGTTGAATGCGGTCGCTCCCTGCGTGTTGGAACCGGTTTAATTCGATTATAATCAACGTTGTAACAACTATTTTGTGATTGAGTAATAGAGGTGGATTTTTTTAATAAAAAAGATAAGACTGGGTGGTTGCATATATATATATATATATTATCTGGAAATTTATGATATTAAAGGGACTGTGGACTTGAGACGGCCAAATTTAAGGTTTCAGTTTCTTCATCGCATAAAAAAAACACAGCAAAGAAAATAGAGGGTTCACCTCTAAAGAAAAGTCTTCTAAATAGCGTGTCCGTCGCAATTGAAGCACGAGCGCGTGTCAAAGAGTCAAACCACACATGGCTTCGTGAGTGCAAGCTTTTTGTACGTAGTTAATTCTTTACTGACCTGCAGACCACAACTTTCCCTCGCAGCGCACAAAGGTTCTTTTGGTGCGCACGTGTGCTCATATGGGCCGCGGCCACGTTTATTTGTCTCACAAAATGGGCTGCTACCATGTATAGTAACTGGACACAGATCGCAAATGGGTGGGCTGGAGGCATTCGGTCCATTTTAGTTTTTTCTTGTGCCTTGGCTGTTACTTCGAGGTAATTTCAAATCAACGTGTATGTCCTCTGCCTTAAAATGGAAGACCCAAGTTGCTTCGTGGGCTCTCTAAGCGTTTGTCCTGAGTCGAAGCAAATCCATTTTGTTCCAAAAAAAAGAAGTAAACATGTTTGATTGCTGCCCCTGCCCAAGTGCCACCGTATAGGCATGCATTAGGAACGAGGTCAAAAGTGAATTGTCGCTTCAATATCAGATGCTTGAAGTGCCTTGTAAGATAAGTGGGGATTGTGAAATAGAAAGAAAGTGGGCATGTTAGTGATGCCATATGTGTCTTTTTTTTAACCTAGTCGAGTGCGACTACTCATGCCGATGACGGTGGCGACCTTCTGAAAAAGGGGATAGAGTGTGCGGGCTAAGAAGAATAGACAACCAACGTGAAGTAAATAAAGATGCAAGTACTGAACAATGTAGAAGAAAGATAAAAACAGTACTTTGTATCATCAATTATGAGAACAAACATTCTTTTGCATGAGGCGATAGATGAATTAAATGCATATGTATAAAAAGGACTAGAAATATCATCTAATTTTGATGGTACATTGATGGACCAATATATGGTACAACTCAATGTAGTCCTCTAGTTCCATTTGATCGTTGTTGTCCAGCATGTAGTCTGGGGCATGCACGGTGAATGTTCGGAGGAAGTAGGACGTGTCGAAAAGGTCGTTCTCATATTCTTTCAGAACAATCTTGCGCCTCTTCTTCTTTGGGGGTTTGTGCATGTCTTGCATTAGTTTGTGCTGCTTCGCTTCTCCATGTCAATCAACCAAACTAACCTCCTTGGCTACTTGCTCATCATATTTGCAGGTGTTCGTCGGATGTTTTCTAACAGAGTACTCATCAAGCAGTTCTTCTACTGAAAAGTTCAACAGAATGGCGATTATCGTTCCAAGTGAATCCAAGCTGCAATAATACTTTACTGCCAAAAAATATATATTCTTCACTTCGTTTTTTGTGTCATAATCATGTGGGACCTCAAGTAGCCATTATAAGAGGTGGGCAAGATCAGTATGATGCATCTATATAAACAATTGTTAGATAAAATCATCCAGTAGCAGAGTCGGACGAATAAAATTTTGGAGTCGACACAAGTCTAATAGATACATATTGTACTGAAATTTTATACTTATTTGGCTCTTATTTTTGCCATTTTAAACAATTGCAAGTATAATTTTATGTTTGTTTGCATATTTTAACAACATAACTAGCACTATTACAAAATATTTGTTGGTGTGCTTTTATTTGTAGTGAATTTACTGAAAGATACAATGCATATCTAAATAATTTTATAAATAATTATGATAAAGATTCGTAAAGAGTATGATCTAAGTAACCAAAAGTCACGGTAGCAGTTTCTAGTGTATGATTAAGCATATTTATAGAAATATGTAGAGTATACATTGAACCAGTGACATTGCTTTTTCATGATCAAAATTGTCCAGTGTGCATGCTTTGTACTTAGCATTGAAAAAAATTGTTTAATGCATTGTTCAAGATCTTTCGATATTCCGATAAATAGGCCGATTTCTCGCTTCTCAGTGTCTGACCGATAAGATAAATCATTCGATATGCCGATAAATCGGGCGATGCCCCGATAAACCGGCCGATTTACCCCTTACCTTGACTCGACCGATAAGTTCCCCATAAGCGATATCCCCAACATTGGTTTAAAGTAATCACCATGAAAAATAAAATAGTGTGGATTCTAATATACTGAGTAATCAAAATTGTTTAGAGTAAGCACTAGAGTGAACCGAAGGCACGCCACCGTCCTCGTCCCTCATTTACCCGAGTAGGAAAAAACTTATCGTAGCAGAGTTTGTTGGGGTACAAAGACTATAAGTCGTTGTGTTAAGACCCCATAAGACCATCATACCAGAGAAACAATTGTTGCCAATGATGAGAACCGTAAATAGCAAGAGTTAGACGTGTACAACCACTCGCTCCACTGGATCCTCGTCGTCGTCATCATCAATGACCACCACTCGCTTCCTCTTATTGGAGTCGGCTCGGAGGGTAATATTTCGAACCACCTCGGCATCGGGTTCCTCCGAGGTGGTTCACTGGTGCGCGTGACCCCCGTGTGGACCTAGTCCACATGCCCTTTCCACTACCAAGTCAACGAGACCAACTATAGAAAGACCCGGAGCTACTGAAGCACTTCGTTGGCGCCAACAAGCATACTAGGAGCAGCCGGAAGGTCCGCGGATTGCCAGAAGTCCGTAAAATCAAACTATGTCATCGGAAACCATCCTTAAGTAGTTTATTGGGAAGCATACATAAATAACCTGAATGTCAGAAGAGTTCTGACATACCCACACAAACTTATGCGGTGCCCGCAAAGACTTATGTGCCCTAGTACGTACCTGTACCTACTCATAGATCGCTCTGATACCACTATTGGGTTACGTAGCAGAATTTAAAATTTTTCGACCTACGTAACGTCCAGGATCATTGATGACCCACAAGTATAGGGGATCGCAACAGTCTTCGAGGGAAGTAAAACCCAAATTTATTGATTCGACACAAGGAGAGACAAAGAATACTTATAAGCCTTAACAGCGGAGTTGTCAATTTAGCTGCACCTGAAAAAGCACTAGTAACATGGCCGGGTGATGTGAAAGCAGCAGTAATATGAGACCAATAGTAACAGTAACACAACAGCAGTAGCAGTAACACAGAGGCAATGGCACCAGAAAATAGTTGATACTACTTCTAATGACATATAGGACCGAATGAGTATTTGATGATGACAGATGGACCGGGGTTCCCAGCTATCTACACTAGTGGTAACTCTCCAATAACAAGTGTTGGGTGAACAAATTACAGTTGGGCAATTGATAGAATTGAAATAGCATTAAGACAGAACATCTAGTCTATTAATTATACGTAGGCATGTTTTCCATATATAGTCATACGTGCTCGCAATGAGAAACTTGCACAACATCTTTTGTCCTACCAGCCCGTTTGCAGCGGGGCCTCAAGAGAATCTACTGGTAATTAAGATACTCCTTTTAATAGAGCACCGGAGCAAAGCATTAGCACTTAGTGAAAACATGTGATCCTCATATCTAAACCATCCCCTCCAGTTATCCCAGTTGCTGTCACTCTGGGGCCTCGCGTTCCGGACATAGACATGTGCAAACAACTTGTAGATACAATCTAAGCAATAATTATAGAGCTTAAATCTAAGATCATGCCACTCGTGCACTAGTGACAAGCATTAAACACAACAAGATTGCAGCAACAATGACTTCACAAACTTTAATAGATAGACTGATCATAATATAACAATTCATCGGATCCCAACAAACACAACACCGATTACATCAGATGGATCTCAACCATGTAAGGCAGCTCATGAGATCATTGTATTGAAGTACATGGGAGAGAGAGAGTACCAACTAGCTACTGCTAGAACCCGTAGTCCATGGGGAACTACTCACGGAGCAAGATGGAGGTGGTGGCGTCGATGGAGAAGGCTCTGAAAGGACAAGGATGTCGCCTAGAGGGGGGGGGGGTGAATAGGCGATTAAAACTTTTTCGGTTTAGTCTTGCTAATTGCGGAATAAAACTAGGTGTTTAAAATAACAAGCCAACAACCTAAATAAACTAGGCTCACCTATGTGCACCAACAACTTATGCTAAGCAAGACAAGCAACAAGGTGATAGCAATAGAGAATACTTCAAGCACGAAGGCTATCACAATGTAAAGTGCATAAGTAAAGAGCTCGGGTATAGAAATAACCGAAGCACGCGGAGACGAGGATGTATTCCCGAGTTCCTCCTTGACAGGGAGTACGTCTCGTTGGAGAGGTGTGAACCGACACAACGGTTCAACAACCACAAAGGTTTCACCCTCTTCTCCGATGAACCGCACCACAAAGGTTTGGTTCACCTTCCACTATCGGTATTCCTTCGAGGCGGAATCCGGAGCCTTTCAACAACAATCCGAGGCACAACCCACAAAGGGATTGGGGGCTCCCGAACGGCTTTCAACAACAATCCGAGGCAAAACCCACAATGGGATTGGGGGCTCCCGAACGGCTTCAAGTGACCACACAAGGGTCCAACCACCACAAAGGCGTCTAGGGTCCAAGGACCCAAGAGTAACAAGTTCTTCAAGCTTTCAACTTCCACGAATCCTCGTGGAGAGCACACCGATGCACCAAATGCAAAAGGCAAGAGCACAAGTGCTCAAATCCTTCACTCTCGAATCCCACCACAAGCAACTAATGCTTATGGGGGGAGAAGAGAGGAAGAACAAAGAAGAACACAACAAATGGAACTCCAAGACCTAGATCGAAAGGGTTCCCCTCACTTAGAGGAGATATGGTTTGGTGGAAATGTAGATCTAGGTCTTCTCCTTCAATCCTCCAAAGATCAAAGAGTTTGGGTGGAGGGATTGGGAGATATCAAAGAAATGAGCTTGCAACAATGGAGGAGAGAGAAATTCTGGGCGAGCTGCTTGGCTGGAGGTAGGTGGAGGGGTATTTATACCCCTCCAGAAATTCTAGCCGTTGCCTTCAAAACCACACAGTTTTCACTTAGGCCGGAAGTTCCGGTTGGGCCGGAAGTTCCGGCAAGCCGGAACTTCCGGGCAAAACTCCGGCCGACCACAGAACACATTTGCTTCGAAAAATGTCGGCCGGAAGTTTCTGGCCGGAACTTCCGCCCCTTGGGCCGGAACTTCCGGGCCAACCCGGAACTTCCGGCCAGAGCAGTGAAACTGTAAAACCTGAAATGCAATAACTTTCTCGTATGAACTCCAAAACAGGTGAATCCAATTGCGTTGGAAAGGGCATGTGGAAATATTAAGGGTCACAAATATGGAGGAGATATCACACATGGGAGGTGTGGACCTTATCTCGAGGAGGACCGGTAATATTTCCAACACCGAGAACGCAACAAGTTTTCCATCCGGACTCCGTTTTCAATGATCTTGGGCTTGCTCCGAAGATAATCACAAGCACTACAAGATCATGCATATACACATCATAGTCCATCATGTGAGGAAGATAACACAAGATGAGAGTTTGACCTCTCTACAAGAGACGAACCGGTAAAACTTCCAACATCAAAAACATCACAAGATATTCAAATGGAATCCGTTTTTGATGAACTAGAGCTTGGTATGGAGATGAACACAAGCTCTAAATTCTCACATGGACAAAAGCCAAATAAGAACCAAGAAAGATGATATGCCAAGTATGCAAAGGTTTGAGCTCTCCACAATGATGCGATCAAGTTACTCACTTGAGAGCCCCTCTTGATAGTACGCCGTCTATCCTATAACCCGGTCTCCCACACATGAGACCGGTAAAACAGAAAACCTATCAAGATCATACCTTTGCCTTGCGCATTCCACTTGAGCTCGATGATGACGATCTTGACTCTCTCAAGTTGGAACACCTTTCTTGATTGTGCTTGACAGCACATGCTTGATGAAGACTTCTCCAAATGCTCCCCCATACACCATTATGGGAGGGCCTTGCTAAGCTCCGTCTTCATGTCTCCTTTGCAAGCTTCAATCAAATGATATCTTCGAGATGCATCATATTGAGCTTGCGCTTCATCTTCTTCTCTTGATATGAATGATGGCTTGGGGTTAAACATGATTGTTCACTCAATCTTCTTTTCCAAGCCATACTTGCAATAAGCTTAACTCTACACATGACCATTCTTCATATAAACCCTTGAATAGAGCATTGGTCATCATGTCATCTTCTAGAGTCCAACACATGAACTCCAATCATTTCCTATGGACAAGATCTACAAGTATATCTCAATGCAAACATTAGTCCATAAGGATTGTCATTAATTACCAAAACCACGCATGGGGCAACACATGCACTTTCAGGCTCCGGGGGTCAATCCCCGTCCTGGCAGGGTGCCGGAGCAGGAACTTCTGACCCCCGAAACTAGGTTTCGATGGTGGCGGCACTCCGGGAGTTCTTCTCGAATATGATCGATCTTTTTAGGGGTTTCGCGTCGGGGGAATAAATAGGCGAAAGGACGATGGTCGGTGGAGGCCCAAGGGCTGCTCCCCACATGGCGGCGCCCTTGTGGGCCCACCCGCGCCATGGGGTGGGGAGGGAGCCTCGGTGCCCCCCTTCGTCTCTCCTTCGGACTTCGTGTACGTGTCGGAAAAATAGGAGCGTGGCTTTTTCTTTCGTCCAATTCCGAGGATATTTCTAGAACAGCTTTTCTGAAACCAAAAACAGTAGAAAACAGGAACTGGCACTGTGGCATCTTGTTAATAGGTTAGTCCCAGAAAATGCATAAAAATGATATGTAATGCATATAAAACATGTGACATTGATATATAAAACAAGCATGAAACATCAGAAATTATAGATACGTTTGAGACGTATCAAGCATCCCCAAGCTTAGTTCCTACTCGTCCTCGAGTAGGTAAACGATAAAAACAAAATAATTTCTGAAGTGACATGCTACCAACATAATCTTGATCCAATAATGATGTAAGGCATGTGAGCTGAGATCAAATCATTCAAAGCAAATGTCTATAATTGATATTAAATAAGAGATAATAAAGCAAGTTAGTTAAACAAGCTAAAAGTTTTCATGAACTATTGCTTTAAAGACATGAAACCGTACAAGGTTCATTAAAGATGTTTTAAGTATCCAGTGTAGGAGTTCTATCCTTCAATTCCAAGCATCAAGCAAATTTTCATAACATAGAGGATTCAGTCAAGTAAAAATAAACATGAACGTCATGAATCAACTGTTTCGAAGTCTACTCAACCGGTGAGCGTAAGCATTTGGTATTGGCACCAGGATGTTATGGCTAAAGAACATTAATGGGGGTTTGGAAGGCCAATGGAAGAAAGTCTCACAAAGCTATAAGTGATCATTAGACAAGAGGAAGTCTTATAATCGAAGCTATGTAAGGAGTAGTGATTGCCATGCAACGGATGCACATAGAGCTATATGTGTATGAAAGCTCTCCAATGGAACTAGTGGGGGTGCATCCAACTTGGTTGCTCATGAAGACCTAGAGCACTTTTGAGGAAGCTCATCATTGGAATATACAACCCAAGTTCTATAGTGTAAATTCCCCACATAGTTATACTAGTAAAACATGAAAACTCTCTCACATGGAGTATAGGTGCTAAACATGAGCACAAATGATGACTATGAATACTGCAGGTGCTGAAACATGAGCACAAGTGTGGATAAAGGATAGTAATGTTGCCCCCTTTTTTTTTCTTTTTTTTCTTTTTTCTTTTTTCTATTTTTTTCTTTTTCTGTTTCTCTTTTCGATGGCCTCCATGGCTCTTTTCACTTTTAGGGGCAACATTCTAATATGACAACACACTTTTTGGTACAAATAACTCATAATGAACAAAACATGATGTATGAAACTGTATGCCTCTGCCAGTGTAGCAGGATGTGCAATGATCTAGCGTAACATGGGTAAACCACACATCAGCTGTATAGAATCATGCAAAGCAATATATAAATGATAAATGACAACAAGTCATGTAATGTAAGATGGAAGTTGCATGGCAATATATCTCGGAACAGCTATGGAAATGCTGTGGTAGGTAGGTATGGTGGCTGTTTTGAGGAAGATGTATGGGCTTATGTGTAGGAGAACAAGAGAAAGTCCTCCCACGGGTTTGGATGTACTGGCGAAGTATGCACAACTCTCAATGTGAGCAGAAGGCAATGCACAGCACCGAAGAGGCTAGCAAATTTGGATGGTGGAAGTGCCAAAAACCGTAGCTTAACATTAGTCAAAAAGAACTCACAAGCTTATTGCAAACAACTAGCAGGTTCAACATTAAGAGCATGATTAAAATTCACTCCAAGAAGGGCCGTTCACGGCGGCACAAGTACCCCGCTAGATCCCTCGACCTTCAGCACAACTCAGTTATTACGAATACCTTTAGACATGGAAAGCTATCAAGTCCAACTACACCTTCAACAATTTTAGTAGAGTTTGTAGTACGGTACAAGCTTAAAGACAACAATCCACTAATGATTTTAACTTAATTAACCAGCAAGCTTTACCATCTATACCTCAAAACGTTTGCAAAGAATCAGTTATCAAAGTTCAATGATCTACAAGATTATGCAAGTTTTTCATTATACCACTACCACATGCAACATTTTCTGAACCAACACATCAACCAAGCAACTCTCCAAACAAATATAAGTGAAGTAAGAGAGTACTTTCTATAAAAGAACTAATAGCTCTGAACAAGAGATACATGAAAACCAAGAGCTAGAAGCTAAACAGTGCGAAAACTGAATACTCAACAATATAAGTGAAGAATAGGAGTATTCAAATGAAAAAGCGGAGCGTGTCTCTCTCCCAAACAAGATAGATAGGATCCGACATTGATATGATCAGAAAATAAAATAACAAACTAAAAATAAAAGCACACAGACGCTCCAAGAACAGCACATATGATGTGAAAGAATTAAAATATAGTTTCACTAGAGATGACCTGATAAGTTGTTGATGAAGAAGGGGATGCCTTGGGCATCCCCAAGCTTAGACGCTTGAGTCTTCTTGAAATATGCTTGGGTGACCCACGGGGGCATCCCCAAGCTTAGGCTCTTCACTCTTCTTGATCACATTATATCATCCTTCTCTCTTGACCCTTGAAAACTTCCGCCACACCAAACTTCTCATAAACTTCATTAGAGGGGTTAGTACTCAAAAACATTAATCCACTTTGGTTCTGTTGTGACACATTGCAAGAACTCAATAAAACATTAGCTACAGCCCTCCACGTCTAGAGAGCCTTACTTAAAGTCCACAAGAGACAATGCAAAAAAACAGAGACATAATCTGTCAAAACAGAACAGCCAGTAAAGATGAATTTTTTCGAGGCACTTCCGTTGCTCAAATCGAAAATCGAAACTAATGAAAGATGCGTACATATATGAGGATCACGCATTTTTTCAGAATTTTTCAATTTTTCTGGAGTTGTACAGCTCAAAACGGTGGACAGCAAAAATCTGTCCCTGCGCAGAAATCCAAATCTAGCATCATCTCATTAGAGACTCTTCTTGGCACAACAATTCGAAAAAGTAAAGATACAAAGGAGTTGTTACAGAAGTAAGCAGCTCCTTGACTCAAAAAGCAAAGAAAAATTTCAGAAATAAAACATGGGTTGTCTCCCAAGAGCGCTTTTCTTTAATGCCTTTTAGCTAGGCTTGATAGTTTTAATGATGCTCTCATGAAAATAGAAAATGAAGCAAAAGGAGCATCAAGAAGCAAATTCAAAACACATTTAAGTCTAACCCACTTCCTATGCATAGGAATCTTGTACACAAATAAATTCACAAAGAACAAAGTGACAAGCATAGGAAGATAAAACAAGAGTAACTTCAAAACTTTCAGCATATAGAGAGGTGTTTCAATCAACAACAACAACAACAACAACAACAAAGCCTTTTTTCCCAAACAAGTTGGGGTAGGCTAGAGTTGAAACCCATAAGATCTTGAAACTAGGTCATGGTTTAGGCACATGGATAGCTAACTTCCACGCAGCCCTATCCATGGCTAGTTCTTTGGTGATATTCCAATCCTTCAGATCTCTCTTAACAGACTCCTCCCATGTCAAGTTTGGCCTACCACGACCCCTCTTAACATTCTCATCCCGCTTTATCCGTCCGGTATGCAATGGCGCTTCCGGAGGCCTACGTTCTATATGACCAAACCATCTTAGACGGTGTTGGACAACCTTCTCTTCAATTGGTGCTACCCCAACTCTCTCACGTATATCATCATTCCTAACCCGGTCCTTTCTTGTGTGGCCACATATCCATCTCAACATGCGCATCTCCGCTACACCTAACTGTTGGATATGTCGTCATAGAGAGGTGTTTCAATACCATGAAATTTTCTACAACCATATTCTCCTCTCTCATAATAATTTTCAGTAGCATCATGAACAAACTCAACAATATAACTATCACATAAGGCATGCTTTTCATGATCTACAAACACATAATTTTTATCAAGCTCAAAAATAGTGGGATTAAAACTTTCAAACCCACTTTTAACCATTTTATAACAAGATGATTGATCAATCTCAAAAGATATGGGACTTCTAGATAAAGTCAAAACCTCTCCAATCCCATTTTCAATAGTAGTACAATTAATATTATCAAGTAACATAGGACCATCATCTAGAGCTTTATCATAAACATTTTCCAAGCAAAACTCCTTAGTACCATGCATTTCGATATCAGCCACAAATAAAGGATTATCATAAGATTTTTCGAAATAGCATGGATTATCATAGATAACAGTAGCATAATTATTCTCACAAGTTTTACTCATAGGAAATATTTCAAGAGAATCCACAGGAACATAACATTCATCCTCCTTTGGTAAGCATGGGGGACAATCAAATAGTGTAAGAGATAAAGAGTTACTCTCATTAGAAGGTTGGCATGGGTAGCTAATCCATTCTTCCTCCTTTTGTTCATCACTCTCCTCCTCTTTTTCATCTAATGAGCTTTCAGCTTCAGCAATTTCTTCTTCCACAGGTTCCTGCAATTGGTGAGTACATTCTTGTGCATGAATGAGTCTCTCTTTATAATCAATGATATAAGAATTATTGCTGAAATTTTCTAGACAATAATCAAGGATAGAAGAGACATAATCTTTAAGGTCCTTACAAGCAACACAGGTTTCATAGTTTTTAGACATGAAGGATTCTATTTCAGAAGCTCCCATAAATAAAACAAATTGTTCTACTTGTTCAGCTCCCAGATAAGCATAGTTATAACAATGATAGCTCATAATTATATCTTCTTTACTAAAGCCACATTGAAATTTAAGATGTTTAGTATCCTGTTCAGAGCAACAATTTATATCATGGCGTTTAAGCAAAATTTCAGCAATTTGATTCAACTTTTTTTAACACGCCTCTCATGACTTTTCCCTTTCTTGATTCTCTATACTTCATATATAATTCTTTAACTTCCATAGAGGTTCTAGCATGTTCTTCCATAACAACAGTTTTTTAGATTTTCGGTTTTTCAAATTTTTATGGATTTTTGGGTATATAGGAAAAATAAAACAAGACAAAAATAAACTAGACAAAAGTAAACTAAGCAAAATAATACTAGATAGAAATAAACTAAGCACAAATAAACTAGACAAAAGTAAACTAGAAGAGACAAAATAAAATAAAAACGGAGAGAGAGGTAGAGTGTACTCCCCAGGTGAACTTATGAGTAGAGCTATGCTCCCCGGCAACGGCGTCAGAAAATAGTCTTAATGACCCACAAGTATAGGGGATCGCAACAGTCTTCGAGGGAAGTAAAACCCAAATTTATTGATTCGACACAAGGGGAGACAAAGAATACTTATAAGCCTTAACAGCGAAGTTGTCAATTCAGCTGCACCTGGAAAAGCACTAGTAACAGGGCCGGGTGATGTGAAAGCAGCAGTAAGATGAGAGCAATAGTAATAGTAACACAGCAGCAGTAGCAGTAACACAGAGGCAATGGCACCAGAAAATAGTTGATACTACTTCTAATGGCATATAGGACCGAATGAGTATTTGATGATGACAGATGGACCGGGGTTCCCAGCTATCTACATTAGTGGTAACTCTCCAATAACAAGTGTTGGGTGAACAAATTACAGTTGGGCAATTGATAGAATTGAAATAGTATTAAGACAGAACATCTAGTCTATTAATTATACGTAGGCATGTTTTCCATATATAGTCATACGTGCTCGCAATGAGAAACTTGCACAACATCTTTTGTCCTACAAGCCCGTTTGCAGCGGGGCCTCAAGGGAATCTACTGGTAATTAAGGTACTCCTTTTAATAGAGCACCGGAGTGATCCTCATATCTAAACCATCCCCTCAGTTATCCTAGTTGCTGTCACTCTGGGGCCTCGCGTTCCGGACATAGACATGTGCAAACAACTTGTAGATACAATCTAAACAATAATTATAGAGCTTAAATCTAAGATCATGCCACTCGTGCACTAGTGACAAGCATTAAACACAACAAGATTGCAGCAACAATAACTTCACAAACTTTAATAGATAGACTGATCATAATGTAACAATTCATCGGATCCCAACAAACACAACACCGATTACATCAGATGGATCTCAATCATGTAAGGCAGCTCATGAGATCATTGTATTGAAGTACATGGGAGAGAGTACCAACTAGCTACTGCTAGAACCCGTAGTCCATGGGGGAACTACTCACAGAGCATGATGGAGGTGGTGGCGTCGATGGAGAAGGCTCCGGGGGTCAATCCCCGTCCCAGCAGGGTGTCGGAGCAGGAACTTCTGACCCCCGAAACTAGGTTTCGATGGCGGCGGCGCTCCGGGAGTTCTTCTCGAATATGATCGATCTTTTTTGGGTTTTCGCGTCGGGGGGAATAAATAGGCGAAAGGACGATGGTCGGTGGAGGCCCGAGGGCTCCTCCCCACATGGCGGCGCGCCTGTGGGCCCACCTACGCCATGGGGTGGGGAGGGAGCCTCGGTGCCCCCCTTCATCTCTCCTTCGGACTTCGTGTACGTGTCGGAAAAATAGGAGCGTGGCTTTTTGTTTCGTCCAATTCCGAGGATATTTCCAGAACAGCTTTTCTGAAACCAAAAACAGCAGAAAACAGGAACTGGCACTGTGGCATCTTGTTAATAGGTTAGTCCCGGAAAATGCATAAAAATGATATGTAATGCATATAAAACATGTGACATTGATATATAAAACAAGCATGAAACATCAGAAATTATAGATACGTTTGAGACGTATCAATCATCTATGTAGATACAAGAGAGGATAGTACTGTCGTTACCAACAACGAGTCGCGGAAGAGTTGTCGGTGACGATGTCGATGTTGATGATGTTGTCGATGACGATGACGTCGACGTAGTGGATGAAGCTTGATGAAGATTCTCACGGTCAAGCCTGATGGTGAGAATATCGCCGATCCCTCATATGCCTTCTTGATCCAAACGAGTGAGGGTCAAACGTCTATGACGCTTCACCCCTCCGAGAGCTCGCACACGTACGTCCGTCAAGATCCAGCAGCGCTTCGGCGTGCCAGGATTAAGTGCTACTGGTATGCGTATGGTGGAGAGAGCCCCAACACATGGGAGAGAGGGAGAGAGATTAGATCTAGACCTTGGGAGCCTCCGAGGAGAAATCTCAAGTCTATTGTGTGTCTCCAAAAGAGGAGGGGGTGTTTATAAAGAAGTCCCAAGGGGTAGAGTTGCTTGGACAAGGGGAAAGTTTTCCTAGTCCAACTCACCTTGGACAAGGGGGAACTTCCCCTTGCCCAATTCGGCTAGGAAGGTGGAGGTGGGGTGTGGGGCCCGCCTCGGCCACTGACCCAGGTGGGGCCGCCTTGGCCGCCGCCTCGCGAGTGGGGCCCGCCCTGGCCACCGACCTCGGGTGGGTGGGGCCCACCCGGGCCGGCCTTGTCTCGGCCTCCGCCGCTGTCTTGCCCTCCTCATGGGCCGAGGCCCACTCGGGTTTGGCCGGCCGACTCGGCCCACCACCATGCAGTGGTGCGGCTGCCATGTGGCCCATGTGGCAGCCACCGTTTATTTGGCCTTTAATAATTTCCTATTAATTAAATAAATTAATATTTAATCAATAAATATTTTGTCTAATTAATTCCCAGAATTAATTACTTATCATACAAACATATTTATATGATCTGAGACACCCAGTGTCTGCCGACAGAATATACTTGGACAATTATTTTCTTTCTTATAAACCTTTCTTTCTTCATGATCTAATTCCCTGAATGTAATTCTATCACGTCGGAAGCCATTCCAGATGATACAACCTCTCTACTCCGAACCACTACGAATACAACAGACCTTGACGCCTTAAGTGTGTGACCCCTACAGGTTCGATAACGTGTAACTATAATTGGAAATGCTTATCCAATCACTTGCCAGTGTCAGAACCTCGACGTTCTGTATAGCTGCTACCGTTATACGAAGACACTCTTTTGAACCTGCTTGATTAACATGTTTATCCTATCACCATCACGATACTCATCAAATACCCAAGGCGAGATATATGACATTACCGTAAATGATAACTTTCATTTACTATGTCACCTTATCCTTGTTACCGGTATGATGCCTTTACTCTTTAACCCATGTTTAAGTATCCCATGATATTTGCATATCATTACCTTGTCTGCGCAGACTTGTCAATGGACACTTTCACACTAGAGCGGATCCTGGTTGTATCTCTCTATTACTTCAGAGGTGTGATTCCCAGTCTTGAACTACTATGGTTATAGTATACCTTTGAGGTTACTCAATCATAGCCTTTTTGATTACCCTGTTACGGCCGTAATGGTTGACTATGTCAAAGCTTCCTCTCCAGTATACATAACCATATATTCTCATGGTCTAAGGAATAAGCAAGCAACCAAACCTAGACTATACTATTTCATACGAAACTTGATCTCGTAGTATATCATAAATTTGTGTCTTCCCAGTCATATTGTTAACTTAACAATATGCTCCCATTAATAATGGCAAGAGCACTTGCCCATGGCTGGAAAACATCGCCATCCAGTATTAACGAGTTCGTCCAAGAGACAAGACAAAGGGTAAATGGGTTTGATTATATCCTTACACGTGCGTATGTGTTTCCCTATAAATCTCACATTTATAGACCATAGCAGTTATAGCATAAAAATATAATACATTAATCATGAAACATATATATTTATTGTCTCTTAGGGCATATATCCAATACGGACCGCCATGGGCGTGGCGGATCAGCGGAGCCGACGGAGCGACCGAATTGGCGGCGTGGGCAGGCGGTTCGGGGAAGGAATCGGGGTCTGGGAGGGTCGAGGCGCGCTGACGAGGTTATACTCTGCGGGTACCTCAGTGTAAGGGTACCTGGTGCATGTGATGATCAAAGGAGCCCAAGGAATAGTCGAAGCCCACGAAGGAAGGCCCAAGACGAAGAGTGCTTTCCAAGTTAGATCAACTCATAGTCGGTTAAAGCTTTCCATACATGTAACCTTGGTCGGTTATGTTTCCTGAGACCCAGCCTCCTATATAAAGGCTGGGAGGGTGATCGATCAGGACAGGCAATCCATAGCTACCAAAACCTCGGCGAGATCAGCAAACTCGCCGAACCCTTGTAACCTTCATATCCACATAATTAATACAGACAAGCAGGACGTAGGGGTTTTACCTCACTCGAGGGCCCTGAACCTGGGTAAATCCCGCTTGTCAGCCGTCGATTCCACCGATACTACGCGTTCTCTACCACACAATCAACCCTAGGTATAGCAACCATGGGACTTGCCGAGGGCACACCTCGACACGCGCGAATTCCGGCGGCACGCCCGCGAATTTGGGGTCGCGGGGTTCTGGTGGGAATGCACTGGGGAAATGACAAAGTCTGACCGTTCACAAAACCACCGATTAGAGACTCCAAGTGCAGAGTGTGTAGTAAGTGGAAGACGTGTTTTCCCCACGAGGGTGACTCGAGGGTTTAATATCGAACTCTCGGGGAATCAGTAGTGAAAGATTTATCTTACTATCCTTCTTTTGGTTACCTACAAAACAAAGTTAAATGTTTTGGTCCTCAACCTCACATGTGGTTGTCAAGCACAAGGTATAAGAATGATATGAAGATAATATGTGATGTAAACAAGAAATAAATATGCAATGATGGTAAATAAATATGCAAGGATGATGATAGCAATGACAAATGATATTTTTGGGTTTTATATGGTGTATGCAAGATGTAAAAGTGTTTTTGTATTTTCAGATTTAATAATGGCGGAAAATGTAAAAGTGGTAAAAGTTGTTGGAAAGGTGTTTCTTATGATTAAAAATAGACCGGGGTTCAAGGTTTCACAAATGCACTCTCTCTTTAATAAAGATGTAGACAATAGAACACTAGAGTTGACATATGAGATTGCAACACAAAGTTTAATGACAAGTTACTAATTATATGGGCATCGCGTCCTAACATAGAGACCTTTTGATTATTAGTCTCACTTATACTCCACCAAGATGCGAACTAAATCATAACACCTCAGTAATTAAGATAACTCAGAGTATAGCTTTAAGTATCATGACATGAAGTTAAAACAAACATGCTAGATCTAGTCACGGAGAAGTGGCATGGTCACCCACAACCCCTGTAGCATGGTATTTTTGTTTATCCCTAGTGAGGCAACAAAGTAAGGTAAAGATACCCAAGTGGATCGCAGAACTTTCTCTCACGTTCACTGCACTAGCCACCCCCGTTACTCCAACTAATGCACACATCACCCCACACACGCTCTCATGAACATGCTTGATCATAACAAGTAAATATGAACGGGGTACATAATATGCATCTATATTCATAACTGAAACAAATATTTGCAATCTCAAACATATATTAACTCATAAAAAGATCCACCACATAGGTATTACAAAGATGGCCGTACTCATGTTCAGTAGCTCATACGGTGCTAATTAGTGAAGCTCAAAGAGAGAAGAGATACATAAGTTACTTCCACAAACCCATAGTCCAGAGGTGGACTACTCCCTCTTCATCATGGAGACGGTGGAGAAGTCGTTGGAGAAGATGGAGACCACGCCAGCAGCGCCCCACCGGAGTTTTCCCCTCCAATCTGCAGCTCCAGGTCTCTGTTTCGGTGTTTCTGTGTTTCGGCGGCGCTCCTTTCCGAAGGGCGTCGGGAACTATTTTTATAGTCGGTTTTAGGTCAAAACCTAGTCGGTAGAGAAAAGATCGACGGCAACGGAGCGTCGAGGCCCAAGATAGGAGTCCCACGCGGCCAGGTACAGGGGCCACGTGGGCCCACCTCTTTTGGCCCTCGGGTCTCCGCTTTTTCGCTTCCTTCGCCCCCAAGTCTTCTTCCTTCCAAATATTAACGCTCGTAAATTTGCAGGTCATTTGGACGTCGTTTGAGTCCCTGAAACATTAAAGGAAAGAAATAGAGTTTTCTGCCTGCCCAGGGTTAATTCCATAAAAATAGGAAATACATATAATATTCTCAAAAATCAGTATAAAATATTGATATAACCCTTATATGATGCAAATATGATTGGAATATAAATAATATAGTGCAAAGTTCATGTATGCATTTTACATGCATCAAGTACACATATTAAAGAAGCATCCAGGTGTAAATGACACTCATACGTATGCCAATGTATGCATCCCATGAATGATGGATCTTGTGAACGGCCAATATTAGGTCATTTTGGCGGAAACGTTCAAACACACACGTAAAGTGATAACCATCCAATTGTGACATATATGATTTGTTGGTAGATACCTAACATGAAACGCTCGTCATAAGGCTTTGTGTTGCGGATATTGTCTAGAAATTTATGCTATTAAATGGACGATAATCCATCCAAACTCTAAATCTCGAGTTCCTACATAATATTAGGTATGTGACATTTTACTATTTGATAATTGTGTATTTTATGGATATATCTGACTATTTGATAAGTATGTGGCACATAGTGAATATTTTTTCATTGACACCCGGTATATACGAGTAATCGGTTAACTATAAATATAGAAGATTGAATAGTAGGTTATATGTGTTATATTTGGATACGACACTAGCAAATGTGGGCTTCCATAAGGACTAAGATCGTAAATGTCAATTCATTAAAGAAATAAACTTATATGATAACCTCCCAAGAATTTTTGTCATGTTTATCAACAACTACTCGTCACATAGTGGAGCTGTATTTTGGCTACTTTGAAATTGTAGCTATTACGTACGTATGTCACCACACATCTATAATGTTGTCACAACAATGGGAGCCATATCATTATCTCATAAAATGTGGCTACGTTATTGGCTACATGGGTCACTAACATTTTGTTGAAAACATGCCATGTACAACGGTATGTTGTTGTATAAGTTTTCCGGAAACATGATTGCCGCGTGGGAAGAGAATACGCTAGGAATATTGACTAGACATGCATAGTTTTGTACCAAAGATAACGAGCTACAAATAAAGGATTGACTACAAATGACCCCCATATAAGAGCAACAGCTAACCTATTATTTTTCCCCGGTTCTTGAACATTGTGTACGATTATTTTCCCAAGTGACCTAATATTTCCACAAACTACCAAAGGTGGTTCCATAAAAGACTCATGGGTTGTTGAATATTTTTTACCTAATTTTCTCAAGTGGTGAAAACTAAAAACGAGTCCAGCAGGAGGAACCTCCACGGATTTTAACTAAGAAGAAATCTGCAGGCCACAACCGCAAAGCCGGAGGCTCGAACGCGGGTCGTGGGGCAGCGCGCGCAGAAGTGGTGAAAACTCGAGGACATTTTCTTCACCACGGGCTATACTATATGATAAGTGAGGTCACAGATAAAGAAGCAACCAAATATACGTGACACAACCCATGCCAAAGTTTGCAGCCCATGAAAGATGGATATTGTGAATAGTCAAACTTGCGTCACTCCAAAGTTGAACTGAAGCTGATCCAAATTGGGTTATGTAAGAGGTGCTGGAACATTCAGCTGAGCACATAATGTGATAATAGTCATTATGTCGATATGATGGCTTCGATCTGACAGGTAACACCATGCATGATTTGTGTCGCTAAGTTCACAGAACTGTGGGTATATAGGTATACCTTTTCCTACAGAACTGTGTCGCTAAGTTCATACCGTGGTGTAGTATGATGCTTTATGTTGCACATGCCATAAAACAAATAGTATTCAAGGGCGATTGATATAAGCAAGCCAAATTAACTTTAGTTTTGGGTTTAGTGATTATATACCATATTATATTAAATCTAGAAAAAACAGTACGACATGATGGATACATGACCACATATATTAAATTACGACGCGGATTTGGTGCCATGGGTGGTAGCGGTGCACGCACTTACCCGTTAGATGCAGTTCAGTGATTTGTGCTGCCGTTTTCTACAACTCACGTCTGTTTACCCTCCAGACTAGTTCCTTGACCCACGCCATCAATCAAACTCCACATACGCGCTAAATTTTTTTAAATAATACACAAAAAATAATTAATTCCGGAAATAACACGCGGTTTTTTTTTGCAAAAATATGATCCAGTCGTTCATGACGAAGACGACTGGGCCTTGTCGTCCACGGCGAAGAAGACAGGTGCCTTGTCATCCTTGGCGAAGACGACTAATGCCTTGTCGTCTTTGGTGAGGACGACTAGTGGCGTACACCCACAACTCACACATGCACGCCAGCAGTAATAACCCAGCAGCTTACACGTTTACGACAAGGCCCAGTCGTCTTCGTCATGGACGACTGGATCCTATTTTTGCAAAAAAAAAATCACGTATTATTTCCGGAATTTAATTAATTTAGTGTATTATTTAAAAAAAATTAGCCACATACGCCACCTCCTCGACCGCATGTGCCATCCCAATACCCAACTGCACGCACACACCTACACTGACAAGGTAGGCCATCAATATCTCTGGCCAATATGTCAGTGGCACATCATGCACCCGTCCGTTCGTCAACAAAATCCGGATGGCTACGAAAAAGAATCCCGTCACAGACTGGAAAAGCAGGTGCATGTGGTAGAAAAAAAAGAAATCAACCAAAACAAATCGTGCTCCTCCCACGAACCATTGTGCGCAAAACCATCCCCGCTCCGGCCGCCGTGCCCCCATTTTCTTTCTCCGGCCTCCGGCCTGGCAGTGGATCCCCACCGCCGCCAGCTTGGGCTGCAGGCCTGTAGCTGCTCGGCAAGTCCGGCCACTGATCAATCGTTTTTTTGTGCCGTCCCAGGCAACGGAAGCAGGGGATTCAAGATGAAGCCGACGCGGAGGAGCTCGGGAGCAGTTCCATGGCGGATTGAATCGAACCCTCCCGATCCGGTACCAGGGAAGGAGCAGCAGCCCGACGCAGTAGTTGGCGGCCCGACGCGGTCCTGGTGCAGGGCGTTGAGGATCTCCCGGCGGCGCGCTGGAAGAGCCCCTGGCAGTGAGCTGTCGCCGTCGAGTGGTGGTGGGGATCCTGCCGAGAAGGGCATGCCAACGGCCCCGCACCTGCACCCAGTCGAGCTCCAGTGTTGTGTCCTCACCGCCGCCCATCTATTGCCCCGCCGCCACGCCGTTGGCCCACGCCGCGTCGCCCCAGATTTCCCCGCCGCCATCTCTACTCCTCTACATGTGCGTCGCGCAGCCTCGAGGTTCTGTCCACCTCCTGGATTCCCAACTCCGCTGCCCTGTGCAGCAGCTCTTGCTCCCTCCCAATGCACGCGCGCGTGCGCCGGCGAACAAGCCCGCGCCATGGATCTTGGGCGGCGGCAGAGCAGGATTAGGGGAGGCGCGGGATGCAGAACCCGGAGGCACTCCGTAGCTCGGCAACGACCACCGTGCGGCGACGCGTATGGTGGTGGTGGGGAAGCGGCCGGCCGCGGAGGAGGGGACGGGTGACCGACGATGGGAAGAACGGAGGCGTTTTTCTTTGGAAGAGAAAAAAGCCACACGGGGACACGTCCGTTGCTTTTTTGATTCAGGTTGAGCAAAATGTGGACGGAACGGCGTTAGGTCGATCGGGGGTGGAAACTCCTCTATAGGATGATCCAACGGCTGATTGTGGGTGCGCTGCAACCCACCATGGCACCCACTATTTTCTTATTAAATTATATGTATTATTTTACTAGCTGAATGCCCGTGCGTTGTCACGGGTCTCAATTCTTTTTCGACAGACATATAACCATTGAACTCCTATGCGTTGTCACCCATGAGTTGCCACAGAAAAACGAATTTGAGATAGCCATACAAAACGCACATGCAATTCACCAACGTGGCTTATGGTTGTTTCGAGCACATCGAAAGACATGGAAGCACATATGGACAATTCAAGCGTCTAATTATATTCAGTCACCTTCAGATTGTGCATTTTTTTAGCCCGGTTTTCCTCATAAATAGAGCAATATATGGTCTTTGGGACTGTCTTCCTTATAAACTGGGCTATCTTATTCTATAAAAATTGCAGGAGCTTCCTGCCCTCCCGAGACTTACTCGAAAAAATAAATGCTGATGGCAATCACACAAGTTTTCAGTGGGCACAATGACAAGTGATATTCAATATCAAGCTTGAATAGACACACAAAGCTGAATAAATTGCTGCCAAGGTGTGTGAGTCATACAGAAAGCCCAAGGAAACTGATAAGCAAGGTAGTGAAACTCACACCAAAACACCTTTTTTCTGGCACGCCTCCTTCATTTTTCTTGCAGTAGGTTATAAATCACACATTAACATCTTAGCCAAAAGGAAGAAACATTACTTAACTGAAGACAATGCGAAAGAATATCGCTAAACCGTTTCTACCACAAACACAACACAGAACACCTAGCTCCACACAAATATCTGAACGAATTTGTGCAAAACCAAACAACCGAATCCCGCTAAAGATTGTCACAGGAAAAAAACTGGAGCCACGTACTGAAAAAAATACATGGAGCATTTTATTTATCTTGAGATTTTGATTTTCCATATTTGTCTCATCTTCAGTTAAGGGCCAAATTCGAATCCTGACATTCCATTAAATCGCCATACAATTCTCAAGCTTCGAATTATATGACTCATGGTGACAGTCCGGGCATCTTCTGACCACTGGAAAAACAAAATAATCAATTTGTGTGAAGAGAGATGTACTGTTTGTCCTTTAAGAAGAGAGATGTCCTAATCTGTGTAGTTGTGGAAGAAACAATCTGAAAAAGTGGGACAAACCTAGTGATACAGAATTATCCAAGCACCACCAAAACTGGCAATCATTTCCATGGCAAAGAACCACTTGTATACATCTAAATAATAACCAGCATACGAACCTACAGAAAAAACATGATAAATTTGTATTTCAGTGTATATACTATGTAAACGCTAACCGAAAAAAATGTTAAAATGTGTAGAGTCTAAAACTCAAGCTCAACATTTAGTGTGTTTTTATTGATCCAGTTGCAAGGTCAGCTTGCTATTTATTGACCCAATGTCATGTATTCATTCCCACTATCCTTGAACCACATTATTTGGGACAATATTATTTAAACTGAGAAAAAAATGTATGTGACAACACATGAGATGCTATATAACTCAATATATGTATCACCATCTATATGTCCAGATTAAGATTCAACAAAAGGTAGTGATTAATTTACATGATCCAGAATGTAACAGAAGCATCTCGCAAAAAAGAGAAACAACAATTTTATAAAAGAATATGCACAGACATACCGTATATTACAACTCCAACTTTAATGTTCGGTAAGACACCATTGTACTCTCCGTAATGTAAAAGAAGCATCTTGCAAAAAAAGAGAACAACAATTTAAAAAAAGAAATATATGCACAGACAGACCATATATTACAGCTCCAGCTTTAAAGATTACTCCATTCATGCATCACCAGTTCATATCCAACACATGCCATCTGCTTCAAGGCATGATCATCAGGCTGCAGTAAGGATGGGTGAGGAGCCGCATCGACCATGGCAAATATAATCTTTATTTGACAACAGTAATGGCGCCACAACTAATAGAGTAGTGTGCAATTCCTTTGAGGTATATATGCAAATCTCATCATCACTGACTGAGCAATGATATCACCAAAATAACTAATTGCCACTAATATATATAAGGTAGGCCTAGATAGCTTCACAAATAACATATCACATTTATTATGCATTATGCTTGCATATTTGACAACCAAAAAAAATAATCCACGAATTATTCTTATGAAGTGAACAAGTGACACCGTACAAAAAGATGAATTCACATACATTAGTTTGGTCAACAATGTAAATAATTTATTCCAAGTTGAGTAACCATGTAAATTGTCAAAGTCTGAACTACCTGCAAGGCTTTGATACTGTAGATAGACTGCAATTAGGATGTTATGTTCTCAAGGTAAAAGGACACAAATGCACATGAACAAGCGACAGTTAGTAGTAGAGGCTTAAGATCAAATCAAGCTCAGAAAATACAGGAACTTCATGTTGTTGGGTTAACTGAACATGAGGTGAATTGCACCTGCGTTTAGCACCTCTGAGTTGTTGGGTTAACTGAATATTAGGCGAAACAGAGGCACGACAAAGCGTAAATTTGTAGTGATTCAGCATGGTCAGCTTGTCTTGGACAGCCTAGTAGCAGCAAGTGTGGTCGTGGCCCTCCTTGTCTACATAGGGCAAACCTGGGCCATCTGCCGCCGCCGGGCGAGCTCCGAGTCTCCACCACCTGGTCGAGCTCTAGGACGCACCAAACCATCCATCTCCCTCCACCCCGTGTGCTTGTCCTACTGCCTCGTGGGTAAGTCATGGAGGGAGTTCAGAAGCGTGGATGCATTGATCGGGGCACCCGGGCGGCGAGCAGTCCGCCGGCGGCGGCAGATGGAGGGGGTCCGTGGAGTTGCGTTCTGGCTCCCGCCCCTAGCTCACGGTTTCCCCTCCAACTCCCGGCCTGCAAGAGCCTGCGCCGGCGAGCTCCACCATATGTTCCCCACCACCGGAGCCCTCGCCGGCCTCTCCCCAGAAAGCCCTCTTTGACTACAGCTAGCTAAGGAGGATTACAAACCAGATCACCGAGGGAAACTTTGTGCGGGAACCTGCGTGAGGGCGGCGAAGAACCGCGCTGCCGCCGGATGATTTCGGTCCGGCCTCGCGCGTGCTAGCGTGCTAGGGGCCGCGTCCACCTCCACATCCACGGTGTCGGCGGTGCTAGAGGGCAGCAGATCGGTATATCCACATCCACGGCGTCGGAGGAGGAGGCGCGAGGGCGGCGAAAAGCCGCGGCGATGCTTGAGGATTTGGTGCCGGCACGCGTGTGCTGGGTTGTGGACGGATTTTTGTCTTGCGAGGGGACGTTCGAGCGAGCGAAGGACAGATTAGGGTTAAGTGCTGGTTATTTTTCCAGTTTCGCAGGGGCTAAAAACTGCAAGTGGACGATGTACGAAGGGTGGTAATGCGGGACGAAAAGTTGGACGAAAAATCGGACGACAGGCTAAGGAACTAAATTTGCTTTTTAGATAGGAGAGACTATGGTATGAGTTTACTTTTTGTGGATGAAGAACTTTATAAAAACATAAGTGTGAGATGTCTAATTAACACTAGCAAACATGGGCTCCCAAAAAAGAGAAGGAATAATAACTGAAAAAATCAACTTCGTGAAAAGGCCATCACATTTATCTACAACACTTGTTATATAGCAGATCCACATTATCATTATCTCGAAGTTCATGGCCGGTGACTTCACCACAGCTATAGTGTCGTCATGATAGTCCCAACAAGATCGTCGTACCCTGCAGCGGTGGTCATGCTGCTAATTATCCATCGGGCACTGACTCCTTGTGGCAACCATACCAAGTGTCAGGCAGCCCAAACAAGACCCTCATCGCTACAACGCGATCAAAAACCACATGGCACAATGGTGGTAGTACATATAAATTCTTTAGAAGCAAGTGACACGGGGAAAGATAGTCGTGCTGGAAAGACTAGTGGGTCAAGTGAAATCTTCTATACTAAAACTAACGAGCCATAGATAAAAAAATGTATAAATAGTACTATAAGATAACAATTCTTCATCGCAAAACAAAAACACAGCAAAGGCAAGAAAATGGGCATCTATAAGAAAGTCATGTAAGTAGCGTGTCCATAGCAATTGCAGGACGAGAGCGTGTCAAAGAGTCAAACCAAACATGGGTTCGTGAGTGCAAACTTTTTGGTAGTTATTAATTGTTTACTGACCTGCAGAATACAAGCTTTCCATCGAAACGCACGTGTGCTCAACTCCTCATATGGCTGCAGCAACTTTTATTTGTCTCACGAAATGGGTTGCTAGTTTGCTACCATGTTAAGGCCCCGCTCGGTACACGGGATTTTTGTAGGAATTACAATGGAAAGCTAATAACTACCACCCCAAACCAATGTTTTGGCGGAAGCCCGAGGCAAATAGTGGCTGCCGGCATGTTAAAACAAATAAAATACTCCAAGGGAGGATGTCATGGATGAGGTGTGGACAAAAACAAACGCTCTCTTAGAGCATCTCCACCGGGGCCTCTAAATGTGTGTCCGGCACCCCCAATTAGGCCTCCTTTGGGGGTGCCGGACATGTGTCCGGTCAACATTTAGAGGCCGCCCACAACGGTACTCCCCAAAGGCCCACCCCCAATCGCGAGCAAATTGTCGAACACCTCGGGGGCGTTCAAATTCATTTTAGAAAACTTTAAAAAGTTCAAATTTCATTCATATTTGTTATATATTACAAAATTTTTGAATGAAATTTGAACTGCGGCCTAGCGCCCTAGCCTACAGGTCGTCCCACCAGTCGTCGATGTCGTCCTCGATCTTCACCGGCGCCGCGGAGGAGCCAGCACGGCTGGAGGACGTGCCGTCGTGGCGCGGCGGCGGCTGGAGGACGCGCCGTCATTGCTCGTCACACGGCTGGTGGAGGGGCCGCCGGAGGAGGAGGAGGCCGTCATCGCCAGGGTCGCCAAGAGGCCCGGCGAGTCCTGCTCGATGTCCACCGCAGACTCGGTGAGCGCCGCCAGGAAGCCCGGGCTGTCGCCGTCGTGGTCGTTCCACAGCTCGGGCGGCACGTCGTAGCCATAGGGGAAGGTCTCCACCGGCATTGCCTCCGCCCTGGGTTGACGGAGGAAGAGGAGCCCGCGCGGGCGTGGCGGCGAACGACGGCGGCGTTCGCCGATGGTGATGCCGCCACCACCGCGTGGCGGCGAGCGGCGCGCAACCTGGCGTCGTCGTTCTGGCGGAGTTGGGAGGAGGCGGTAGGGAATGGCGCTGCCCGTGGCAGCGTGGCGGCACGCCGCATCGATGGCTGAGGCAACCGTGTGGCCGGTTGCTCTCCACCAGTCTTTGCGGCCGGCGGTGTTGTACCGCGTGGTGCGCGAGTTGGGGCCGTCGTTCGTGGCGATGACCGCCGGCTGCTCGCGCTCGAAGCGGTCTAGCTAGCGGCCCCAGTTGGCCTGGCCGTCGTCGTTCTTGGGGAGGCGCCGCTCCGCCGGCGTCATCCAGCTGCGCCGGCGAGTGATAAACCTCCACATTTGCTCGTCCGTCTCGGGGAGCGGTGGCACGGGGAGGCCACCGGCCGAGATGGACCAGCCTTTGGGCAGCCGGCAGTCATGAGGCGCGAGGAGCCCGTAGCGGTGCAGCTCCCAGGCATCCTCGCTTAGGATGGTGCGGCCGCTGGATGCCATGACGGCTCGCTGGAGGTGGAGAGGAGAACGATAAGGTGGAGAGGAGGGCGGGGTGGATAAGCACGGCCACGGGCGCCGACTTTTAACATGGCCAGGGGCGGTGCGGCCGGCGTTAATGCGACGCGTGGGGAATCGGCAACGCCGGCCGCGTGGCCTGGCCGCCTGTGGAGCCATCGCGTCGCATGGGGAGCCATCGCGTCGCCTGGCCGGCGTAAATGGTTTGCGTGCGTACAGGCGCACCGGCGTCCAGTCGCGTCGCGTTGGAAACCGTCGACGACTGCGCCATTAACGCGGCCAGACCGGCCTCCTGCACGGCGCGATAAATGACACCTGGGCAGGGCTGTGCGTATGACGGGCGGGCCATCGCTGTCAGGGCCATGGCCGAGGCGATGTCCGGCACCCCCAGGAGGGCCTCCAAGGCCCTCCTGGGGGTGCCGGACACAAAATCGCCAGGGGCGAGGCTTTGGGGGTGCCGTTGGTGGGCGTTTTTGGTGTCCGGCCCCCCAAAGGGCCTTTGGGGGGGGTCCTTTAGAGGCCCCCGGTGGAGATGCTCTTAGCCAAATAAAGAACTACTGACACAACTATTTAGCCCTAGAACTATGGCTGTTCTCCTCTACCTTTTTCCATCGATCCGAACACACCATCTATACATTTTCCTACATTTTCTCATTCCTAAGTTGGCAACGGCATTCCTTTGCCATTCCTATGTTTCTCTCAATTCCTACGTTTCAATTCCTACGTTTCAGTTTCCTTCATACCGAACGGGGCCTAAGAGCATCTCCAGTCATGACCCTCATAGTCATCCCAAACGCCCGGGCGGACAGCCCAGATGGCATTTGGCCCAAAAACCGCCACGCAACCGACTCTCCTATTGTCAGCCCAAACGTCCGGGCGGTCCGGCACACCCCAAAGGCAGACCATATGTAGGGCGGGTTTGGGGCCGCCCGGACGCGTCCGCCACATCGGATTTGTCAAGGCGGGCCTACCCAATTTTCCCCTCAAATCGGACGGAAATCATTGCTTCTTCCTCTTCCACCGCCGCTCCGTCCAGTTTGCCCGCACCACTGTTCTCCGTCGCCGCCCCCCTTCGACTGCGCCACCGCCCCCGAAGTCACAGAGTCCGCGCCCAAGTCCTCTGCGGCCGCCGGAGCCCGTTGGCGGACGAATTCACCATCGCCGCTTTGTTTCCGGTACGTTTTGCATCGGCCGACATCCACCTCGCTCTCAAAGTGTTTGTTGAAACGCCGGAGCCGGATTTTTTTTAGCAAGTGTCCATTTATGTAGGCATGAATTCTTCGTCCGATGAGTTCATTTTCAAGGAGTTCATCGACGGTTCTAGTGACGAAGACAAGCTTGACGACGGAGACGAAGAGGACGTCATGTCGATGGTGAGCATGCAAGAGGAAATGGAGAAGAAGGAGGAGCATGTTCTTAACTTCAAGGGATCAATTAAGGGGCGGATCACCGTGGCCCGTGACAGGCTCAAAGGCGCTCGAGATCTCTATGACGATCACTTCAAGCGTCCGAAACCGGTGTTTCATGAGGGGTTTTTCCGACGCCGGTTCCGAATGAGCTCAAGGCTATTTGAGCACATACAGGAGGAAGTCACAAAGTATGATGATTATTTCAAGTTGAGGTATGATTGCTGCTGAAAACTGTCCTTCTCCCCTATGCAGAAATGCACCGCTGCTTTGAGAATGCTTGCCTATGGGAAAGCCGCTGATGCCATAGACGAGTATGTCCGGATAGGAGAGAGTACATGCATCGAGGCAATGGAGCACTTTGCATACGCTGTCGTGAAGGTTTTTTGGCCAAAATATCTGCGAGAACCTAATGCCGAGGATACCGCAAGGCTACTTGCCCTAGGAGAAGCAAGACGATTTCCTGATAAGCTTGGTTCAGTGGATTGCATGCATTGGCAATGGAAAAACTGTCCAACGGGATTGCGTGGTCAGTACCAAGGGCACAGCAAGGAGGCCACATTTGTACTTGAAGCTGTGCCATCTCAAGACTTGTGGATTTGACATGCTTTTTTGGCATGCCCGGTTCTCACAACGACATCAATGTGCTTCACCGCTCTCCCCTGATCAAGAGGATCTGTGATGGGGAAGCTCCACCATGCAATTACACCGTCAACGGACACAACTACACCATGGGATACTATCTTGCAGATGGTATATATCCTTAGTGGGCGGCTTTTGTGAAAACTATCAGTAACCCCACTACTCCCAAAAGACGTGCATTTGCAGCTGCGCAGGAATCAGTTAGGAAAGATGTGGAGAGGGCATTTAGTGTGTTGCAAGCTTGTTGGGGCATAGTTCATGGAGCGGCTATGATGTGGGATCCAGAGGTTCTATGGCAGGTCATGACTTATTGTGTAATTTTGCACAACATGATTGTGGAGGATGAGGGAGAAGGGGATGCTCGCACTGACTTTGAGAAGCCTGGAGAACATGTCCACCTACCTGAACAAGAAGCAGAGTATGTCATGCAATTCCTTGAGATGCATCGACAACTTCGAGATGAAGTAGCGCACCCAACTACTCATAGATCTGGTGGAACATATGTATGCCTTCATGGGGAGGGACTGACTTTTAATTTGCAATGATTTGTATCCGAATAATGTGAACTTTTATGTCCGGGTACTTTTATTTGTTTAGGTACAATTATTAATTGTAATAACGTGGTGTGAACTATTTATTTCAACATCAAAACTACCTCTATGATGGACGTGCACGGCTTGCATGGATTTATGTGTCAAAATTTGAACATTGTGGTTGTAGGACACTAGTTTTGGGGGTTGTCCGGTCGGTGTCCGCGGACGCGTCCGGACGCGTCGGCGGACAGTTTGGGGCCGAATTTGGGGCTCCGGTTGGAGATGCTCTAAGTGCACATGGCAAATGGGTGGGCTAAGGCATTCGTTCCATTACCTAGGCCATGGCTGTTAGTTTGGGGTGCTCCTATCGGATGCTTCAGGCGTCAATTCCAGAACCAAGGCGTATGTCCTCTGTCTCAAAATGGAAGGCCCAAGTTGCATTGTGGCCTCTCTCCCGCGTTTGTCCCGTGTCTTCAATTCCCAGTAGAAGCAAAACCATGTTTTGGATTGCTTCCTCATCCCAAGTGCCACCGTATGTGCACTGCATGCTGAAACGAAGCAAAAAGCAAATTGTCACCTCAATATCTTTCTGCACTACAAATAGATGCTTGAGGTGGCCTGTAAGATAAGTGGGGACTGGGAGTAGAAAGAAATTACCGGCCTCATGGCGCTAAAATTCCTTTGCTATTCTATGCTATGTGATTTGCGATACAAGTTCAATTTTTGAACGTTTGACTTCTGGTTTGCTCGGGCTTCCAATGTTTCTAGGTCCGCCTATGGTTTCCTTCAAAAAAAAAAAAAATCCGTCTATGGTGATGCCATATGCGGGTGTTCCTCTCAGCTAGTGGAACACGACAACTCCTAACGATGCTGGTGGCGATCTTCTGAAAAAGGGGATCGAGTGCGCGGACTCGGAAGAATATACAACACAACGTGAAGTAAATAAATATGCAAGTACTGTATAACAGAGAAGAAAGAAAACAAGCAGTACTTTGTATCGTCAATTTTGAGAATGAACCCTCTTATGCATGAGGGATGAGTGACTTAAACACATCATGTATAAAAAGGAGTAGAGGAATTAGATGGGACAGTGATGGACCAATACATAGTACAACTCATGTAATCCTCTAGTTGCACTTGACCGTTTTGGACCAACATATAGTCGGGCGCATGGACAGTGAAAGTTGTGAGGAAGTACGAGAAGTGAAGAGTCTGTTCACATCTTCTTCCAGAGCAATCTCGCGCTTCTTCTTCTCTGGGGGTTTGAGTGTCTTGCATTAGTTTGTGTTGCTTCACTTCTCCATGCCAATCAAGCAAGCTAACCTATTTGCTCATCGGATTTGCAAGTGTTCGTTGAAGGTTTCCTAGAACAATTTTCGGCAAAGAGAAGGTCATACACTAGCAGGGTCAGTCCAATACAAATTTTGGCCCGGCGTGAATCTAATGAATACAAATTTATACTGAAATTTTATACTTATTTTGGTCTTATTTTAGCATTTCGTAGTGTTAGAAGTATAGTTTTATCTTTGTTCGCATATTTTAACAAATAAACTAGCAATATTAATAATAGTTAATGTGTTTTTATTTCTAGTGAATACATTAAAGATACTAAATTGTATTTGTGTAACAATGTCTGTCCAAGAACTATGTTTTCTACAACGCGTGATATAAATTATTTGTAAATATTTATGATAAAGATCTGTAAAGAGTACGATCGAAAAACTCTCTCAATAGCAGTCTCTAGTGTATGATTAAGTAAGCATCTTTATAGAAATTTATAGAGTAAAGACTGGAAATCTTAAATGATACTCTGCATAGTCAATCTTCTCCAACACTTCTTTCCGCTTACGCTTCTACGAATCAGGATGATGTTTCCCCATAATGAATCAAACCTTTTACGCCTCTCGGCCCGGCTCCGGGAGGGTCGGGCCAGGTGAATTCCGGCGGCGCGCCGGCGAATTCAGGGGTGGGGGCGGGATTCTGGTGGGAATGCACTGGGGAGCAGCGGAGTCGAGGGAGGACTCAGGAGAGGAGGGGAAAGAGCGAGCGAGGGAGGGAGGATATGGTGGAGGCGATGATGGGGACGCGTAGCAAGACGGCCCCGTACAAATAGGCCCGCCAAAATGGTATGGCCACGCCGCAGCCTACACGGCGTTTTGCGCCATGTATCTCATTTTGGTTTGATCCAAATCTTGAAACAAATGGTCCGATTCAAATGGTTATGCGAATGTATAGAGTAGCACATTAGTATGCTCTAGTTTTCGTTTTTTTTTATATGGGCTCAAGGGCTCTCCAAGATTGCTAACTTCTTTGTTTCTCATCGTTGTATTTGTTTAAGGTCATTTCCTACCACATAGGATGGTTGTCATGTCACATAGTACGTGGCGCCACCGATTCGATAATCATCCAAATGTTCATGACACATCGGCATACCTATTGCCAAAGTACGCATCCCCTTTTTTTTACGCCAAGTACGCATCCCATTGAGATTGAATCTTGCGAATCTTTGTGAACGGTCAGACTTGAGTCATTTCTGACTCTTGAATGGAAGCCCGTCCAAAGTGGGTTATGTCATAGGAGCAGAAACATTCAACAATCCATCGTAATGTGATAAGTAGTCATTATTGCATCTATGGTTCGACAGATGTGTGATAAGTAACACTCGTCATGACGCTTTACGTTGCATATATCATCTTTGGAACCTACGCTATTAAAGGGACGGTGGACGTATGCAAGTCAATTTTGAGCATTGGATTTATGATCAATTTGTAATGACAACAATATCATAGTAAAACTAGAACAATAAATATGAAATATTATAAGTGAGTACACATATTAAAGAATCATCTAGGTGTAAATGACACTCATACCTATAAAGTATGCAGCCCATGAATGGTGGATCTTGTAGACGGCCAATATTACGTCATTTTGGCGAAAACGTTCAACGACACACGTAACGTGACAAGCAATCATTCTGCCATATATGATTGTTTGGTAGATTCTTACTTTCAATGCTCACGACAAGGTTGTGTGTTGCATGAATATATTATTTGGAAATTTACGATGTTAAAGGGACAATGGATGTAACCGGCCAAATTTTAAGGGTTGAGTTTCTACATAATATTAGGTAACATTGTAGAAAAACTGGAAAGAAGTAAGATCCATCACAAGTACATACATTGTAGTATATGTGACATTTTAATATTATTTCCCGCACAAACCAGTTCCATAAATTCAAGTCATCCGTTATTTCCATAAACTACCAAAGGTGGTTCCATAAAAGACTCGTGGTTTGCTGAAAGTTTTTACCTTATTTTCTCAAGTGGTGAAAACTTGAGGACATTTTCTTCACCAAGGGCTATAATTTAAATGATAAGGGAGGTCACGGATAAAGAAGCAACCAAATGTATGCGACGCTACACATGCCAAAGTTTGCAGCCCATGAAGGATTGATCTTGTGAATAGCCAAACTTGTGTCATTCCTAAGTTGAACTGAAGCCGATCCAAGTCGGGCTATGTAATAGGTGCAAAAACATTCAAGAAAGCACATAATGTGATAAGCAGTCATTATGTCCATACGATGGCTTTGATCTGACATGTAACGTCATGCATGATGCACTCTGTGTTGCACATGCCATCATAAAACAAATGGTATTTGGACATAAGAAAGTCAAACTTCAGTCTTGGGTTTAGTGATTATATAACATATATAATATTAAATCTAAAAAAGTACGACATATGATAGGTGCATGGATACATCTATCAAATTATATGTATATATTAGTATGATATGATTTACTAATAACTATATAAAAACATATGTGTGAGATGTATACTTAACACTAGCAAACCCGGGCGCCCAAAAAAAGAAAACATAATAATTCAAGAAATGAACTTCATGGAAAGGCTATCTCATTTATCTACAACGCTTGTCCTATAGCAGATCCACATTGTCATTATCTTGAAGTTCATGGCTCATGACTTCACCAAAGCTATAATGTCGTCATAATAGTCCGAGCAAAGATTATCGTAGCCTGCAGCGGTGGCCATGCTGCTAATTCACGGGGCCCTGACTCCTTGTGGCAACCATATATACTGAGTGGCAGGTAACCCGAACAAGATCCTCACCACAGGCAACACGCGCTGCAATGTTTCAGAATAAACATTGCACTAGTTATCTCTTGGTTAGTATACTGAACGGTGGTACATATAAATTATGTAGAAACAAGTGCCATACGAGAAAGATAAGCGTGTTGAAAAGACTAGTGAGTCGAGTTAAGACTTGTATACAATTTTTTGTAAAATAAACCACACGTACAAGATAACAATTCTTCATCGCAAAAAAACACAGCAAAGTAAAAAAACAAAAGGGTTCACCTCTAAAGAAAAGTCAAGTAAATAGCGTGTCCGTAGCACGAGCGCGTGTCAAAGAGTCAAAGCAAACATGGCTTTGTCTAAATTTATATGTATCTAGTTAAGTATTTAGACTAGATACATGTGTATCTAGACAAAGTTGTGCCCACTAATATGGATCGGAGGTAGTACTGTAGTTAATTGTTTACTGACCCGCAGACCACAAGCTTCCCTCGCAGCGCACAGAGGTTTTTTTAGTGCGCACGTGTGCTCATATGGGCCGCATCCACTTTAATTTGTCTCACGAAAATGGGCTGCTACCATGTAGTAACTGGACACAGATGGCAAATGGGTGGGCTGGGCGCATTCGTTCCGTTTTATTTTTTTTCTTGTGCCATGGCTGTTAGTTCAGGGTACTCTTGTTTCAAATCAATGTGTATGTCCTCTGTCTTCAAATGGAAGGCCCACGTTGCTTCGTGGTCTCTCTAATAAGCGTTTGTCCTGAGTAGAAGTAAATCCATGTTGCTATAACAAAAAGTAAATCCATGTTTGATTGCTGCCCCTGCCCAAGTGCCACCGTATAGGCATGCATTAGGAACGGTGTCCAAAGTAAAATGTCGCCTCAATATATTTCTGCACTACAAATAGATGCTTTGATTGCCTTGTAAGATAAGTGGGGATTGGGAAATAGAAAGAACGTGGACCTGTTGGTGACGCCATGTCGCCATCTGTGGGTGTTTTTTATCTAGTGGAGCGCGACCACTCCTAACAATAACAATGTCGACCTTCTGAAAAAGGGGATCAAGTGTGCGGACTAGGAAGAATAGACAACTAAACATGAAGTATATAAAGATGCAAGTACTATATAATGGAGAATAAAGTTAAAAAAAGATACTTTGTATCATCAATTATGAGAACGAACATCTTTTGCATGAGGCGATAAGATGACTTAAATGCATCACGTAAAAAAGGAGTTTCATCTAATTTTGATGGTACAATGATGGACCAAATATTGTAGAGCTCTATGTAATCATCCAGTCGATCGTTGCAGTCCAACATATAGTCGGGACCATGTACGGTGAAAGTTCGGACGAAGTAGGAGAGGTCGAAGAGGTTGTTCCCATCTTACTTCGAAGCAATCTCAAGATTATTCTTCTCTTAGAGTTTGTGCACGTCTTGCATTAGTTTGTGCTACTTCACATCTCCACGCCAATCAAGCAAACTAGCCTCCTTCCTCGTCGGCTTTGCAAGTGTTCTTCGAACGTTTTCTAAATCAGTCTTCATCAATCAGTACTTGCACTAGGAAAAGTTCAATATAAGGGCGACTATCCTTCCAAGTGAAGCCAAGCTGCACTGATACTTCCAGAAAATATTTCTTCTTTACATCACTATTCGTATCATCTGAGGCCTCAAGTAGCAGTTTTAAGAGGTGGGCAAGATCAATATGAGACGTCTCTGTAAACAATTGTTGGAGAAAATCTGATGAATACAATTTATACTGAAATTTTATACTTCTCTATGTTTTATTTTTAGCATTTTATAATATTACAAGTATAATTTTATGTTTGTTTGCATATTTTAACAACATAAGTAGTGTTTTTTTAGTGACTTTGTTGAAAGATACTAAATTGTATTTGCATAACAATGTCTATTAAAAAACTATGTTTTCTACAATGCATAATCTAATAAATTTATTTACCTGGTCATATACTAAAAACTGTTATTAAGATATTTGTTAGATGAGAGGGCTTGCTAGATATTTACAATATTAAATATATACGAACACCCATAAACGCACATACATTTGCACTATATGATTGGTGCAACTAATAATAAATTCTAGGAGGCTTGTGTTTTATCATTATTCATTGTATGTCACATTTAGGTCTTTCAATATCAATATCATTAAGGGGTAATGTTTCAAAAATATACAACTAATATAATTTTGTTACAAAATAAGTTGAAATTTAGCACAATCACCGAGTACTTTTCAGTCTATAATAATTATTATGTAACCAAGAACAACATAACTAATATTCAAAAATATATTCATGTTGTTAACTATTTTAACTAAATAAAAATACTTGTTAAGATTGTACTATGATAACAAAATATATCAATGAGGTAAAAATATTTAGTATAAATTTTATTTACATTATCACGACACCGTGCATTCAGGTGTAAATCAAATAGGTCGTTCTGATCTTCTTTTAGAGAAATCTTGCGCTTGATCTTGTTTGAGTTTTTGTGCACATCTTGTATTAGTTTTTTCTGCCTCACTTTGTTGCGCCAATTTCGGGCAAACAATTTTTGCATTGTGCGAAGTTTAGTATAACTGTGACAATCCTCCCAAAGCCAGATTGCATTGATACATGAGTGCTAGAAGGTATCTCTTCTTCACCTCAATGTTAGCGTCATTGTCGCTTGGGACCTCAACTAGCAGTTTATGAAAGGTGAGCATTTCTCTATATCTTGACGGTACAAAGATTTTGTGCAACTAAAGGTTCAAAGTCAGCTCATTTTAGATTAAGCTTTGGTATAAGGGATAGATTTGTGATTTTGGGGCCAAAAAACGTATTTTTATTACCAAGTAATAATTAGTTAGTTAAAAAATTATCTTTATATTTTATATGGCATTTTATTTTTGGGCTTATTTTCCTTTTCTTTTTTCAGGCGTATTTTTATTACCGTGTAATAAATAGTTAAAAACTTAGATCTTTATATTTTATATGAATAGTTAAAAACATGCAGTTATTTATATGCAGCTAAAAAGACTAGTCCTTTTTTTTATATGGTGAAGTCCTTTTGGTTGTGTAATAGAACGCGAGGAAAAACTATAAAAAAATTGTATCTCGTCGGGGTTTGAAACGTTACATTCCATACTTAGTGAGCAACTGTGGGTAGAAACGTTACTTAATGAACTATGCTAGAACCATACCGCATGCACATCCGGCAGTAGCCCGTAGACCCTACCGCCGATATGTTGAGCGGTAATAAAAAGGGTTAGAATCGGCTAAAAATTCAAAGTCGGTTCATTTTAGATTAAACTTAAACCGAGGGTCAGATATGTGATTTTTGCCTATAGATGTAGGGGAAGATTGTGCAGTAGCTTCAAGCATTTCTCTTTGTACTCCCGGTTCCCTGGCTGGTCAGCTAGCACCATAACCACACACATCGGCCTTCCGTAGCCAGAATATGGTGGTAACGCAATGCCCCACCCGAGGATTTATCATCCAACACTAAATCAACAACTTTGCCAATCAGGGACAAGAGACATTCGTCATGTATCCATGAGACATGAGTGTTGCGCGTTGAATGTCGAGCGCGATGACACCGGCAAAGATGCTTAGGGTTTGCAATGGCGTGAAGAACTTGGCAGTGAATGTCGGGCGTGATGACATTCGTCATTTATCATCCCTCATTTTTGGGAAGGTCCTCAAGAACTTGTAAAGCTTGATTTGTCGTGTTGATCAAATTGTAACTTGCACATATCTTTCACCTGCAAATTGTTACTTCCCTGTGTACACAACAGAGTACAAGCATGTAGTGTACTCTGAACAAGAGTAATTCAGTGCTCTAGTAACTGTAAATGTTAGATTCAGTACCGAGTTAAGTGAAACCAGTTGGCCACTGTCGGCCACTGACTCACTATTACTAGGAGTAGTGCAAAAGTGACACTAGTTCTTGGAGTACTAATGTTTTAGTGCTTGATCAGTCGATGGGGTAGTGCAAAAATTACTATCAACTTACTGTCTAAATGTATGCACAGGTCAAGTACAAAATTAGTGCAAAAGTGACACTAGTTCTTGGAGTACTAATGTTTTAGTGCTTGATCTGTCGATGGGGTAGTGCAAAAATTACCATCAACTTACTGTCTAAATGTATGCACAGGTCAAGTACAAATTTGAAGGAGTACTGAACTTGATTGTGCTTGTACTCCTGCTTGACATTCAAGGAGTACTGACAGATCACTTGTTCCAAAATCTAAAAAAGCTGAACTTGACATGTACGGTGCAAGCATTAAACTGTCGCTGACTAGGAGCCATCCAGATCCTTATTCTGGTTCGTATACTCTATTCTCATACTGCAACTTGACATAATAATTTTGCTTGACATCACCCCTGGCCTGTTTGCAAGATGGAGTAGCTATAGCTTGATTCAGTACTCCTGTAACATGGAGCTAAGCTTAAAAATGTGATTACTACTTGTACTCCAAATCAGTAGTGTTGCTTACTGAAACTTGTTTGAGTGTAAAAGTTCAGTTAATCCAAATGTTGTTCAAGGAATAGATTACCGGAGGACAATGAACTTGTATACACAGTACACCTTGTATTGGTGCAAGATTTTTTTAGCTGCTAACAAAATTCAAGTTTATTGCTCACTGCTCTGGAGTAGGAATACTCATCTTGGCCATTGTTGTATTTGTCAAATACTCATCTTGCTTGTATTGTATTATCCTTTGACAGGTTTAGGATACTTGTAACACAATTTATGTGTTTTAAACATAAAATTCATCGGGTTAACATGCATTTGCTAGCACACATCTTTCAGCTAAAGGAAAAACTATGAGACTTATAATAGAGAGTTTGCCATCATAATATTATTTAAATTAATCAGTACTATCGTTCTCTAAGTCATTCCTTTGTTTGTTTTAACAACAAATCAGGGTAGTATTATTAACACTTCAATTTGATATGGAAGTGAGCATACAGTAAGGGGACAAGGTGTAAATAAAAGGCAGAAATATATTGTTACTGTCACAGCAAACAATACCACTGTCATGCAAGTCATCACACAACAAACAATACGAATTTCACTGTTCAATTGTTTGCAGAAGTCTATACTACTCGCAGTAAGTAGGATTGTCCCATTCCTCTGTTACTCTTATTATTCAGAACTATTTGTGATTGTCTTGCATGGTTTGCCAGACAAAAAGGCGCTTGTGTCTTAATTTTATCCTAAATCAATGCCTCTGTTTTGCTACTTGTGCAAAAGAAAGATAGTGTTCAGGAGGGGTAATGAACTAAACTCTATTTATGTTGTGCCTGCAGAAAGAAAGATATGAAGTTGTGATCGAGGAAGGCGAGCTCATAAACAAGAACTACAGGCAAATCCTCGACACTCTGGCGGACCAAGGGACGCAAAGCAGCAAAGTGGTATTTATTCTGAGCACATCCAGGAATACGTATGTGTGATGTTCAGACTTCATCTTCCACATACTATCCAGATTAACACTACGTTGGCCCTATGTGAACTGGATCATCATCTAACAGTATTCACACAGTTCTTTACTTTCTGCCGAAGAAAAAGGCACATTTCATCATTCTTGCTATCATATATTTTTCGCCATAACAGCCTATCTGGACTCTGAGCGGGCACTACCGCCTGACAGAGGAGAACTTCCAGGATTTCGAGGCCTTCCTCAAAGAGAACAATGTCTATCTCAGCGATGTCAAGGTGAGCACACATTTTCTGTGGTATCTAGCTAGTCTAGTGCCAAGAGCAGTTTGACGGAAATGAATACTATGTACACGATATTTTTGCAAAAAAAAAAATCTGCGTACCGAATTTGCATGCAAACTTTGCTTCCTACTGTAAATTTCTTTCACTCCTTGAAATTTGCAACAGTACTGAATCATGACCTTACAACCTTTTGCAGTTATCTTGTATTGACAGGTTTTGTGAATACAATCATGGCCTTACAATGTTGGGAGCCTCTGTTGAAACCGCATATGGTACAAGTCTCCAGCCCTTCCCTAAGCGCGATGCAGGCACTTACTCCACAATTACCATCTTTATTCTGGTAGTAACATACAACGCAATAATTGCCATCTTGGTTGTGGCTTTAATATTTTGAAACTCGTTGACAAGGAGTACCGGATACTCTTTTCCGTTAGGAATATATAATGTTTGTTTCCTATGTAATGCGCATTTTTCATGAATGCTTGGAAGTAGACACTTGTTTGGATGTTGTCCTGTATATTCCCATTAATACTACTGCTTGGGCATTATCAAATCTCTTTGGTCCAAAAAGCATCAGGTATATCTTGCATGTTCAGGAAATCATCAACTTGCATATTCAGAAAAAATTATCTACTCAGTAGATAAACATCCAAACATCAAGCATCTTGCATGTTCAGGAAATCATCAACTTACATGATATGTTCAGTACAATCAGTAAACTTGCATGTCCAGTTTGTATTGCAGTATCGCTGCTTGAAACATGCCCAGGGATCATGTGTGCACGTTAAATTCCCCCTAGGGCGTTGCTACCCAGGGTTTAGCCACCCTGCAACCAAATGAGCCCTTAGTGTATAACTCCATTCTTATCAGTTTACCATTCAAATACTCATGATTACTGTCTGCTTACTCAGAATACAATCTCTGAATTTTCTTGCAGCAAATTGCAGTAACTTCCTGATGTCAATGGTTGCAGATCACACGACTGGTACTCAGCGACGACGAGGGTTGGCGAGGTGACGGGCGACGAGCAGTACCTGTGGGCCAGCAGCTGCAGGTGTTGGACGAGCAGGACCAGGGGGCCTTCTCCCCTGGCCAGCGTACCTTGATCACCGTGGCCCTCGCCTTCTCCCCTGGCCGGTGCTCTGCTTCTGCTAGGTCTAGGTGGGGGCCGGCGATCTACTGCTGGGTGGGCGGCGAATAAGCAGCTGGGCGAGGAAGAAGGGAAGCGCTGGACATGGAAGCGTCAGCCTCTGGAGCTTCCACGACTTCCCCATCGACGGCGCCATTGTCTGACATTTTCCTTGTGATGCACCCGATCGGGTAAGGATCTTCATCTGGCGTCTACGTTCCATGTAAATGTTGGCGCACACCACCTTGAAGACATGTTTCTCTCTCTTGCCCCAGGAACGTAGGATGCAGAATTCGTGATTGCTTCTTTGCTGATCGAAATATATTCTACACTTCTACTGTTGGAGTTTGTTCGTCAGAGTGTGTATGTGTACTGCCGGCCGCTTGAGCACTCTGGTGTACTCTGTCATCTAGTCTTTCGTATTGATCGTGTCGGCTATTATTGTGCTTGTGACTGTTTTTTTTTTTTTTTTGACAGTACGCTTGTGACTGTTAATCCCAAGTAAGTTTGTGATGCTGTTGCGTGACCTGCTCATCCTGTCGTGTTGAGTTGGATTACTTATGTAAGTTCGTAATTTACTGAATCCAGTAGAGCTGTACGATTCTGGACACGCGTCAGTTTGGATTTGCTCCATTCCGCAGTTCATATATATCCAAATACCATATTATTACTAACTATATAAAAGACGGACCCTTTCGCGGCCTCTCCGCGATCGGCCACTGTAGCTAGCTACAGTGTTTACTGTAGATTGCTGCAGTGTTGCACAGTCTTCGATCCGCGCCGTCCGCTGTCGATCCGACGGCCCGCACGGTCCCGCTCGCGCCATTTTTCAGAAAAGCCCCTCGCTGCCGAGAAATTGCTCCGCGGTCCACTGTTTTACGAAGAAAAGGACCTAAACAGAATTACAGTAAAATTCGAGGGCCTTTCTGCATAACCGTCCACAGCTCCCCTTCCCCTCCTCCTTCTCCCGCGACGCCGGAATCGGCGGCGGCGCTGCCGCGCTCGATGCGGCCACTCCGGCCCTCCCCGTCGAATCCAGCCACGCGGCGTGCTCCGCCGCCCCGCCCTCTCCCTCCTCCGCGAAGATCGCGTGCCAGGACACCGCGACCACGCCGGAATCGCCGCGCCCGTCCTCGCCGTCCTCCGCCGCGTTTCTTGCTCGCCGGCGACGCTCCGGTGGTTCATAGGCGGCGGCGCCGCCAGTTTTGGGTACCTTGCGTGCGCGCGCACCCGCTGCGCCCCTCCGCGCGCTCCGAATCGCGGTGCCGCGACGCCGGCGACCTCGCCTCCGCCGCGGCGGCTCTGACCTGTCTAGACGGGCCCGCTGCTGGGCCGGCCCAATTCCTGTGCTGCTGTTTCGGCCTTTTTATTTTTTTTCCATCCTATTTGTTTTTTCTCATTTCTGTTTCCACTTTCTATTTCCCAATATTTTCCTAACTTTTGAAATAGACATCCAAATCAATTCAGAACAAACTCAAAAAAAGATGTAAAGATCAAAACAGCCACTTCAAATACTTAGACACCTTTTCCGAATTATTTGTAAGGAAAACAAAATAGCCATTTAAAATACATTGTGATATTTCCAAATTTATTCCAAATCTTAAATTTTAAGCAATATTGAAATTCACAGCTTTCTTTTTAACTCAAATAAAAACCACAGTAAATAATATCAGTAATGCCACGGAAAATATATCAGAATGATCAAAAAAAAAATGCCTAATTATGTCATATGACCACAATTAAAATTTCAAATCTTTATACTCCTCACAAACTTGCCAAAACACAATATTTTTATATTCCAAAAGATTCAAATCCGAAAAAAATTCCAATGTGACCATTTCAAAAATAAATTTCTTCACACCGCGTTACTTACAAATACATAAAAAAAAACCTACAAGAATAAATAGCACCTGTTAATGCCATATGAATTCTACAAAATCCAATAACTTCTAAAATATTGAACAAAAAAAAATACAAATTAACAAAACACTCACATAAATAAGTGCTCAATTTTTATGCCATATAGCCGAAATTCAAACATGTATATTTTAAATATTTACATCCCCTTCAAATCATATCATTTTGTTAACGTTAAAAGCATTGGACATAGCAACATAAACACACAAAAAAAACGTTGGCATTTATGCCATGCCAACAAATTCCAAGTTTGAATATTTCATAGATTTAAGCACACTCCAAATCTCCAAATTCCTGAAAAACTTACAAAACAAAAAATATTTAGAAAGGACGTTGCTACTTATATCAGATAGATAAATCCCAATATAACTTAAATACATTTTAAATCTTCAATTTCATGCGAAATTTCAAAAAAAAAAAAGAATTCGAAAACACTCAGAATCGAAGAGCTTTCGAACACAAATATTTCAAAAATTAAATTCCTCGCACCGCGTTATTAAGACCACAACAGTAAACACTGCTACTTATGTCATACGACCAGATTTAAAATTTTAAATCTTTAAATTTCTGACACACTTGCAAGCACAACATACTTTACTTTTTTTTAACAGCTCAACTTCAAAAACTTTCTACATCTAAAAAACAATTTAAACAGAAACTTCTTCGAGTTCCACAAATATTAAAACCTACACACTTTTTAAATACACACGTTACCAAATTTAAACTACATTACATTCACTCCACACGCGCGGCATTGCCGCGCTCATTTTCCAACCAAATGTAAAAAATGAGACATATATATTTCAAACTTACTTTCCAACCAAATATAACCAAATCAAAATAAAAATAAAAATAGAGCATGCTTCGAAAAAATTAAGACACTTTATAGACATTGTTTTAGGGTATTCAAAGAATTTCCAAAAACTACTAAATAGTGCAGAATCAGTCACTTCGATTATATCCATCGACATAATATATAAAACATATTAACATGATCACAAAAAAATAAATGCTGACTGCTTACTGCACATAATCAAATTTCAATTTTAGAAATTTAATCTTTCAAATAAATGTCTTCCAAAAATCTGATCATCTTGCGAACGGGAAAAAAAAAGAACTATTAAACTTCCCAATTTGAACAAATTTCGAATTCTGAACGATTTTTAACCACAAGCTTTGTTTGCCTTCAAACAATTTCCATCTACGCACCGAGAAAAATTCAACTCTAAATAGATTTCCAAATAGACTAATTTTCCTAAATCTAAGCAGCTTTTAAACATAAACTCTCTTTGCATTCCAACAATTCTTAAATCTACATGATTTTTTAAAATCAACATTTCCAAACTTGAATTCCAACCCACAGGTACAACGTGCCGCCGCGCCAAATTCACTCCCTCCAATTACGAACTTAATCGAACAAAAGACAATACAGAATATTCCCTCAGACTACGAAATTCAATTACAAATGTACAACAACAAAAAAATTCCACAACCATAGTATAGTTCCTCTAATTATGGTGCTACATAAGAAGTGTAAAAAACAATGAAATTAAATCTTTCTATTTGTTTGTTCTTTTTCTTTTTTTCTTTTTGTTTCCTGCTTTTCTTTTGCTTCACATTACACCAACATTGCAATAATGATAAAAAACACATTTAAGTTTGCAAAACAATTATAAATTCCCTTTTCAAATTTCAATTTGCTTTAATAGATTTCGAAAAACCATTTAAATTTATTTATGTTAAACAGTAAAACTACTGTTTTTGTTTTCACACTAACCCAATAAGTTCTAACATTTATGAAAAGATAAATGCATTAAACAAACAACTTCACCATTTCTATTCACAAAATATATTACATAACCAAACAAAAAAACAAATTATATTACAAAAATATCCACTCAGGGCGCAACGTGACGGCGCGCCTAAATTCAACTAGTTATCCCTGAAAGGAACGATTGTGTCTTTGTTTCGGACACTCATTGGCTTGATGCTTATGTCAAGCAACCATGAAAGTATGAAACAAAAATGGAAGCCCTTGTCTTGTCTCCATCTGTCAGCTCGACGCGCATCCATGGTGTGGCCTCTCATCTCCATCTGTCAGCGTGGCTGGTGTCAGACCGGCGATGGCGCGAGGTACAGTCTGGTAGTGGGCGCAGTTCGCGGCGCACACGGCCGGCAAGGAGAGGCCAATGTGGACGAGGCGCACGTACGTGTCACGACGGCCGGCGGCGGCGGCATGGTTTGCAGCCCGGCCCCGGCCGGGTCGCAACACGGCGAGCGTGGCGCGGATGATGTTAGCGCCGCGCAACATCATTTCGCGCTCCAGGCCAGCAGCTCGCGCATCGTGCATGCGGCGTAGTGCGACACGGCTCGGCTGCTCGCACGCGGACGACGATCATGCGGCTCGGGACGGAATGGGATTCAAGCAAAAAATCAATTCGAAGATCGCATAAATAATACGTACTATGTTTCATAAATGAATACTCCCTACGTACAAAATCAAAACCAAAATGTAAGACTTTCTACCCTTTTTGTGTTTATCGTAAGTATGTAGACATGTTTTAGTGTGTTGATTCTGAGAGAATAGTTACAACTTTTTTTTTTGAACTGTAAAACTACGGCGGGCTCTTAGAGCCAGCCTGAACTTTATATTAAAATGATCACCGCATCAGGTGCGGCCAGAGTACAGGGTATGAGAATAGAAGAAATTACAACACATGAGTTGTTCAGGGGATCAAATGAAATACACCAAGCAGTAATAAGATGAGCAGTAGGGACAGAAGTACAGCGGTGCGCCCAAAGGCGCAAGTCTTCAACACAGCGGCGACGAGTAACGGCCAGAGGCTCGTCAATGCCGTCAAAGGATAGGGCATTGCGTTTTTTTCCAAACATTCCAGGATATCGCCGTGCAGATGGTAGCTTCAGCTTGGTTTCGGCAGCGTGTATCCGAAAGCTCAAACACGGTGGAGATCGGCAAGTGATCAGCCGGAGGGAAGAAACAGTCCCAGACTTCTTTAGCTCTTGGCAACGAAGTAGCAGATGGTCCACGTCTTCATCAGTGCAGGAGAGACATCTTGGAGAGGCGGCGAGCTGGTGTCGGTGGCGGCGGACATGGTGGGGAGGCGGCAGCGTCGTGTGAGCCAGTTGAAGAGCTTGCACTTGAGGGGCGCCGAGCTTGTCCAGACTTTTACCGCTAGATCATCGAGAGCCATGTGCCTGAAAGAGTTAGCGTAGAAAATGCGATTCGAGATAGTTTTCATAGTATACCGACAAACTCGGCTATCCGGTGCATCAGGGTTCAGAGTGATGGAAGCTAAAACCACCTCAAGGCTAGCCAGTCCGTAGCAGCCCGGTAGAAATGCGAGGGACGAGCGAGAGACCGATCTCTAAGGCGAAGAGGACCTGGGCATGCGGGCGAGTCGTGTGAGTGAAGAGGGCCGGGAATTGTTCACAGAGAGGAGTAGCGCCGAGCCAATTATCCAACCAGAAGGCCGTGTTGGCGCCATCGCCAATCGTAACCAAGGAGTGAGCTCAGAGAGCAGGAAGAGCAGCGCGGATGCTTTTCCAAACCGGGGAGTGGAGGTGATGGGAATCACCCATGTCGTTCGCGTTAGACCAGCCATACTGGTGTTTAAACCAAACGATCCAAGGGGCGTCGGAATTAGAGTGAAGTTTTAAGAGAAATTTAGAGAGTAAGGCAGAGTTTTGGTGCTTAAGGAGAGAACACCTATCCACCATACTTTTTGGGGGTGCAAACCTCGTCCCACGCAACTTTACAATGCCCCCCCCCCCCCCCCCCCCCCCCGGTGCATGTTTCCTCACCAATCCAAAGGAAAGCACGTCTTCGTTTGTCAATGACCTCAATAGCTCCAGCAGGAGGAGACCCAGCCATGGCATGAGCAAATTTAGCCGTGATAATAGAATTGATAAGAATTAGGCGACTGCCAATAGGGAGAGACCTCCCTCGCCATACCGAGAGATGCATATCACACTTGGCGATGACCGGGAAAGGTCAGAAAGCTTCAACTTATAAGGCGAAAGCGGAAGGCCGAGATAAGTTTGAGGGAAGCTGGAAACGGCGCAACCAAAGGAGGCAGCCATCGAGTCAGCAACGGAGGAGGTTTTAATGGGGATGAAGGTACTCTTATGATAATTGATCAAGAGACCAGTTGTCGGGGGAATACTTTCTGGATTAACCCCGCCCAGTACGACTTAACTTACTCGCACGGACGAAGGCCCACTTGGAACAAGCCCAATATTGAACCGCCATAAGGAGAAAGATCTAGAGGACAAATCCCGGAGGACGTGAAGACCAAGTAGTCTCCGAGTAGGCCTCTGTGGATGTATTCCTTATGGGGAAGTTTCCTTTTGTAAACCTAGCGAGCCTCTGTGTATATAAAGAGGACTCGCAGACTTAGAGCGGGTCAAGCTATCAAGCCCTAAACCCTATCTCATACGGCGAGTACCAGATCGGATCGCCTCCATTGTAACACCTCGATTATCATATCAATACCAATCTAGGGTAGGCAGGAAGTAGGTTTTTTACCTCACATTGAGGGGGCCGAACCTGGGTAAATCTGTGTTGATCTTTGTTCCTGCAATCCCAAGCTCGGAGATGCTTGACTCGCGTAATCCCACACCTACAAAGTCATCTATGACACCTGACGTGACAAACCCACGACAGTTGCGCCCACCGTGGGGCCTGCGGTCAAGAGCGTCACGTTCCGCGCAGGATCCATGAAGGGAACTGAAGATCTTGTTGTTGGTCGTATCATCAGGGTCAATGGCACACCCCTCGTCGACGATTCAAGCTGGGGCCGGAAGCAGATTACTTGGAGACCGCCACGTCATCCCTTTGGATCCATCAACGTCTTCGTCGGCTTCATTGGCGGCGAGTCAGAGGATCCATCACAGCATGTCGACTCAGAAGAAGGAGTCGCGGTAACAGTGGACCAAGAAGAAGGATCTATCAACCACGAGTCGCTGCCTCTCGAAGACGAAGAAGGCCAATCCATTGAGTATGTCCTTGAGGAAAGGCTATGCGGAGGCCCTGTGGATAGTGGCTCGCCCTCTGTAGAAGATCGGCACGTGGAAGGGGTCTACAGGACCACAGAAGCAGACGAAGGGCTGGGCATGCCACCAGGCAGCTTAGCCCCCACACCGCCGAAGCAGCAGAACAGGTCGCGCTAGACGCATCAGTAGTCGCGGCATCCGCTGCGATGACACCAGGAGTCGCGGCCTCAGGAGTCGCAAACAGAGAGACTCCACCTGGAATCGCGCCTGCGGAATCAGGTCAAGGGTAACCCCCAGCGCAGCGGTCACGCTGCCACAGGAAAGCGTGTTGTTTACACCAATATCTGCGGTTAACGCGGCTGCTAGGGTGACAGAATTGGAGGCTACCTGGATCGGGCTATATGATGAAGTCCAAGAGAATCGCAGATGAGAGAGCCAGGCTGGCGCGTGAGGAACAGCGCCTCCAACAGGACAACTGCGACTCATCGAGGAAACCAATTCTCTGCAAGGAATACAAGCCACCTTGCCACACAGATTTACCCAGGTGCAAGGAATACAAGCCACCTTGCCACACAGATGTACAGAAGGAAGGCGAGTCGAGTCGCCACTGGATGAGAAGGGTCGCAGAGATCATACATTCCTCAGACAATATACCACCCAGTTCAGCAGTCCTTGTCATGGAGAAAAATTGCAAATTTGAGCCGCTAGTCCACAAACTAGTCGCATGAAGGATAAAGTCAAGAGCCTAAGCGAGGTAATGGCGGCGGCCAACAATATGCTAGCTCGGATAAAACCAGGGACGCATCTGATGGGGAGGAAGAGGAAACACTGGCAAGGGAAAGAAGGCCAGTAGCAAGCCTCAACAACAGCAAGCTAGCAATGCCAATGCGAGTTATATACAATCGCAAAAACGAGGAAGGAAACTCAGGGTTAGTCGCAAATACGAATACTCGTTACAAACAAAGCAGCAGCAGAGGAAGGAATTTTCACCCAGTTAATTTGGAAGAGGTTTTCAACCGCCCCTGCGACATCCATATAGGAAAAGATGGGAAACCACCCAACCACACGAAGGCACAGTGTTATCATTACAAAAAGTGGAAGGATGGACAACCACTCAACACAAACTTCAATCATCAAAACAACGAGGAAGGTAAACATGGCGAGGCAACAACAACAACAACGCCGTCCCAAATCCGCAGCCAGATCAGCCACAGTTCCCAAAACAGTTGGGTCAGTATCATACCATTGTGGTGAATACTTCAAGGAGGGAACAAAAGCTGCGACGACGCAATCAGGCTGTTAACGCCATAGTACCAGCCGTCCCACAGTGGCTAAAGTGGTCCGAGCAACCAGTAGTTTGGAGCCGCGAGGATCACCCAGGAGAAATAAATGAAGAGGGAAAACTCGCGCTGGTGGTTGCCCCTCAAGTCGCAGGGTACAAGTTGAGCAAAGTACTGATGGATGGAGGCAGCAGCATCAATATATTATACTATGAAACCTTCAAAAGAATGAACCTTCAAGAAAAGCAGCTACACCCATCAAGAACAACGTTTCATGGTGTCGTGCCAGGCATATCAGCTCAGCCATTGGGGCGAGTTAACTTGGAGGTCGCCTTTGGGACACAAAGCAACTTCAGGAGCGAGTACATTTGGTTCGAGGTTGTAGATTTCCAGAGCCCATATCATGCGCTGTTTGGCAGAGAAGCATTCGCAAAGTTTATGGCTAGGCCGTGCTATGTGTACCTAAAGCTTAAAATACCAGGCCCTAGGGTGTCATCACCATCAATGGCGACAAAAGAATAGCTCAAGAATGTGAAGAAGGCGACAAGGCCATAGCCAGAGCAGCTTGCATCGCAGAGAGCGCGCCATGCGCGAGTCGCAGGAGAATTTTGATGACATCGTGAAGGCCAAGAGGCACCTGCCTGACTTGCGACTTCAGATTACGCCGCAAGGGAGGCAAGGAAGTCAAAGGCTACGAGCCATTGCCAATAAGGACACATCCCAGCGTCGCGAGTTGCCATCAGCAGCCGCAGCAAAATTATTAAGAGTTTACATCATCAAGCTGGCCACTCAGGGCTAAAAATTTCAATTCTGGTCGCCACTCAGGCGCGACCGACCCAATATGACACTTTGATCGCCACCTAGGCGCGATCGACCCAATTCTGGTTGCCACCTAGGCGCAACCGACCCAATTCTGGTCGCCACTCAGGCGCGACCGACCCATGTAACATCTCTGGTTGCCACCTAGGCGCAACCGACCCAATTCTGGTCGCCACTCAGGCGCGACCGACCCATGTAACATCTCTGGTTGCCACCTAGGCGCAACCGACCCAATTCTGGTCGCCACTCAGGCGCGACCGACCCATGTAACATCTCTGGTTGCCACCTAGGCGCAACCGACCCAAGCATCACTTCTGGTCGCCACCTAGGCGCGACCGACCCTATGTATCATATAATGATTCTGAAATAAAGCATCTCAAACTACCAATTGAGCTGTGAGTCTTTTATTTTTTAATCATTGGTCCCTTGGGGGTGCGGCAGCTTTTTAGCGCGGCCTATTCCTTGGGATCGCCAAACAAGTGGCATTTATCGTGATTATACTCAACCTCTCTTGGATGCGACTTGCACTATGCGGCCAAAGTACTGGGGGTGCGGCGTCAATCGAGTTTGATTGCCTATCATGGCCGCTCTCGACCCTGAACACGCACTTTTTACCTGGGAAATACTGAGCCGCGCAAGGGCCTAAGTGAGGAAAAACCGAGACAAATCATAAGGACCAGCCTATTGGTCGAAACATGTACTGCCAAGAGTACTTAAGCAAACCATAATATTGTCTTATGACACATAAATTCTAACAATTATTACAGACCGCTAAGGGCCAAGATCATCAAACCATTGTTTTCTCTTCTTCACTTGTGCGCAGCTTTTGGCCGGTGGGAAGGAGGAACAGGCGGCTTACCAAGCTTGCCAGAAGGAGCAATCGCAGGCTCGCTGGAGGGCTCTTCAGTCGCGGGCTTGGGGCTGCAGAGCTGGATACGCCTGGAGAGGGGTTCTTTTCCTGCGGAATCACCGCACTGGATGACGGAGCGGGTAACTTCTCCCATCTGCTTCCATCTGCATTATACTTGCCCATATAGGTCGCAAGATCTATCCCCTCCACCAGTTCAGTCGCGTGGCCGCGCATATCCTTCCAAGTCGTCGCATATTCTGAGGCCGTCAGTTCGGTGCCATCCACCTTCTTCGAGGGCCTACCTTTTGCAACCTTGGCAGCATCAAAAGAAGGATAGTACGTCTTGGCCAAAGCAAGAACATGAGCCGCGCCGGTGCGAGCTGAGGACTCCTTCCAGTCCAAAAAGAACTGAGGCGCCCTAAGCAGTCTTTTCAGCAGCCCTTCAGAATCACCGGGGACTGGCTTGGTCGGCAGCAGGCACTTAGACAGTGATTTCATGGCGTCACAAGTTCTTCGCGAAAAATCGCGGATATACTCCAGCTGTTCTTGAGTACTGCCGCGCTGCTCCTTGGCATCTTCACCTACATCGAGGCATGTCTCCGTCAGCTCTACAACACACAGGCAAAGATAAGAGAAAACAGATGCAGATATGAGTCGCAACACATACCAGTTAACTCTTGAGTCATGATGCACACTTTGGCGTGGACAAGGTTATGGGCATCAGAAACTTTCTTCAACTTTTTCTCAAGCTCGCCAATGGAAACAGCCTTAAGCCTTGCGTCCTCATTGGCATCAGCAATGGCGTCTTTCTGAGCACTGACTTGGAGGTCCAGCTGCTGGACCCTCTCTGGAACTTCTCTTCAACAGTTTTAAGCCGCAGCTCGGTGTTTTTGGCTTGCTCAGATAACTTGAAGCTTTCATCAGATAGCTCGCCCATCCTGGTTTCCCTCTTCTTCAGCTCAGCGTCACGCTGGCCAAGGAGCTCGCGTAGCCTCTCCAGTTCAGAGGGAGTATCCCCCAGCTGCTTTTCCAAGGCAATTTGGCAGCTGTTATGGAGCTTAGTTCCTCCTACAAGGGTACATCAGTTAGTAAGTATATATCAACAGCTAAAAGAGAAGCATCAAGTCTCCCTTTACAGTCAAAGAAGAAACTTGATCCTTGGGGGCTAGAGACAGATAACTGGAGATAGAAGTTTACCTTATAAGCCGCAGACAGGTCAGATAGTGCCTTGCGGAGCTCCATGGCTTGCTTGTCATTTGAGGCAATGATAGCCTCTGACAGTTTCTCAGCGCGGCTTGTGGAGGAGGAAGAAGCAACCTCAGCATGCAGAATTGGCGACCGCAGATTGTCCGCCGCTGGCGACTCAACCACTGGCGTATCAGCATCCTTGGCCATTACATCTATGGAGGAGGGGTTGACCTTCTCCACGTCCTGGATCATAAGGGGATCCGTTCTATCCTCCAGAGCCACCTCTTGGGTGGCTGTGTCAAGAACAGGGACCGTGGCCAGGTCATCAGTGGTGGCCACGCCCTCTACCATGGCGGTATGAGCCGCAGGTGATAAATGCGGCTCAACCGCGGTTCCAGGCTCAGTCGCGGGTTTAGCCGCACTTCTGCAAAAAGCAAGGGCATTGTGTGAAGAAGAAGCACATAAGCCAGAATAAAAGTATTATAAGCACAGGGAAAAGTTACTAACTCTGGAGCCATCTTCACAAAGGCCATAAGTTCACCGCTTGACGGTGAGGACAGGCCTTGGGTCCCAGAATCTACGAGCAGAAGTTTTGCGTGTCAGTAGAGGAAAAAGAATAAGCATTCAAGATGACAAGACAACAGAAATTACCAGAGTGGGGACCCATGTCTTCTTCAGCAGAGGCGGTGGCTTTGAAAGCACGCCTGCAACGGAGATCGCGCCCGTAGCAGGTTTGCGACGCTTCGTGGCCTCAGGGTTTTCCAGAGCATCAACCTCTGTTCTCACGAGATAGCCTCTTGGAGGCTCTACGGGGAGTTGGTTCAGCCGCGGCAACAGAACTCGCGGCTGGCACTGGACTATCATCCTCGTCCAGTTCAGTCTCTTCACCATCTGAGGCCGCAGAAGCAAGAAGGGATATCAGCAGTCTCGCTGCCCTCTAGAGTGGGCAGCAACTTCTTTCGTGCGGCACGCTTGGGAGCAGCAGTGCCGGCGACGTCGCAGGCAGCGACCAGTAGTTCTCATCAGCCTGGATCAGGGAAATATAAGTTGCAGTATTAAGAAAAGGAATGCGACTCAACTACGAAGGCGAAAAGACAGAGAAGAGGAGTTACCTCAAAAGGCTTGTTGTTAACACTGAAAGGGCAAGCCCCACCTTATCGAAGGAGATGTCCTTCTCCTCAGTCACGCGGGTGACAAATTCCACCCAATCCTCAGGCCTCCAGTCCGAAGCCTTGATACGATCAACGTCAGCAGAGGTGCCTGTGCACTCAAGGAAGGATCGCTGTCGTGGACTCACGGGCTGAATGCGCCATTTGGTCCAGCAAGAGAGAAGATCAAGGCCAGTAAGACCATGACCTATTAAGGCGCGGACTTTGATCAGCGACTCATTGATGAAGGACATGGACGAGTCGCGGGGTTTTGATTTCAGTGCCTCGGTAGGCACGAAGAGGGTGTTAGACCAGGAGGGAAGGCGAGTTTCGCCCTCCGGTGAAGTATCTTGGCAATAGAAGAAAGATTTTTGCCAAGCCCTGGGTCGATTCGCCAGGGCTTGCTTGGAAGGCAAGTTCCTATGGCGCTGAAGAGAGATGGCGCCGACCTGAACGTAGGCCCACCCTTGGAGACAAGTTGGCTGTTGCAGGTGAAAGAGGCCAGCCATAGATCGATGTTGGGGCTATGCCAAGATAATCCTCGCACAGCACGAAAATTGCTCACCTGGAGCATTGAGTTGGGCCCGATGTCGTGAAGACGGAGGCCTAGGCGTTGCAGCAAATTGCGGAAGAAGGGAGAACCTGGCGGTGAATCCACGCTCCACGTGCTCCACGAACATCACCAGCTCGTTGGGCTTGGGGCGCGGCTCGATTTCATCGCCTGGCGCCCGCCAGACGCCGTCCTCCTTCGGCGGCAAGAAGCCAGCCTCGGCCAGATCCGCAAGAGTTTCCTCCGTTACCCAGGATCCTTCCCAGTTGCAGGAGATCTTGCGCCTATCGTCAGATGGCTTCGCCTTGGGCGCCATTGCGAGGGGGATTGATTGGGGAACTAGGCTCGGGTCGAGGAAGAAGACGGCGCGGCTAGGGATGAGAAGATTGCAAGGGCAAATGGATAATGACCTAGGTGGCCGCAGCTTATAACTGAAGGGGCCCGCAACTAACGGCATTATCTGTGCTCGCAACCAACGGCACAATTTGCGCCCGCAAAACGAGTAACGGTCCGCAATTAAAGGAAACGAATATTTCCAGAAGGAGAGATGAGTCGCGCAGATGAGTCACAGCGCTGAATCGCATGAGTCAGGAGATTGGTCAGAACGTTTGCAGTGCGGCTCAGAGACCATTTCAAGAGGTCAGAAGGTTCTCACCGTAAAGTCCTAACCAATCTTGGGGGCTAATGTCGGGGGAATACTTTCTGGATTAACCCGCGGCCCAGTGCGACTTAACTTACTCGCACGGACGAAGGCCCACTTGGGAACAAGCCCAATATTGAACCGCCATAAGGAGAAAGATCTAGAGACAAATCCCGGAGGACGTGAAGACCAAGTAGTCTCCGAGTAGGCCTCTGTGGATGTATTCCTTATGGGGAAGTTTCCTTTTGTAAACCTAGCGAGCCTCTGTGTATATAAAGAGGACTCGCAGGACTTAGAGCGGGTCAAGCTATCAAGCCCTAAACCCTAGCTCATACGGCGAGTACCAGATCGGATCGCCTCCATTGTAACACCTCGATTATCATATCAATACCAATCTAGGGTAGGCAGGAAGTAGGTCTTTTACCTCACATTGAGGGGGCCGAACCTGGGTAAATCTGTGTTGATCTTTGTTCCTGCGATCCCAAGCTCGGAGATGCTTGACTCGCGTAATCCCACACCTACAAAGTCATCTATGACACCTGACGTGACAAACCCACGACACCAGTGGCAGTAGAGAATTGGTCAAGAAGGTTTTTAAGGTTCACCACATGTTGGGAATTGCACGAATAATGATAAGGGTATCATCAGCGTACTGAAGAATAGGGCAAGGCAGGTCGTCAACCAGGGGGCAGGATGAGCCCGTCACGGGAGCTTGTAGGAGGAGTTGCTGTAAGACATCGGCAACAATGTCGAAAAGGAAAGGAGAAAGTGGGTCACCCTGGCGAAGACCACGTCGACATTGGATCCACCTGCCGGGAATCCCAATAAGAAGGAGAGCGGTTTGGCTAGAGAGGTTAAGGCTTTTAATCCAAGATCTCCAGAGTTCAGGGAACCCTTTGGCTTCAAGAATCTTATCCAGAGCATCCCAGCTGATGGAGTCGAAGGCCTTCCGGAAGTCTAACTTAAAAACTGCCGCAGGGGCCGAACGCTTGTGGCAAGATTGGACGATGTTGATGACTCCCAAGTGCAGGAGATCAATTGTAGTACCTTTCAATTAGAAAAGGTTGTCGAACCCACGAGGAGCTAAAGATATTGGTTAGTAAGATTGGTAAATAAAACAATAAAAGATGCAAGTGTTTTTGGGATTTTCGGTTGTATAATTCCAATGCAGCAAGTAACAGTAGCAAGTTTTAATCTTCTTTGGACGGAGCCATAATTCGGTATAGCTAAATAAATAGATATAGCACCTTATGATGGATCATGTGGCCAAGTAAATGACTGCACAAGAATTATTAAGACATAATGTCCCACCATAGCATTACACTCTAAGGTCCCCGATACTAATACCCTCATAATATAACTTCATGACTCAATCTCAGGTTTACTTGTCCTCCCAAGTCTCCTCAATTCATTATACTACGGTGTTCTCCTATGAGCCCATATAGGTGAAGTGTTGTGCAGTCGACGTTCGCACAACACCATCATAGAATCACATAAAAGATAAACTCTTGACAAAATACCAACACATGTTATATATAAATCATTGCCAATTCATCCTATGCCCTCAGGAACATACGGGAACTACTCACAACGTGCAAACATGATCATAATCAGTGGCATAAGTGGTACAACACAATCTGAAATTATAACTTCACCCACAAATAATGACAAGTACTCAATCACAAACATGAATAGTAGCACAAGACAAGTATCTAGGGTATAGCAACTCTCAAACTGAGGGGAACGGAGTGGATCACGGATGATGATGGAGATGGTGCTGGTCTTGATGGGGGTGATGATGTAGAGGCCTCCTCCCACGCCAAGGAGGAGAGGTGATGACGATGACGATGATTTCCCCCTCTCTCAGCTCCGGAGCAGCAGATCTGATCCCCCTCGGAGGGAATCAGGAGTTTCGCCGCCGCCGCGACCTCGGATGGACTAGGAAAATTAGGGCGTAGGTTTTCGGGCGAGACGAAGGCGTTGCTAAAAAGCCCCAGGCGAGGAGGTGCCCGAGGCCGTTTTGGTGGGCCCCACGCGGCCAGGTACATGGGCCGCGTGGGCCACCCCTTTGGCCCTCGTGGCTCTCCTCTCTTCGGTCTTCTTTCCATTCTTCCTTCCGATGAAAAACTCCGTGGTATTTTTCCTTTTATTATTTGGGTTCCTGAAACTCCTGAAACAATAAAAACAAGAAAAGGGGTTTTCTGCCTCCCAGAAATTAAATACCAAAAATAGGGACTTTGTATGAAAGTCCCCTAAATCATCTAAAACATGTAAAAACATGATAATATGCAAATAACATTCTAATATGCTACTAAAGTTGCATAAATGATGATATAAAATGCACGTATCAACTCCCCCAAGCTTAAACCTTTACTCGTCCTCGAGTAAGTAAGGACATAGATCATTACATGCATCAATGGACTTATGGTTGATAAATAAATACGAGCATTGTATCATCATCATATTCAATTGCAAGATAAGATTAATGAACAAAACTCATGCATATGAGGGCAACATAAGTAAAGCTCTAGCAATCACCCCTTACTTTTGAAAGCAAATAACCATTGTATGTTGGACAATCGAATCATATAGTTTTTCACATGCTTTTGCTCTTTATGGCAAGCATTATAATCTTTTATACTTTACTGAAATTTAAAGACAAGATAAACTCTCATTGGATAACAAGTTCAAAGAAGACAAATGAAAAGATAGATAGATATAAAAATGTTATCACCTTGCTTCTCTAGTAACTAGTACAAACTTTAGTCATGGATATCTCAATCAAGTTCCTATGCTCCATACCACCTTTATCTTACACTTTCCATGGCTAACTGAAACTTCAGGTGCCTTCCTTTTCATACATTCAAGAGCATAAGTATTGAAATATCCATGATCATTAATTTGCTCAAAAGATACTAGAGTCTAACAAGAGTGTTTTATATCCTTTTCATTATCCCTTCTCAACTTTTTATCCTACAAGACAATATCTCAACTCAAACTATTAATTCCAAGTCATATTGACTTTTACTTATTTATATGATAATTCTACAATTGTCCAACATACTCAAGTTAATTAATTTCAAGGCAAGATGTGATTGAAACTCTAAATATGCCACGCTCATTTGCATGAGTGTTACCCATCAATCTCCAAACAAGAGAATTATGGATGACACCATACTTTAATATTCATTGATAAACCATAAGATAGAGATACATGATAATGCTCCATGAGCTCACACAGCCTAAGAGATATTGATAACTAAACGATAAAAGCAAAACACCCATGACTAGATAGATATGATAGATTGATAAAGAGAAAGACTAGGTGGAACTCCCCCAAGCTTGACGTCTAGAACTTCTCTCTTCTTTCTTGTCGCCTTCATAATAATTATCTTCAAGATCTCCAATGATGCTCATCATAGGTTGTAGGCTTGTTCAAATTTGCTTGCTTCTCCCAGTTTTTGCATGAGATTCTTCTCCACCACTCTTGCAAGGCTTCCACTCCGGGCTTGGCACCTTCTTGTTGGGGATCTTGCGATCCCATTCACCAGGATAGTTCTCTTGGTGGCACGCCGAATTCCCTGTCAATAAGAGTAAAGCTACGTTTTTGCTTGCAAGGAGCCTGGGAACCTTCCCTCCGGTTGCATGCGCGCATTCCGCCTCTTGTTTCCAAGAGAGTGGTTCACCCTCACACCGGCAACAGCAATGGGTGAAGCAGGTGCTGTCGCCAGGGGTGCGATGTCGACGGAGGGCTTGTACTCTCTTCTTCAGCTTCTTGCTTGTCCATCTCCTCCTCATCAAGCTTGTAGTCTTCATCGTCGGAGTAGTCCTTCCTCTTCCTATTCCTCCTCCATATGGACGTGGGGCTGAGACCCTCGAGTTCATCATCATCGTCGTCCATGGAGGAGCATTGGTAAGTCTCCCGAAGACATGGCTAAAAACCTGACAGGCAGAAACAGCAAAAGAAAGAATCGCTCGAAAGCTCTCGGTGAGATTAGATCGACAGAGAGGGGTATATATTGAGGGTTTTTAGGTCAAGACGAAGCGTCGGGATCGAAAACGGACGAAAAGGGACTCCGAGGGGAAAAGGGTGGGCCCACGCGGCCAGTACTGGCCGCGTGGGACCCCCTCTTTCCTTCCTCGGGTCTCCGCTTCGTCCAGTTTTCTTGTCCCACACGTTAATTTCCATAAAAAATGACTTCCGTAAAATATTATGCAATTCCGAGAAACTTTCCAACAGTAAGTTACCTTCTATTGATTTAGGGTTTCTGAAACTGCACGGTTTCTCTCAATTACCTCCTCCGGTGTTTGTAAATTCAACTCTTCCACCATTCCGATGAAGCTCTTTCCTGCAATATAAGGTTTAAGGCGTTGTCCATTGACTACATGAGGTTTACCTTTCATGTCACCGTGAAGACGGATAGCTCCTGAACGGTACACCTCCTGTATCACTAATGGTCCCTGCCACTTTGAACGCAACTTCCTGCAGAAAACTTAAAGAGAGTTGTATAGCAAAACTTGATCACCTACTTTGAATTCCTTCTTCTTAATTTTCTTGTCATGCCAAATTTTAACTTTTTCTTTAAACATTTTAGCATTTTCATAAGCTTCATTCTCCATTCATCTAGTAGGTTTAAATCAAGAATTCTCTTTTCTCCGCAGTTTTAAAATCAAAGTTCAATTGTTTAACAGCCCATCTAGCATTATGTTCTAACTCAACAGGTAAATGACAAGCTTTTCCATAAACCATTTTATAAGGAGACATTCCCATAGGATTTTTAAAAGCAGTTCTATAAGCCCATAATGCATCATTAATTTAGTTGGCCAATCAGACCTAGACTTATTACTGTCTTTTCCAAATGAGTTTAATTTCCCTATTACTTAATTCAACTTGTCCACTTGTTTGAGGATGATAAGGTGATGCAATTCTATGGTTAACATCATATTTTGCCAAAGTTTTTCTAAGAACACCATGCAAGAAATGAGAACCACCATCAGTAATTAAAAACCTAGGAACACCAAACCTGGGAAAGATGTCCTTGAGCATCTTCATTGCTGTGGCATGATCTGCACTTTTGGTTGGAATTGCTTCCACCCACTTTGTAACATAGTCAACTGCAACCAAAATGTGAGTATGCTTTGTCTTTGATTCTGGGAAAGGTCCCATAAAGTCAAAACCCCACACATCAAATGGCTCAAGTGGCAATGAATAATTCATAGGCATTTCATTTCTCCTACCAATATTTCCTACTCTTTGACATTTATCACAAGATTTAACATATTCAGCACAATCCTTAAATAAAGTAGGCCAATAAAACCAGATTGTAATACCTTTGCTCCTGTGCGATCTCCTGCATGATGCCCTCCATAGGGACTATCATGGCAATCTCTTATAATAGCCTGTTGTTCATGCTCAGGTACACAACGTCTAATAATACCATCCACACTTTTCTTATAAAGGAAAGGATCATCCCAAAAATAATGTCTAAGATCATAGAAAATTTCTTTCTTTGTTGATGTGAAGTGTGGAGGTAAAACTTTACCAACAATAAAATTTGCATAATTGCAAACCAAGGAGATGCAACTTTAGCACTAGAAACATTAATATTGCAAGTTGTTCATTAACAAAGCTATCATTAATAGGAATAGGATCATCAGGTATATTTTCCATCTAGAGAGATGATCAGCTACTTGATTATCTTCCCCTTTCCTATCAACAATGTGTAAATCAAACTCTTGCAATAAAGTACCCATCTTATTAATCTAGGCTTAGCATCTTTCTTATGCATCAAGTATTTAATAGCAGAATGATCAGTATGCAATGTGACTTTTGAATCAGTAATGTAAGGTCTAAACTTGTCACAAGCAAATACTGCTAAAAATTCTTTTCAGTTGTAGCATAATTTCTTTGAGGCATCAAGTGTTCTACTAGCATAATAGATAACATTCAGTTTCTTATCAACACGTTGGCCCAAAACAGCCCCAACTGCATATCACTAGCATCACACATAATTTCAAAAGGCAATTTCCAATCAGGAGGTTGAATAATAGGCACTTATTAAAGCATTCTTCAAAATATTAAAGGACTCAATGCAATCATCATTAAAAGAGAAAGGAAATCCTTTTGCAAAGATTGGTTAGAGGTTTTGATATTTTGGAGAAATCTTTAATAAACCTACGGTAAAAACCTGCATGCCCAAGAAAACTTCTTATACCTTTGATGTCCTTGGGTATGGTAGCTTTTCAATAGCTTCTATCTTTGCTGGATCAACTTCTATCCTTTTCCAGAAATCTTATGCCCAAGACAATACCTTCAGTAACCATGAAGTGACACTTCTCCCAATTAAGAACTAAGTGTTGGTCTTCACAACGCTGCAAAACTTTGTTAAGGTTGAACAAGCAATTATCGAAGGAAGTACCATAACAGAAAAATCATCCATAAAAACTTCCATTATCTTTTCAATATAATCAGCAAATATAGCATTCATGCATCTTTGAAAAGTAGCAGGAGCATTACACAAACCGAATGGCATTCTCCTATAAGCAAATGTACCATATGGGCAAGTAAAAGTGGTCTTTTCTTGATCATCCTTATGGACAGGAATTTGTGAGAAACCTGAATAACCATCTAGATAACAAAAGTGAGAATGTTTAGATAACCTTTCTAACATTTGATCAATAAATGGCAATGGATAATGATCTTTTCTAGTTGCTTTGTTTAATTTCTGAAATCAATACACATCCTATAACCAACAACAGTACGTTGAGCCACAAGTTCATCCTCATCATTTGGAACAACAGTCATTCCACCCTTTTTAGGAACACAATGAACAGGACTAACCCACTTACTATCAGCTATAGGATAAATGATACCAGCTTCAATAAGTCTTATTACCTCTTTTCTTACCACTTCTTTCATTTTTGGATGGAGACGGCGTTGATAATCAACAACAGGTTTTGCATCCCTCCAAATTAATTTTATGCATACATAGAGCTGGGCTTATACCTTTAAGATCAAAGAGTATCCAATGTGTCGTCGTATCGGCATCTTGGATAGGAGACGGGGTCCTGCTAGCCGAGGGTGAACGTAGGGCAAGAAGGTGGACGTCGTCAAGGTCGGGATTGTACACGGCGGTTTACCCAGCTTCAGGCACCACGCGGTGGCGGTGCCCTACGTGCTGCTATAACTCACTATAAGGCAATCGCCGTGAACAGGTTACAATGAGTTGATTGTGTATCTAAGAGTTGCCCTAAAGGCGTCCCGTGGTCCAGCTTATATAGGCGGCTGGACCTAGGGTTACAAGGTGAATACGTATCCAGCAAGTATACGGAGTCCTAAACCTAGCCGGCAAGTATGCCGCCTTCCGTCTTGGTCTTGGTGGCTTCATGGGCTTTAGTCTTGGGCCTCCTCCTTGCCGGCATCCGCCTTCCTTGGTCGTCAGCTATCTGGGCCGCCCGGTAGGCAAAGCCTTCGCCACCCTGCGGGCCACCCTGGACTAGCCGGATTGATCCATGCTGGTGATACCCCTAGTAGGTATATCCCAACATTAGCCCCTGGGAGGGTTCGAGTTCTTCAGGCGCCGTCTTCTTTGTCGGCAACGTCCGCCTTGTCTTGTAAGCATCTGAAGAGCTTGAAGCATTCCATAGTTGAAAATAAGCGGCGGTCCGCCTAAAGTAGTCGGACAACTTGCCGCCATCATGGGAAAGACGGCCTGACCATTGTCAGGAATCTTCCTGGCACCAGTCTTGTCAATTGACTGGACCCGTCAAATGTTGATGGATGACGCCCTGCAGTCCACGACAGTTTGGACTTGGGCATGCGTCATGATGGTTTCTCCACTACGCACAGAAATCGGAGCGAGGCCGCAGACGCCGTTGCCACGACGTGCAAATCGTGGGCACGTGGCGGAAATCTCGCGTGCCCCCAATCTCAGGCACGAATCTTGGCGCGTGGGGTTAAATACCCCCAAAGGGCACATCGATGCACTTCTTCTTCATTCGCACACCCACCGTGGCCTCCTCACCTTCCCGAGCTCAACTCCTCCTCGAACTCAACTCCGGCGAGCACGAGCAGCGCCCTCTCCCCCAAATGGCGAGCACTCGGCAGGATGCGGCGGCGACGGCGGCACTGGCTGCGGCTTCAACGACCCCCGCCGGATCTGGATCTATCCCAGCGGCGGCGGCGCCGCCCGCAGGTGCATCGATTACCTCCTCCGCGGCCACCGTGGCCACGGGCGGGTTTCTACTTCTTCCCCAGCTCGACAACGCCTGCGACCCGCCCGCTACAACTTTTCCCCTCCCATCCTCGCGGCTACCAGCTCAGAGGCCGCGGCGGAATCTGCCGCCGACGAGGAGACGACGTCGAGGAAGAGGAAGAGGCTGGAGACCTGGTTCCAGGTACTGGCTGCGTCAGTTATGACGTCACATATCTGAAGGAACTGGAGGAAGGCGGATACATTCCGCCAAAGACGGAATGCTCCTGGAGGGTTCCAGGCGACGAGGCGGTGCCTGACCCCCAAGACGGCGAGCGTGTCATGTTGCTTCGCATAGCCTTCGCGGTATGTCTCTGCCGCTTTCCGCCTTCTTCTGGGCGGTGCTTAGTTTTTATGGGCTGCAGCCACAACATAGCGCCCAACAGTATTCTAGTGCTAGCCGGCTTCCAGGCTTTGTGCGAAGGGTACTTAGGCATAGCTGCGTCCATAGAGCTGTTTAAGTACTGCTTCCTGTGCCGCGGCAAACCATACCAGGCGGCCACCTAGCAACCTGCGGTAGTGTTACGTTCAACTGCCGCCAACCCGACTGGTACCACAAAAATACCATACATCGAGTCGGTGAAGCACTGGACCAGCACTTTCTTTTACTGCAAGGACCATCCCGACACCCGGCAGCACGCAAGGGATGCCAGCCTCGTCAACGGTCGCCAACCCACAAGGCTTGCTGGACAGCAAAAATGCCGCTCAGCAGCTTGCCGAAGACTTCGTGTTGCCGTTAGGCGGATCGAATTCTTGACGAAACGATGTTGGCTCCACGACTTGACGGAGTTGACACCGTCATCTGCTGGGTGTCGAGGAAGATTATGCCTCTCCGCCATCGCCCACTGAGATGTGCTGTACAAGGCGGACGACGCCGGCAACAGCACCCTTGATCAGGATGCCTTGGAGTACCGGCTTAGAGAGCTTATCAAGCCTCTATCGGTGAAGGCGCTGAAGGCGTCGCCATGTTCACTCATAACAACCTAGCCCCAGCGGTAAGTGAAAGCTACTTTGTTATTTCACCAACATCCTTGCCCACTAGGTACTGAATTAATATTGTCTGCTTCCTTTTCAGCTACAAACCTTGGGAGAGGATGAGCTGGCCCCAAACTGGTATGATATAGGTGCCAGCAATCGAAGAAGCGCAAGCTGATCTCCTCCACCAAGGATTTGGAGAAGAGGAAAAGGCGGCCACCTCTGCCGACGCAGAGGATGAGACCGTGGGGAACGTTCCCTTGAAACGGTTAGCAAACTTTGGCTTCCCTGACTTGGATATTTTTAATATGTTTGTGCTGACAAACTTGCATGTTTCTGCTTACAGAGGCAAGCCTACCATGCCCAAACTCCGCTCCAATTTGAAGATTGCTGCGGCAGGGCAAACCACCACGTTC